>OX104117.1:83471050-83891735 GCA_944474755.1 Limnoperna fortunei
ATAATGGGAAATACTTTTAAAAAATCTCAAAATATCATTATAGGTACACACATTCCTACTTTTAACGAATTTAGCAAGCAATTGATATTTTAAAATTTCTGAAACCCAATGTCTTTTAACAATCTATATACTAAATGTTTGATGTACAGATTTTCTTAATAAAGATTGCAAAACATTCGCAAGGTACAGTATTTAAAAATAGGAGTTTCATCTTAAACATATTTTTTCTAGCAAGCATCACAAGATGCAAGGTAAACAGAAATACATGGGTTTTTTACCAAATAATTTTTACCAAATAAACTAACACTACTAATGGGAAGTGGCTTTTAGGTATATGCAGAAAAGTTTCGATGTCGGAGTTAAGCTCGAGTCAAAACCTTCCCATTATTAAAAAAAATGTGCAGAGGACAGATCATCCTCACAAGTCAGGGTTTCTGTGTCCTCATGTGTCCATGAAACCCTGACAAACTTAGGTAGGAAATTCCCGGGTTAGAGGTCACTATTTTGATTGGCTACATCATACTTGGATGTAGCCAATCAAAAGCTCGCTTTCATTCGTGGCATGGTTAAGGGATATCCCGATGTCGATTGTAAATAACCAAACCAAACAGATGTGTTGCATAGACCATGTGAAAGTCAGTGTATTTTGTACAGTAGTGTTAATAGTTATATTTACAATTTTACAGCCACATGCAAGTCACATATTTTTAATATCTACAATGATTTTAGTGTCATGATTATTTCACAACTGCAGGTAATAATGGAATGTAAAGGAAGTACCGAACGGTTCCTGTATAACATGTCATGTACGTCATGAATGGAAATCGTTAACAATGTCAATTCCCGCCTTGTCTAAATAATATTACATTTATAGAAAATAAATTTTGCTGAGCTCTATTGAAGATTTTCTAAAATACTGTCTTACAAAATATTGAAAGAGCTGCTAAAAAGGGTTCTACAGTGCAGTGCCTGTGTTATGTCTTTATTTTGTTACAAGAAGACAAAACACAAGCTATAACCATCAATATAATTTTTTTCTTTCTAAACAGGATGATTATGATAACTGTGTAACCTTTCACCTGATAGCCAGGGGAGGTAACCCCAAAAATATCTCAAGCAGTATGCTTGCAAATATATTTTATTATTTCAGAGTATTTTAGGTTTGGAGAATATACCTCAAGACTTTCCAGAAATGGTTTACGAGACCTTTAAACATATTCCAGAAACTAAGTATGTAATTATTAATGTATGTAAATATCAGACATGCAATCAGAACCCCTGAAACAAGAATGTTAAAGAAAACTAACTGTTGTTATGTTACCATGGCAACAATCTTGTTTCAGGCATTTTGATTGCATTATGCAACGAGTAGAGACAAGTGTGCTTGAGCATATCTCAGCTTGATCATCTTAACTTATAGTAGGACATATACAGAATTTTAAAAGTCTAAAATAAGTTTTTTCCAAAACAGTGAACAAATCTGACCTTGATGGCTGGAAAATATATTTGTTGAATTTGTTTTTAAATCATTGATTGATTGGTCAGTAAATAATTTCTGTTTTGTTTTTTTAGCCATATCTTGGCAAGTTTAAGAAATTTTTTGACAACCATGATAGATAACCTAACCTAGTGAAGGGCCATTAGCATAATTATAGCTGTTGCTTTTGTGAAACTAATAGTGACTTTATGTTTTTGCAGTTATTGGGATCTTGTTATGGGTCTCTGCTGTTGTATAATCCTATTTATTTTAAGGGTATGTTTGTTAATTAGATTTAGAATTATTTTTAATATTATTGTACGTGTATACTGTACAAAATTCCATGAATGTTAAGCCTATAGCTAATTCTTTGTTATCAGAAATGTATGTGTGAGATTTTATTCCATACCTTTGAATAAGAAAGACACAGTAAGAGTCACAAAAGATATGTTAAAGTTGTTTTATTGTCTTGCCTGCCACGATAGTATATGGAAATCCAGTGGCGGCATCAAAACTTGGACATTTTGCTATTTTTGTAAGCTTAAGGCCTTGGTCCATCAAATTTGGTCCAGTGGTAGCTTATGATGAGTACTTGCCATTCAGTCACCCGTCACTTGACCATGACCTCTGACAATTTCACTGTCCAGTGACTATGTTTAAGTTTTTGGATCAGGGCAGTTCCTATAAATGAAAGCATGTACTAGAAATTAAATATGATATTTTGGGACAGTGCACATAAATTGTATCAAATTTTAGGTTCTGTATATGTGTATTTGTTAAAAATGCCATTAAGTGGGCAGGGTGATAGAGCAGTTTATGTATGTTAGCATCAACTTTGTGTTTGTTTGCATGGCAACATTTGTGTTCATGCCTAAATCGAAGCAAGGTTAGTTTGACCTCAATATTTGACAAGTATAGCCAGAAGATTGTGGGTACACACCAGGTACTCTGACTTCCCACTCCAATAGAGTCTGTAGACCATGATATAGCTGACAAATTGCCAAAAGTGGCATTAAATCTCTAACAACCAATAATAAATATACCATGTAATTTAAGTATTTCAAAATTTATAGAATTCTATATTTTAGAAAGTAAGGGAGATAAAATGGAAAGAAACTCCAGGAGTTACTCCATCACGGTCTACTAGAGCGCTCAGATACAGTATATGGTTGATAGCCACAAGTGAGTACAGGATGCTACATTACAGTTAGACCATGTCTGTTGACCTGCTTGTGTAGTGTTCAAGGGATTATCATGCATTTATTATAATGGTTTTTAAAGTGTATAATCAGGGAAATATTACTATTTATTGGTGTGATTGATTGATTAATGGTGTTTAACGCCCGAGCAACAATATTTCAGCTATATTCAGGCGATATTTATTGGTGTGTACTAGTACATCAAAACATAAAAAATGTAAATCATGTACCGGTAGTCAAACAGGTTAAAAATACATTTTGGTTTTTTATTTGTCTATAATGTGCATCACTATCTTTGGGTAATTGTAGGTATTGCTTTTACTACAAAAGAATGGTCTGCTCTGATGAATTTTTCATTCATTCTGCTATATTACCGTAAAACGGTGCATATAGTCCGCATTTACGTATTGTCCGCACCCCTTTCTTGGACCAGAAAATTGCGGAAAAATTCTTATATGCATGTACAATCCGCACGTACAAGTTTTTACAAAACGCGTCATGATGAAGACATCAGAGTCCGACTTGGGCGCGCTTTTAAAAAAGTTTTTACTGTAATATGTAATTTATTCTCTTCTAAAATATCATTAATGTTTATCGTTTTATTTATTTCTTACGATTGTAATAAATAAAATTAAAAAATAGTGCATTGTCATATCGTCTATGTTGATCATTGTTAAACGAATGCTCACACATTTCGAAACCAAACCGATTTGTCAACTTTCATTTATCAACGTAAACAAAGAAAAGAAAAAAGATAATACGTTTTATTTCAATCCCTCAAAGATTGCAATCAAAACATCGATCTTCTGCAACGTAGTGTAACATTACATAACGACGCCATTTGCATTTTACGCATAGCTGGTTTAAACATCCTCTATTTTCGTATCCGTTTCAATTTTTATTCGTCATATATAATTAAAATCATAAATAAAAATAATTTAAGTAAAATTAATATCATTACAAAGTATACATAATGAAAGTTTATAAAAGAATCACGTTAGAATAGTACGAAAATACCGCATCTAACACAACAACAAAATGGCGACCGCCAGTGACAACAATCAACGGGGCGAAAAAAACTCTACCGAGTTTGTATTTACGTATAATCCGCACCATTCCTTTCCGACTTAAATTAAAAGAAAAAAACTGCGGACAATACGACACTTTTTACGGTAATTAATAATTATTATTAATTAATTATTAATTTCTTAAGAAATCACCTTCTGGGGAACTGCTTATTTGGCTTTATTAACTGTTTGCTTGTTGATGTTACTGCATATTGTGTACCAAATGTTCTATTAATGTCAAAAATTTATTATTGCACTTTTAAAAAATCTTCATAAAAATCTATGTTCTGATGTTGTTGCCCCTGAAAAAAATATTTAAAAAACCTCTGGTTCCGCCTACTCATGTGCCTTTAGAAATCTACAGATTCTGGTACTTTCTGACAAATTAATTTTCCTTGAGAAATCTTTTGAAACAAACTTCAACTAAATGTGATAAACATTATTAAAAAATATTTCTTTAATGAATCAGCTTTTAAACACTCTTATTTTTAATTAGTAGAGCCATGATATTCATGAATAATCCCAACTGTGTCATATTGTAGAACATGACAGTTTATCTGTTGATTTGCAATTATTTTGTTTTGTGACATTTTAAATGAAGAACAATTATAAATAGACATTAAACACATTTGAAATCTTACTGTATTTTTTTTATTGGTAGGTGCAAATGCAATAGTTGTAGTCATAGCAACAGGTATAAGTGCCATTTTAATAAATCACAATATTAATGCATTATCCATAACTGGTAACATCAAAAGTGGGATACCACCATTCCATGTACCTGATTTCTCTATAACAAAAGGAAACACAACACTTACCACTGGTGACATATTTTCTGTAAGTATATTTTCTTATCCCTTTTTTTTGCAGTATTTTCCTTTGATCTTTATGTGCAGTATTATTTCATCTTACTCTACTAGCGTGAGATGGGCCCATCTCACCTTGCTGTAAAGACGTCGTCAACACTGTAACATCACAATGTTACAAAACAGTGATAGACAGATTTTTAACGTTTTATAAAACTTGATGCATTTTTAGCTCACCTGACCCGAAGGGTCATGTGAGCTATTGCCATCACTTGGCGTCCGTTGTCGTCCGTCGTCGTCGTCGTTAACTTTTCTTAAAAAATCTTCTCCTCCAAAACCACTGAAGGGATTGCTTTGAAACTTTGCATACATCATCAGTAAAATGCCCTCTACCAAGTTTGCCCAAATCATGGCCTCAGACCAACCAACATGGCCGCCATGGCTAAAAATAGAACAGAGGGGTCAAAATACAGTTTTTTGCTTATAGTTCAAAAAGTATAACAGATACAGGAAAACCGAAGAGACCTTCCTTGTTCAGCATCTAAAGCTCTACATTGGGTCAAAGTTGTATGATGACTCCTTGTAGGAGTTATTGCCCTTTAATTGTCAAAATTGATGATTTTTGCCATTTTTGCCTCAAAATCTTGAAAATTATTAGAACTAGAGAAAAAGTTAGCATTGCTTAATTGTTCTGCTCTATGAGGGCTACAAAAATGACTGAGGGGTCAAGATTGTCTGATTAACCGTTTAAGAGTTATTCCCCTTGAACTGTTTTTTTTAATCAGTTTTAATTGATTTTTTAAAATCTTCTCCTCTGAAACAACTGAAAGTACTGCTTTGAAACTTTGTACACATCATCTGTCAAATGTCCTCAACCAAGTTTGCACCTACCATGGCTGCAGATTAACCAACATGGCCACCATGGCTAAAAAAAGGATGGGGGTGGGGGGCAGTAAAATACAGTTTTTGGCTTATATTTAAAAAAGTGTAACAGATACAGGAAAACCGGAGAGACATGCCTTCATCTGCATCAAAAGCTCTACGAAACACTCCATTTAGGTTGAAGTTGTATGATGACTCCTTATAGGAGTTATTGCCCTTTAATTGTCGAAATTTATTATTTTGACATTTTTGCCTCAAAATCTTGAAAATTATTAGAACTAGAGAAAAAGTTAGCATTGCTTAATTGTTCTGCTCTATGAGGGCTACAAAAATGACTTTAGGGTCAAGATTGTCTGATGAACCGTTTAGAAATTATTCTCCTCGAACATTTTTTTAATCAATTTTACTTGATTTTAAAAAATCTTCTCTTAAACCAATGAAAAGACTGCTTTGAAACATTGCACACATCATCTTTAGGATGTCCTCTACCATAATTGTGCAAATCATGACACCTGACTACCTACATAGCTACATTGGATTAAAATAGAAAAAATGAAAAAAGGGGGGGGGGGGTTGAGAGAGTTTTCGACTTATAGTTAAAAAAGTATAACAGGTACAGCAAATTTGAAGTGAACCTCCCTTCTCCCTCTAACCATCAAAAGATCCTCCTTATAGGAGTTATTTCCTTTAAAAGGTCAAAATTAATGATTTTTGCAGAAGTGTTGGGCAATTCCTTATAGCAAAGAAAAGCTGGATAAAAAAGGGTTGTTTGGTTTCAGGTTCAGGTGAGCGATACAGGCTCCTGGGAGCCTCTAGTTTATCATCTCATCTCATGGCTGAGATGAGATAAAGATGAGAAAATGCATCTCATTTAAAAAAAAAAAATCTATAATTATTATCAATAGGGACATATTTACAGAAGTATCTTTTCTTGTTATATTTAAAGCCTCATTGGCCGAATGGTTAAGGTAGAGACTTATGCCTACAGATTGATCACAAGCCTGTCAATACTGAGGTTGCAGGTTCAAGCCCTAATGCGAGCAAGATTAAGACAAGGAATTACAGTTTTCCTGCTGAAGGTCGTGGATTTTCATTGGGTACTCTGGCCTCTTCCCCAATAAATACTGAAACCATGATAAAGCAGAAAGTGGAGTTAAACCCCATTCAAAAAAAAAAACAAAAAAAAACAAATATGACCTGAAGCAAGCTAATTGTAATCCAAATATAATTTCATGACAAAATATTTTGTGTATGTGGAATGTAATGTCATGACGATATATTTGATGTAAATGTGTAACTCATCAGGTTTGCTGCAATTTATTCTCCTGGGTATCTCATATTTTTCATTTTATTTTTACCACAATATATGAAATGTATCCTTATAAAATTAAGAAAACTTGTAGCAAATTATTTGTAGTCTCTTATGAATATTGTTTTTTTTATTGTATATAAAAATAGATATTATGTTACATAATACATATATAGCTTTTTAACTATATGTTTATTGATTAATTAATTTTTTGTTTGATTTTATGTTGTATCAGCCAGTATTTCAAATTTTGTATTGAGAAAATTGACTTGACAAATTATTAAGGTAGTTAGTCATCTACTATTGATTACACGGTCTGTCAACACTGGGATTGTGTGTTCAATACTCACTGTGGGCAGGCTGTGTTTGACTCCAATTTAAATTTATAAGGATTGCCATTTTTCCTTCCAATTTTTGGGGGCTTTCTATGGGTATTCTGGCTTCTACCACAATAAAAACTGGATGCTATGATATACGTGTAGCTGCAAAAAATGTTATATTAAACATCATTCAAACAAGAAAAGCCTTATGACACAACAATTTAAAAAAGTTTTACTGTATTATGTTTTAAATGTTCTACTATTTAACAAATAGTTCATGAAACTGAGGGTCATATGGCAGTATATGAACCAGTTGGTGGCCCCAAAAAATAAATATATATTTTTTGGGGCCACCAACCGGTCCATATACTGCCAAATGACCCCAAGTGACCTATTTGTTATATTATACTCTACTTTTTGTAAGCTTCTATGCTCATTTATTTGTTCCATATGCACATCGTGTACTGTCATGACTGATCATTTTAGGTTATTTTTGTTCCGAAATATCAGTTACTTGTCGTAAATAATCTTCACTGAGATTACTAATCACATATTTGGTTATTTTACCCACCGCAAACTAGGTTGGGGGGTATATAGGAATCACCCTGTCTGTCTGTCTGTCCGTCTGCCCACATCCATTGTAAGCGCTTCTCCTCCTAAACCGCTTGACAGATTTTGATGAAACTTTACCTGAAGGAAGTACATCATATGTAGATGTGCATGAAGAATTTTCGTTGCTGTCGGATATTATTCAGGGGAGATAATTGGACTTAGACTTTTAAAATATAGTAGTCAGTGCGGGACCTCGTAAGCGCAACTCCTCCTAAACCGTTTGACAGATTTTGATGAAACTTTACATGAAGGAAGTACATCATATGTAGATGTGCATGAAGAATTTTCGTCGCTGTCGGATATTATTCAGGGGAGATAATTGGACTTGAAGCGAAGCGGGGGGTATCCCTTTGTGAGCGTGCTCACAGTCCACACTTGTTTGTGTTTTTCCAACAGATGTGTAAATCCAATGCACATTTTATCCACAGCCGGTCCATATACTCCGGTCGGTCTATATATACGATTATATGGACCGTTTATGCTTACAAAGAAATCATTGAAAAATAAATCTTAAAAGTATAACATAATGCTATATTGACCAGCAAAAGAAACAAGGCCATGGTACAAATATGTATTTTAAAATATTTTTCAGAGTATTGGATCAGGATTTGCCATAGTTCCTCTTCTTAGTATAATAGAACTTATAGCTATAGCAAAAGCTTTCTGTAAGTATGTCTGTTTTTCATTTCTTGTTTTTATTTTTCTTCATATTTTAATTTCAAAACCATGGGACACAGGTCCTGTGTTAGTCATGTAACTATAGTTTGGCAGTTAAATAACTGACTATTTTTATGTCATTTTATCATGTTAAACCAAACTGAAATTGACAGGACCATACTGAGAGGGTACACAGAGCTGCCCAGCTTGTCCCCTAGTGGCAGATAGGGATGCTGTCTTGTTGAGGGGTTGTCAAGTCATAATACAGAAATCATGACTGCGGACCACAGTGGGTAACATGTTTGGTGAGTGCAACACTCCTTGGTTGCTAAAGACCCCTTTTGTAGATGTCAATAAGAGTATAGACTCGTTGTAACCTAAAAAAGGCTAAATTTCAGCCCCTACCTATACCATATACTTTTCCAATAACATTCAAATTTTGTTCTTTGGTCTATCTTTCCCAAATTGATTATTGTTTGTTAATTTGTTTTCGTCCTGAATATAGCTGAAATACTGCTCGCTGGACATAAAGAGTTTACATTAATTAAATCACTTGATGTATGAACAATGAATTGGGTGTGTATTACATATCAATTTATATTAAACAAAGTTCTTTCTGTAATATTAATTTGAGTTTAAACGTCAGCTGTCAAGTTTTCAGAATTAATTCTAAAATAGAAAGGGAGGGGGTGTCTGGGTCACATTTCAGAAATAATTAATATAATAGGGATGTTGTTTGTGTTGTGTTTATATTGCTTTATTGTATGACTGAACAATTGTTTGTGGAGCACAGGATAATTAATGTATTTGGTAACTTTGTAAATAGTCCAAAACAAAATATTTCATAATTGATAACAGTTTACATGATTTTTTCCTTTCAACCAAAGATCAAGATGTGTTGACCCTTAATGCCAAATAATTCAGTTATTTGATATGTTTTCTCTTTGTTCAGTCATTTGGAGCAGTTAGTTTAGTCTTTGTCCAGTCATTTGCAGCAGTTAGTTTAGTCTTTGTCCTGTCATTTGCAGCAGTTAGTTTAGTCTTTGTCCGGTCATTTGCAGCAGTTAATTTAGTCTTTGTCCGGTCATTTGCAGCAGTTAGTTTAGACTGTCCGTTCATTTGCAGCAGTTAGTTTAGTCTTTATCCGTCATTTGCAGCATTTAGTTTAGTCTTTGTCCTGTCATTTGCAGCAGTTAGTTTAGTCTTTGTCCAGTCATTTGCAACAGTTAGTTTAGTCTTTGTCTAGTCATTTGCAGCAGTTAGTTTAGTCTTTATTTGGTCATTTGCAGCAGTTAGTTTAGTCTTTGTCCAGTCATTCGCAGCAGTTAGTTTAGTCTTTATTTGGTCATTTGCAGCAGTTAGTTTAGTCTTTGTCCAGTCATTTGCAGCAGTTAGTTTAGTCTTTGTCCAGTCATTTGCAGCAGTTAGTCTAGTCTTTGTACGGTCATTTGCAGCAGTTAGTCTAGTCTTTGTCCAGTCATTTGCAGCAGTTAGTTTAGTCTTTGTCCGGTCATTTGCAGCAGTTAGTTTAGTCTTTATTCGGTCATTTGCAGCGGTTAGTTTAGTCTTTGTCCAGTCATTTGCAGCAGTTAGTTTAGTCTTTGTCCAGTCATTTGCAGCAGTTAGTTTAGTCTTTGTCCAGTCATTTGCAGCAGTTAGTTTAGTCTTTGTCCGGTCATTTGCAGCAGTTAGTTTAGTCTTTGTCCGGTCATTTGCAGCAGTTAGTTAAGTCTTAGTCCAGTCATTTGCTGCAGTTAATTTAGGGGCCTCCATGGCAGAGTGGTTAAAGTAGTGTGTCTACTATTGATCACATGGTCTGTCAACAATGACATAGCAGGTTTGAGTCTTACTGCGGGCAGGGTGCGCTTGACTCAAATTTTAATTGACAAGGATTACCAGTTTTCCTATCAAAGGTTGGGGGTTTTCTCTTGGTCTTCCTGCTTTCTCCCCAAATAAAAACTGAATGCCTTGATATAGCTGAAAAATTGCAGAAAGTGGTGTTTAACACCATTCATCCAAACAAAAAACCCAGTTAATTTAGTCTTGCTCCAGTCATTCCCATTAGTTTTTCTGTTTGGTTGTTTACTACTTTATTCTGGAAATATTTTATGACTGTGATAGGGGCAAATGTTTTCAAGTTTTCTTATTTTTATAGCTAGAAAGAATAATTATAAAGTTTATCCTAGTCAAGAACTTGTTGCCATAGGTGAGTACACAAACCTTAATTTCAGTGACCTTTACCTGGTTTATTACTGTACATGCCTTCTAAAAATCTGTGATCCAAGGAAAATGGATATCATGTCAAGAATTAAAGACTGAATTTCATTGAATGGTTTTTATTGTCTTTCCTGCGACGATAGTCTCTAGAGGCTAGACATATATATGGGAATCCATCGCAGGCAAGGGTGGCAGAGGCGGCGGCGTCAACACTTGAACATTTTGCTTCATATCTTTGTAGGCTTAAGCCCTAGATCCATCAAATTTGGTCCAGTGGTAGCTTATGATGAGTACTTGCCAGTCAGTCACCTGTCACCTGACCTTGACCTCAATTTCATGGTCCAGCGACAACATTAAAGTTTTTGGATTAGGGCAGTTCCTCTGTACCCTTGCATGGTAGGATGACAATATTTAATATATGACTGTCTGGTAGATGTCACTGTCACCTGAACTTGACCTCAACTTAAGGTCCAGCGACTACCTTAATGTTTTGTATTAGGGAGGTTCCTCTGTACCCATGCATGGTAGGATGACAATATTTGGTATACAGGTTGCTGATGAAGAGTACACAAGTGTCTTGTAGATGTCACTTGACCTTGACCTCAATTTCATGGTCCAGCGACTACATTTAAGTTTTTGTATTAGGGCAGTTCCTTTGTAACCATTCATGATAGGATACAATATTTGGTATAAAGGTTGCTAATGATTTAGTACCTGAGTGCCTGGTAGGTGTCACCTGACCATGACCTCAATTTCACAGTCCAGTGACTATGTTAAAGTTTTTGGATTAGGTCCGTTCTCTGTAACCATGCATGGTATATTTTAAATGGTAACAATTTAATGCTATTTACGTAATGCTTATGATGTAATTTTTGTCGTTACTGATGCGGAATGCAGGGGAGACATTTTTCTGTGTCCATGCACACTTGTGCCTTGTTATATGCAAATTTTTTTATTTTGTGGCAGCCTTAATTTTTAGAAATTACATAAGTTGCAATACAGTTTAAAAACATATTTAAATATCTTGCCCTTCTGTATAGCAAACTTCATTAAATATAATAAAATGTGCCAATAAATGGTGGTTGTGTTTATTTTAGGTATCTGACCCATGATTTATTAGTTACCATTTAATTTAATTTTTCTACCAAGAAATACTGCTTTATTAAATCAATGTATTACTAATTAATGATTCAAATTAAATGTAGTTTTACTTTGAGTCAATGGTGACAGTTTTTAGTAAAAAAAGTTAGTTACTCAAATAGTATTTCCAATGTTTGCTGAATATTATTGAGGTCCGGATACCTTACAAAGCACTTATCTAAAAATCGAATTCTTGGAGACTACATGTTATATGCCTAGAAAAAATTATAGGTTTTGATATATCTGAAAAATTGCTTAGTGGTTTTTAACTCTATTTAAACAAACAAAACATCAAAGCTGATGACCCGTAGCTGGAGATTCCGCATTTTAGCACGGAAAATTTGAGCGCGGAGTATTCGGACTCCGCGCTAAAAAAAAATATTTTCATCAAAAAACCCTGAAAAAAACACACTTTTCCGAGCTATGTTGGAAATTTGCTTGGAAAATGTACACATTTCCGACAGATTTTCCGACATTAGCGCGGAATTTGTTACCAATTTCCAAGCTAAGCTCGGAAAATAGCTTGGAAAAGTCCGAATACTCCGCGCTTAGTCGGAAAATAGCTTGGAATTTGTCCGAATACTCCGCACTAGGTCGGAAAATTGATTAGAATTTTCCTAATACTCCGTGCTATGTCGGAAAATAGCTCGGAAATTGGCTTGGAAAATTCTGAATATTCCGTGCTATGTCGGAAAATAGCTCGGAAATTAGCTTGGAAAATTCCGAATACTCCGCACTATGTTGGAAATAAGCTCGGAATTTCAAGCAACCGCGGAATTTTTTTTCCATGCATGTGTCGGAAAATTTAGCTTGGAAAGTTGTTGTGGAATTTTTCTCCGAGGGGCTTGGAATTTTTTTCCGTGGGGTCTTATATTTTGGTTCCTGGGATGTCAAAATTTTGTCTCTTGCTTAGTCTGATTTTATGCCAGCAAAATCATAGTTGATCTCATCAATGCTCATAGCTAGATCATTTTTAGTGGAGGATTGCATGTAAAATCTGTACAAGTGCCACTGAGTTTTCTGTAAAGGAAAACAATTGTTAATAAGATTCTATCATTTATTTCTTATTTAAAAAGGATAAGCACTAACTGCATTATAGCATAATAAATATTCAAAATTCAATAGAAAATTAATAAATTAATATTATTTGTTTTCCCCTTCATTCTGACAGCAAGGGATACTTGTCAAGTTCTTTGTTGCTTCTGCTTTACATAGAAGCCTGATATCAAATTCACATTTCCATTTTCCATTTTTGCTTATTAATGTTATCATGGAAGAAAATAAAATTAAACAATAACATACTTCCAGAGTAAAAGATGAATCAGTCAAAATTATTAAGGTCAATAAATAGATGATTTTCTAATGCTTAAAATGTTCATACACATTTTATTTTATTTTTATTTTATTCATTTTATTTACAGAAAAATTAACAAATATTGCCAATTCATGTATATTAATTAGAACTTTAAAATTTCTATAAGTAGAAATCAGTTTGTTTAAAACATCTGCAAACACAACAAATCTACTGTTTTTACACATTCAATTTTACTGTGTTCACAAAAAAAGAAACACTAACTATTAAACAATTTGATCATTTTCAGTTAGCTTGTATGTTGTCATAGGTAAATTGCCTAAAGAAATAAATACATGCACTTGTTTTGATTACACACTTTATGTAATTATTTATGAACTGTATGGGCATACAAACATAAATAGATAATGGGGCGTAGATAATGTGCACAATTTTTATACTAAATAAAATGTTTAACAATTACCTTAAATATCTATTAGTTTTATTATTGTTATGATATATATGTTTGAAACCAGTGTGAAAATGAAAGATAATTTTTTTCAAAATGGCCGACTTTATATAAACAATATTGAAAAATTTATTGACAATATTTCCTTTGTGAAGTACTGAGACATATTATTGGATCAAAATTTGTAGTAATGTTCTAAAAATTTATTATTTTTATAAATTAATTTCAGGAAATTTAATAGAAAACACATACCTTATCTTAGGTTTTAAAAATGTAAACAAACTCCATTGAGTTAATTGTCCTCCTCAACATCCATTTGAAAAATGTGCCAAATTTTTTGATTGGCTAATGATTCTCCATTTTCATTGGTCAATATTTGAAAACTGATTAATTAAAAAACAAATTTGAGTTTTTTGAGTTATTAAAAAAAATTAAGCATTTCAGAAAAAAATCATTTTAAATTCTTTTGAGTAATAAAACATTTATTTTAGAAATAAAACAAGCCACTGCTTTTAAAACATTTTACTTCTATATTATATAGATTTTATTTAAAGATTACTTCACTAATAGAACATGAAAAATTAATATTTTTAAAAATTAAATGTTAATTTTATGATTGATTACAAATTTAATTTAGTGTTTTTGTATTGATAGCAAATAATTATTTCAATTTATTCACTTGTAAAACTCTGAATATTTTTAGTTTTTCAGTGCTTATACATGTAGACTAGTTTAATTAATAAATTGAATGCTAATATTTTAACATGTAACTGTCAAAGTTTTAAATAAACAATAATTGCTGTTTGGTGACCAATGTATATGTATTTTCAGCATAATAATTTTATTTTTTAACCATCAAGATATTCTAGTGAAATTCTAACATATTAAATGCAATTGTAAATCCCCATATCATTGAGCAAAAATATTAAAGATATTAAAATATTAAAAAATGGCAGAGTCCCAATTTCCTAGCTAATTCTGTGCTGAAAACTATTAAAGTCCAACATTCAGCACATTTTCCAAGCTAAAAAATGACAAAGTCCACATTTCCAAGCTACTTCCGTGCTGAAAAATATTAAAGTCCAACTTTCCGCGCATTTTCCAAGCTAAAAAATGACAAAGTCCAAAATCCCGAGTTAATTCTGTGCTGAAAAATATTAAAGTCCAACTTTCCGCGCATTTTCCAAGCTAAAAAAATGACAAAGTCCAAAATTCCGAGCTAATTCCGTGCTAAAAAATATTAAAGTCCAATTTTCCGCACATTTTCCAAGCTAAAAAAATGACAAAGTCCAAAATTCCGAGCTAATTCCGTGCTAAAAAATATTAAAGTCCAATTTTCCGCGCATTTTCCCAGCTAAAAAAATGACAAAGTCCAATTTTCCGAGCTAATTCCGCGCTTTAAAATGTCAAAGTCCAAAATTCCAAGCCTTTTCCGCGCAAAAATGCGGAATTCCAAGCAAAACAGTGCGGAATTCCGAGCACAGGTCGGAATCTCCAGCTACGGGGAAATTATTGACAAACATTAAAAAGATGGCAGTAAATGGTCTGCAAACAGTAGTGCATGATAAACTATAAAACAGCTGTTTGTTGATGAACCAACATATATGTGATCTATTGTAACTAAATCTGAAGGAGATTTAGCAAAATTTAATAGGAACTCTGACCTCTAGGAGGCAGCTTGAGCTAAAATTAAAGGCATTTTTAACCTATGCAAGTGAGATTAGCAAATTAAAAGGGAGGTTTGACCTCGAAGAGTAAGATTTAGCTAAATATAAAGGAACCTGTAACTTATAAAAGGGAGATTAGCAAAATTAATTAGCTTTGACCTCTAAGAGAAAGCTTTAGTAAAATTAAAAGGGAGCTTTGACCACTAGATGGAGATTTGTTTTATGTTTTGATCAACATAATTGCTAGCATTTTGTCACATTTACTGTTAATATTTTTTTGTAGGTATATCAAATATTCTCAGCTGTTTCATCCAATCATATGTAGTCACAGGCAGTTTTGCAAGGCAAGTTTACAACTTTTATTTATTCAGTTATTTTTTAACACTGGTGAGATTCCTACTTTGATTCTATAATTGTATCTCTTTAACAACTGTTAGCGTAATTTTAAGAATTTAGAGAAAGTTTAAATTGGTCTATTTATAAATTTTACAGAACAATATGGACTGTTGAGAATGGACTGGATGGCCATGCATGTGCCATTGTGGAGTAACATATAGAATGTGCTATGAAGACTTTTTTAAAGTAGAAGGTTTTGACAGTCTCATTTTAATATAAATATTGCCTACTAAATTAAGCCATTCAGTCCTGTTCTACAATATTACTTTTCTTATACTTAGTTTTCTATCAGATAGACATTTTAAGTCACCACCATACTGTTTTATCATTGCTGTCATGTAGATAGATGTATGTTCATTTAAAAATGCTAAAATGTACAATGTTATAATGTATGCTACTTACAGGACTGCAGTCAATTCACAGAGTGGTGTTAGGACACCAGCTTCAGGATTAGTTACAGGTAAGATACTGGTGTGACTTATTGTGTCTTCTGGAATAAATACAAGTAAGAAACAGGTGTGACTAAATGTGTCTTCTGAAAAAGTTACAGGTAAGATACAGGTGTGACTAAGTCTGTCTTTTAGAATAGTTACAGCTAAAATACAAGTGTGACTAAATGTAACTTCTGGAATAGTTACAGGTAAGTTGAAGGTGTGACTTAATGTGTCTTCAGGAATAGTTACAGGTCAGATACAGATGTGACTAAATCTGTCTTTTGGAATAGTTACAGGTAAGTTGTAGGTGTGACTTAACGTGTCTTCTGAAATAGTTACAGGTAAGATACAGAAACAGGTGTGTCTTCAGGAATATTTACAGGTAAGATATAGGTGTGATAAAATGTAACTTCTGGAATAGTTAAGGTAAGATACAGAATTTTACAGATACAAGTGTGAGGTAATGTGTCTCATGAAATAGTTACAGGTAAGATGCAGGTGTGACTAAATCTGTCTTCTGAAATAGTTACAGGTAAGATATAGATGTGACTAAATCTGTCTCCTGCATTAGTTATAGGTAAGATATAGGTGTGACTCTGGAATAGATACAGGTAAGATACAGATACAGGTATGAGGCAATGTGTCTTCTGAAATAGTTACAGGTAAGATACAGGTGTGACTAAGTTTGTCTTTTGGAATAGTTACAGGTAAAAAAAGGTGTGACTAAATCTTTCTTCTGGAAAAGTTACAGGTAAGATACAGGTGTGACTAAGTCTGTCCTGGAAAAGTTTCAGGTAAGATATAGATGTGACTAAATTTGTCTTCTGGAATAGTTACAGGTAATATAAAGGTGTGAATAAATGTGTCTACTCGAATAATTACAGGTAAGATATAGATGTGACTAACTGTGTCTTCTGAAATTAAAGGTAAGATACAGGTGTGACTTACTGTGTCTCCTCGAATAATTACAGATAAGATATAGGTATGACTTAATGTGTCTCCTGGAATAGTTGAAGGTAAGATATAGATGTGACTAAATCTGTCTGCAGAAGTAGTTTTTATAATGTAAACATCTAAGCAACTATTTACGCAACTAAGTAACTATTTCAGTATCATGTTCACAGAATTTCAAAGCTTTGATTATTTCATTGATATCAAATATTGTAAAGAAATAGTTTCATGTTTCCAGTGCAAGTAAAAGACATTGATACTGGCAAAATTCTTCTATGGAAAATGTTGACTGTATTATCATGTAGTCTAATTATTTTACATCCTGACAAGTGGTTGTGGTGTTCACTCATCGCTATGTGTTGCCAAGTATGTTCTTCTTCCTATGTTATTATTGCCTGTGTTAAATAAAGATTTTTGATTTTACAGGCTGTATTGTACTGTTGGCATTAGCATGGCTGACACCATTATTTAAGTATATACCCAAAGCAGCTTTAGGTGCTGTCATTATTTCTGCAGTTTTACAAATGGTGGATTATAAAATTATTAGAGATTTATTTAAAGTTAAAAGTAAGTTTTTCATATACAGTATATATCTTTGTGCCATATATTCATAAACAAATCAAATGTACATTATTTATTTGATACAAAATTACACATGTTTAATATCTGACATTAGTTATATTGTGCTATTTAGAAGGATATGATCATGATACATATGCAAGATAAGATCTTGATTAACTTGCAAATGTTATATCATGATAAACACCCAAAGATGATCTCATTATAACATGCAAAGATGAATTCATGATAAACGTGCAAAGAGGATCTCATTATAACATGCAAGGATGTTCTAATGATAAACATGCAACATTGATATCAAGACAAATGTACCATGATGGTCTCGTGATCAACATGCAAAGCGAACCTCATGATCTCATTATAAATATGCAAGATTATCTCGTGATTTCATAACCATTGTGCAGAGGTGATCCAATGATAAACAGATGTAAAGAATAATAAGATATTGATATGGGTTTGATTGGTTCACAGTTTACATGCAGAGTACCCTTAATCTGGTTACTTTGGTTTTAGTTTTATTTTGGGTTATTTGGCTATTTCGGTGAAAGAGCCACTATTAATCACACCAAATTAAAGCTTGCACTAAAATTGTACATGCCAAGATAGCCGACCGGCTAGACAATACATGTATTATAAAGTCTATGGCTAATTATAATTTTTTAGTATAACCGTTAAGAAAACACAATGTATGAATTTCTATTCATATTCATTCTATTCATACACTATTATGTCCAGCTTATCATTTACTAATTAGACTTATTTATAATAAAAATAACACATTCATCATCATTCAATAAAGATATACTGCTGGAATACAAAAGGGATTAAAATTCAATGCGAGATCCTTAATTTCTGACAGAAAGGACAATAATGAAAATTTGTTTTATATGATAAGTGTGATAATAACTTAATTTTATGAAATTTAATTAAGAAATTTAGGCATCATTGCTGGATCTCAAAGTGGATATATGCCCTCTCCTCAATTATATACCAATATATAATAAATTAAGCCCATATAATAACATTGCTCACTACTGTGATTTAAAGGTGCCAAAATTCAACACATCACTTTGATAAAACACCAACATTTAACACACTAAAATAAAACACATGGCTTTTGAGAGAAAAACGCCACTATATCTTGATGCCAAAATAACCAAATTTACGGTAAATCAGTAAGGTCTGTCTGTCTGTATTTTACAGTATGTTTTATCTAAGGATAATTGTGTTGATTTTGACAAACAATTTATTAAAACAAGATAAATAACTGTTCTATTTTTTTGCAGAAGTTGATCTCATACCACTTGTGTTGACATTCTTGGCATGTTTAGGACTTGGCTTAGAGGTAGGGGAAACATATTCTTTTAACATGAATAGCTTGTATGAACTTTTGTTTTATCTAATTTTGTATGCTTGTCGGGCATGTGGTTGTATCAACTAAATTGATCTAGAGTAAAATGATTTCTAGTTTTCTTTCTGAAGGTAAAAATATTTGTGACCAAGTCAATAAATCCTAACTGCAACATAATATTGTGGTTTTAGACCCTTTATCTTTGTCAGGAATATATCATTATAACATGAATACTGCAGTGGACATTTTGATTGTGGCACAGTAAGAATTTTTACCTCCTTGATATGACAGGTGGCACACTTGAAGCAGGAGTTGCTTACCCTTCTTGATCACCTCGTCCTGCCTCCTGTTTTTAGTGATTTTGTGTAACTCGACTTTTGGTTTTTGGGTTGTGTGTCTGTTTTGTTGTTCTCACTCCTTTTGCTTAACCAGGGTTTTATCTATCCTTTACTTCTTGCTTCTGAATACTCCTTGGTATCTTAAGCACTGTTCTTAGATTAGGTTATAGCATTCTGGCAGGCAGGCAGTGTCAAACAGAGAGTTTCACTAACTTTAGTTTTGATAAACCAATCTTGCTGAAACTTTGGATATAGCAAGCTTGCATGAAGACCTAGTTTGGGATTGGATTTGAGTCACTGTTACTAAAAATAGTTTCCATTAAATAATTTGTGTTAAAATGGAGGTATTTGGTGAAATTTTGTTTATAGGTAGTTTATGTACAAACTTAGCTTGGGATTGGATTAGGGACCAGTCGGATCAAGGTGAAGGTCACTGTTACTCAAAATAGAAATAATTACAACCATATAACTCCTGCCTCTTCAGTCTACTAAAATTAATTGTTAATTAAATGTCAAACTGGAAAGTCTTGTACATTAAAGGTTAACCTAACAAAAATGGAACAAATGAATGTCTGTGCCATGCTAGTATCCTTAATGAATTCATGCCAGATTGCCGAACCCCAAATTGCCGATCACCAAGTTGCCGAGTCCTTATAGCCGAACCCCAGTTTGCCGACATTTTTTTATTTTTAGTTTTTACCGAGAGTCCCTAATTGCCGAACCCATATTGCCGAACCCAGTTTGCCGAATTCTTGTTTATGTGGTTTATTTTCATCTATCATGTTAACATTATTATTATGGATGTATCGGATTATAACGACAGAACCACGACAGAAGTACATGATCGTTTCTGGAAGTGTGTCAATGTGTAACATATACACTCAACAAAATAAGTAACAAACCAATAATAAATATACAAACATTGATATGTATATTATTTATTTCAGCACTGCATATAATAACACTATCTTAAGCACTGGATTAACATTGAATGTATAGCAAATATTGAAACATGTATAACAATAAAACAAATAATAATTGTCACAAATTGTCACTAGTGCTTCTTGTAACCAACATGTCGTCGCATCGCTGCCAAGTAATCGTCGATGGAACGCAGACCGGTGTCTAGCTCTCTTTCCAGGGTGCTGATCTTTTGCTGTCTTTCTCTTGCCTTTGGTCGCATTGGTGGAGGCTGGGCACCTAGACGGGCACTTCGGACGGAACGTTCTGTGGTAGACTGTTCGGTTTTAAGGACATTAAGCAACTCGTAGATGTTAGGGTGACATTTCTTTACTGATTTGTTAAGGGAGTTGTGCCAGCCTTCTACTTTGTTGTTGGTACGTATGTCTTGTTGGTAAACATTCCACATGACGACTGGGTACTGTCCATTTAACCAAGTGTCGCTGAAGTACTGTAACAGTTCGGCAATCGCTGGAAGACTTCCGTTGTTCATTATGGTGATTGTTGCAAACGCTTGACGAACCCATATGCGTGGTATGAACGGTAGTGCCATGAGCGACTTGATGATTCGTCTAGGGATACCGGACTCGTAGTGAGTGACCAAACCCAGTGATTGTACTTTGCGCCATACTGCTTGAGTGAAATGGAAGTTGCACCCTTTAATCGTTGCGGTAGGAAAATGTTGTCTGAGGCAGGGTTGTATACCACTCTCGAAGTCTAACATCAGGCTTACTGGGTTCAGTATAAGGTTGAGTTCAGCCATCTTCCTGCGTATGTGAGCAAACATATGGTAGTAGGTCTCAGCTGACTTGTCTTTAAGGAGTCCATAGACCAAGGGTACGAAGAAACCCATGTGTATGATGTGTAGGGTGAAGAGTTGGACAAACTGTCTTGGAGATATCTTGAAGGTGCCGTCCATGAAGATTGTGTCTGCTGTAGATAACAAATGCAGGTTGCTGTCGGTACCCAGTAGTACCATATCATTGTCTTGGTGCAGAATGAATGGCTCATTGTCATTGGTCACCGCCCACTGGCCCTCCAAGATGATGTCATCACGGGTTACAGGTAGTGGTGGCATGTTTTGTCGTCTGGCCCTATACATTTGGCTGGTACATGATCTGAGTTGTGGCTCAAGGATGTCATCATCTACAGTGGGTGCATCTGCTGAGTTCATGTACTCGTTGTATACTTCTTTCATGGGCTGAGTTGGATTTGCTGCTGCCCTCTTGCAAAGATCGGCTTTGATCTTAGCTGATATGGTGGCTTCCATCTCGGGCTCATGGTCATGCTCAGTAGACTTTAACAGCTGAAGTCCATTTGTGTCTGATGTGTGGGCTCGACCGGAACAGTCGCGGTTGGTACATTTCCAGTATTGGACACCCGCATCATTTCTTTTATCTTTGGAGTAGCGATAACCATTGTGTAAGAGATTGAAACCTCTGCCTTTTTTTACGATAGATGGTGAATCCATGTTATGTTTTGCAATAATGGTCATTTTATTTTTGGACCTATATTTATACCTCATTACAAAGTTTAATGCAAGCTAATTATTTTAATCATAATTAATTATCACTGTTTTATGTCTTTGAAGGTCTTCAGTAAGCGTGTTTTTATGTTGTTTTATTGCCATTTCTTTGTTTACACAAAACTTCTCAGTTAGCATAATTCATCGTTTGAAAAACATTTATTTTCAAACCCTACCGCAAAATCTTATCAAAACATATGGACAAGCCGCGTGTATGTGTTGTTAAAGCATTCAATGCAATTGTTAATTATTAATTAACTTTTTATCTAATTAGAACACTGCATACATTTTCAATCGGAAATCGGCAATTTAGAAGTCGGCATTTTGTTTCATTCGACTTCGACATAAACAATTCGGCAATTTGGAAGTCGGCAAAAAGGATTCGGCAAATTGAAAATTATATTTGAAAACAGAAATCTGAAAAAATCGGCAATTTGGGTGTCGGCTAAATGGACGCGGCAATCTGGGAATCGGCAATTTGAAATTCGGCAATTTGGAATGTCACCTCCTTAATATGTAGGAAAAAATCTTAAGTGCTTAGTAAATAATTCAAGATTACTATACTTTAAAAAAAATATTATTTTTCTCTTCAGAGCTTTATATGAATTGAATCAATAAATTATGTCTTCAACACATCACATAGTTCTTAAAACATATCTTTTTCGGTGTGTTTATGGTTTTTTTTTCACATATGTTATTATGGTTTTTCTAACTTTTTAAAAAATATACCAATGTTTTTTGTTTATCTTTGAACAGTTTATGATTCATGTACCAAATTGAAAAATAAAATTATTGACAAAAACATATGATTAGATGAACTATCAAACTAGGTGGTGTCTTCTGGCTATTCCAACATTTTAAAATGACCTATTCTGGCTACTCCAACATGCTCAGAACAATATATGTTGTTATTGTGTAATGTGTTGTTTTAGTAATTAGTCCTTAATTATTTTTCCAGGTAAATTTTTTAAAAAATAAATAAATAAAATAGATTTTTAGTATAAAAATATTTAGATTTTTTTTATTATTTAACATAAAAATGTTGTATTACTTAATTTCATTTAATAAATTATTATGATATAATTAGTATTAATTAGACTTAACTGTCCATGGTTGCAGATGGGCCAAGCTGACAAGCTGAGATGTGTTAAGCATTGAACAGTGTTCTCTGCAAGCTCATTATATGTTATAAATACATGTACTCATGTCTTTGCTAGTACAATCATTTAAAAAAGATCTATGTCTCTGTTCACATATTCAAGGAGGATATCAAAACTATAAGCAAAAACATTTTGAAAAATATGTGGCAAAAATTTTGGGACGAGACAAAACAGGGCAGACATATATATTCAATCTGTAAAAACGTAAAATTGAGATAAATATAACAAAATTACCAAGAAATAAAGAAGTAATTTTGTTTAACCTAAGAACTGGATATAAAAACATTTCAACTAAATTGGTGTTAAAAACTCGGAATTATGTGAACTCTGTTTTCAACAAAAAACAATGGAACACTTTATCGTACACTATAACAAATACCATGTAGAGCGGGCAACAATAATGGAATATCTTCAAGAGAAACAACCGCTGGCCAACCATTCCTACTTGCAGAGGACAACACCAAGGACGCATGCTGGTCTTCAGTACGCGAGAGAACCTAACACATCTTACAGTAGCAGACACTTTCTACTATCTACTGAGACCACTCGAAATCTATGGAACCGCAGAAGGTCCCAGAACTACAAAACAACTTGAAGGCTGGCATGGCAAACTGAAAAAAACTGGTCATGTCTCTACAACCAAATATATTCAGTATGATTCGCAGGAAGAAGCTGTCCATGATTGTACTTACTTCAATACCGGGCTGGTTGAAAACGTGTTCTCAAGAAGAAAATGTGTTGGAATTGAAAGAAAAGATACATTTAAAGAAGGGAAATATATATTTATTTGCATTAGCACAAAACAAAATAAATAAATAGCACACAACATGTATACAGAATTGTTAATTCATAACATGTCAGTCAATAGGCAGTAGATGCGTAAACGTGTCTTCAAAGTAGCAAGTCTGTTTTCGAGCTCCCTGTATTTTCTGGTTTATTCCACTTCTTTAAATGTATCTTTTTTTTCAATTCCTACACATTTTACCTGTAATTTGGCTAATAAAATAAAATTCTGTATGTTTCTACAGTATACACAAACATAATCCCTTGTTTATATAAGTATTCTGCCTACTCCAACATGAATTTTTAACATTTTACGTTTAAAATTTAAAATGTTGGAATAGCCAGAATAAACCAACTAGGTTTTATCAGTGTTTATTGTTGATATATAATCTAATTGTTTTAGGTTAACAATTATATTTTATTGACGTGAGTTGGTGAGGCAGATTTTGTCCATCTTGAAAATTGTAAGGGGGAGATTTCATCTGCCTTGTATTGTCTACAGTTGTGGGGGAATTTGATAATCCTTGCTATATTATACAAAAAGATATTGCTGGTGAGCAATTTGTCTGTCCCATATCAAACAGCAATAATTTGATAGTACATTGCATTGTATCTGGTCCATTTAATATTATATTGACCTATATCAAAAGGCAATAATTGTATAGTATGGCATTGCATTTGATCTATTTAATATTATTTTGACCTTTGTCCATAGGCAATAATTGTATACTATGGCATTATATTTGGTCCATTAAATATTATACTGACCTATATCAAAAGGCAATTAGTGTATAGTATGGCATTATATTTGGTCCATTTAATATTATATTGACCTATGTCAAAAGGCAATAATTATATAGTATGGCATTGTATTTTACAGTATGGTATTATGCTGGGTGTAGGTGTTTCACTTTTAATGTTGTTGTATCCAATGGCAAGACCAACTGTCAAGGTAATTATGTATGTACTTACATAAGTTTAAATTCAAATATAGCTAAAAAAAATGGATGCATTTCATATTAAACTGTGGTTGTAAAATTCTATTTTTACTTTAAAAACAGAGATTTCTTATTTTTCCTACATGACAATCTATTATAGAACTAGAATACCAAAAAATTATCATTGTACCATGGAATATTTTTATGGCCCTGTGACGACATGTTGGGGGGCATTAAGTTTTACTCATGTCTATCGGTCTGTACGTACGTACGTTCGTACATACGAATTTCCGTCAAGCTTTTCTCAGAAATCATACATGAGAACAATTTGAAATTTGGCAGGTTGTAGAGGTTCAGTATCACAAGTTGTACATCCTAAGTGACTTTCAGACCTGTCGGACAACTACTTCCTGTTTGGGACTTCATTTGTATGTACTTACGTTTGTCCATCCGTACAAATTTCCGTCAAGCTTTTCTCAGAAACCATACATCAGAACAA
Source organism: Limnoperna fortunei (assembly GCA_944474755.1). Taxonomy (NCBI): domain Eukaryota; kingdom Metazoa; phylum Mollusca; class Bivalvia; order Mytilida; family Modiolidae; genus Limnoperna; species Limnoperna fortunei. Next base: position 83,496,078 of record OX104117.1, read on the forward strand.
TTTGAAATTTGGCAGTGTGGTTCAGTATCACAAGTTGTACGTCCTAAGCGACTTTCAGACCTGTCTGACAACTACTTCCTGTTTGGGACTTCATTTGTATGGACATACCTACAAATTTATGTCAAGCTTTTCTCAGAAACCCTACATGAGAACAATTTGAAATTTGGCAGGGTGGTTCAGTATCATAACTTGTACGTCCTAAACGACTTTCACACCTGTCAGAAAACTACTTCCTGTTTGGGACTTCATTTAGCAGGGGGATCTGTGTCCCTTGGACACATTTATCAATTTTTTCTTTTTCTGACAATAAATCACTACAGAAAGTGAACACTTTCTGAAACCATCTTGTCAAAATTTGTAGATTATTGTTATAGATGATCAGAAATAAATTATTGTCTAGATATAATTACCTTTAAAAAGGAAGGTAGAAATTGTAATGCTGATCACATTATCTTTTAAAAATCTAGGGCAGGTTCAGTTTAAATGCGGCAAAATTTATAACGAAATGGGATATTCTAAGAAAGAGATGCAAAATAAAACTGTATATTATAGTCGCTACATTATTTTAATAACATATAATATATATTTGTTTTCTGTGAAAACATCTGCACAAAATGATTAATTTATCTGTTGAAAATGTTTTACATGACAGATGTAATCTAAGTTTATTGTTAATAGTACTTTAAAGTTTAAAAAGTACCATCACATTCTGTTATAAAATATTGCAGTTTTTATGCAGTAAATTATATTTCTAATACTTTTTTTTTCATGTCTTTGGTAGTTTAATTTACTTTATTGAGTTTTATTTTAGTTGTTCAATTTTGTGATTAAATGCATGAAATTACTGTTTCATTTATTGAATTAATTATTTCATTCCTTCATTTATTTAATTAAATATATAGATTTTTATTTGACTTTATTTATTAAAATAATTAATTTTCATTTAATCCATAATTTTCAGACACTACAGACAGATGTGTTGGTCCTTTCAATAAGTCAAGGATTAACCTTTCCTGCATGTGACTTCATTTTAGAAGAAATGGAACGTCAGACAGAAAGAGGTGAGGGTATCATCCCAGATTACTAATTCCCAAATTGCCAAATTCCACATTGCCGAGTTGAGTTAGCGGATTCCCAAATTGCTGACAATCAGAAGTTAATTTATATGTTATTAATAATGATGGGGCCTCGGTGGCCGAGTGGTCAAGGTAGTTCGTTTACTATTGATCACGTGGTCTGTCAACACTGAGATTGCGGGTTCGATTCTCACTGCAGGCAGGGTGTACTCGACTCCAATCTTAATTGACAAGGATTGCCAGTTTTCCTACCGCAGGTCGGGGGTTCTCTCCGGCTTCCTCACCCAATAAAAACTGGACGCCATGAAATAGCTGAAAAATTGCTGAAAGTGGCGTTAAAACACCATTCAAACAAACAAACAAATTAATAATGATTATAGAAAAAAATAGTTTTGTCTGAGAAGTTGTTTGTTAATATATCGATTCATACAATTTTTAGGTCCTTGATAAAAATCATTATTTTGCAGAATTTGCGAATGTGTGTTCAATTCAAATTAATGTTGAAAGTTGTATTGTATTTTAAATTTGTTTTAACATATATCTTAAAATTATCAGTTAAATTTAATATTCAACATTTTTTGTTATAAATGAACATTTTTCCTGAAATCGACACACTTCAGAATGATTGAATCAACAATTCAATAGTTTCCGTGTCAATCAAAAACTTTTTTTCAATAAGTTGTAAGTAATTCCTCAAATAAAAAATATTTTAGCATAAATTTGTTTTATTCAACCTTTTGGGAATCGCTAAATTGGACTCGGCAATTTGGGTGTCAGCAATTTGGGATTTCGCAATCAAAGGAAGTAAACTGTATATAATTATCTGGTGGCTGTAGCTGAAATATTGGTGAAAGGTATGTTAAAACCATTCAGTGTGGCTGCCCAGATCACCCAGATTGTTGTAAGAATGGTTTTTATTTGCTGTGGATGTACATATACATAGCAATACTCTAGTTATTAGTTCAAGATTCACTTCAGGTAGGGTCTGCTCCACTCCAAACTTAACTGACAAGACTGCAAATTTTCCATCCAAAAGTCAAGAAATTTACTGGGTACTCTGGCTTCCTCTATTTTTAAAATGGATGCCTTGATATTACTGAAAAATTGGTGAAGGTGGCATTAAACCACACTTAAAACAAAACAAATTTTAGATGAAATCAATATGTTGTGATAATTCTTATTACCTACATCATAAATATATATGTGGATATACCACTGAAAAACAAGCTTCAGGTTAAATCTCATCCTCACAAGTCAGGGTTTCTGTGTCCACATGTGTCCACGAAACCCTGACAAGCTAGGGAATTCCCAGGCTAGAAGATTTTCATATGATGTCAAACCTTCAAAATATCAACAAATGAAATTGCTTGAAAGAAGCAAGTGTTTGGCAGTAGTCATTCTTACTCATTCTTGAGTGGGAAGAAAACATAACGCAACTAATAAATAACATGGTAATAACAAACTATTAAAACCACTGTACAAAATACACTGATTTTTACATGTTCCATGCAACACATCTGTTTGGTTTATTTACAATCAACATCCCCTAACCAAGAAGTGAATGGAAGCAAATTTTTTATTGGCTACATTAAGGTATGATGTAGCCAATTGAAATAGTGACTTCTAGCCTGGGAATTTCCAAGCTAAGTTTGTCAGGGTTTCGTGGACACTTACAGTGGACATATAAACCCTAACTTGTGAGGATGGTTAAATCTGAAATTATCAATAAGGGGTTGCAGGTCTATGCCTTAGAATAAAGTTAGTATAACAAAGACCATTTTGTTCTTTTTTTTTAGTGTTTTCCACTTTGATAAATGAAAAAGAATTCTCATATATCTTATTTGATTGTAAATGATTGAAAAATATTTTTCATTTCAGATGGTAAATACCAATCCTGTGTATTAGACTGTAGCCATATATCTGCACTAGACTTTAGTTCAATTCATGTAAGTTATTTAATATTGTGCTGTTATGTGTGACATGTTTGACATCATATTACAATAATGCCAACTTTCAGCACTCATAATTTGTCATCAGCAGGTATACATGTGACACATTGTTGTCAGCAGGTAACATGTGACACATTGTCATCAGCAGGTAACATGTGACACATTGTCATCAGCAGGTAGACATGTGACTCATCATTGTCAACAGGTATACATGTGACACATTGTCGTCAGCAGGTAACATGTGACTCATTGTCATCAGCAGGTAACATGTGACACATTGTCGTCAGCAGGTAACATGTGACTCATTGTCATCAGCAGGTAACATGTGACACATTGTCATCAGCAGGTACACATGTGATACATGTGGAATCATCTGACACCAACATTGACTCAATATGTCCATTTTTATGTACTGCCAACAAAAGTTCACATCATTATAAAAATTGATACTGTTAAAAAATAATGAGATTTTTTCACTGGCAAAACTCTATAAAGCTGTGTCAAATATATCATGGTGGAGTGAACTTAGAAAAAAGGTGTGTGTTTACCAAATGTGCCAAGTGGGACATCATTGTTGCTGTGACACTTTGTTTAATTAATTACATGTACATCCTAAAGTATATAATTATGCATTCAAATCAGTAGATTGAACACAAATATATTTATTTAGTATAATTTTCTTTATTTTTTATTTTTTATTTAACTGACAGAAAGTCAGAGTGAGCTTTACTTTTCATCTGTTTGCAAACTTTGCATATTGTAATCATGTTTTCTAAGACTGGTTAACCTGTTTAAGCCAGACTTTGCAGGAATGATGCATATTAGGTTCTATAAATTGATTTAAAACATGGCCACCAAGATTTTTAATTGTTTTTATTGGATAAAATTATATAAAATTAATTTTAACTTCGGGTTCAAATGTGTGTAACTTGGTACACATGATGTTTCTGTAGTCTAGTAAGATTCTCCATTACATCATGATCAGACACAAAACATTGGCCACCATGTAAAATTCTGATTTCTATTAGTTGAAATTGAAGAGGTCTTCTCTTGGAACAGTACGGGTATATTTGATTCTCCTTTGCAGATTACTTATTTTATGTGGTCATAAATTTAACATGGCTTCCATGAAGTTTTGTCAAAGAGTAGTTTTAATATATATTCAGATTCTGTAGTGAATTAAATGGTGATAGTCTGTATTTTTTTAATGAGCAAAGACATGCCTCTGGATTGTACCACAGATTTGATTTCCCCCATGTTTAAGTTGGTTTAAGATTAAGCTTTAAAACATAAATAATTATAAAAAATACTATGTTACAAAGTGCTACAAACCCCTGGTTTTAATCCACTTTATCTGCTGTTAGTTACTTGTATTAGAGTAAAACATGAAAATCTATCATATATGATTATCTGGGCCATCCATTTCTTTGTGATTTTAAAAAGTACTGGTCAATCCTGGTTCCTCATCCAATAAAAACTGGACAATATAATATAGCCAACAATTATATTCAATACTAATAAACTTTTGTAGAAAGTTTATGAAAAACTCAAAAAGGTAGAGATCAAGAACACTTTGACCACCAAGACTAATGTTCAATATTATTATTTACTAAAATTAAATTATTTTTGTTTAGTGCATACAAGAGATGATTTTAGAATTTGAGAAGAGAGATGCAAAAATAGTTTTTGCCAGTATTTCTGTAAGTATCTTTATATTCTGAAAAAAGAGTCAAGGAAGTCTTAGTTATAAGTAAGTGATAATTATTTTTGAAACCAGAGTCTTCTAGGAACCTATAATTGCTCACCTGGTAGACAAATGAGTTCGAGCTATCTTAAATTTGTGCAATTTACTGTTTCACTCTAGCTGTTGTAGCTTTTATTATAACTAAAAATTTCTTCACAAATTGTCATTAAAGAGCAGTGACTTTTAAAAACTAAATTCAGGTCTAAAGGAAATTATACTTAAAGCCTTGCTTCCAAATATGCCTACAAATATGTAGTATCAGGTTAGAACAATATGTCATGTATTTCTTGATAATAAGATTAATAGAAAATTTAAGAAAACTGAAAGTTTGAAAGAATTTTGTTTTTGTAGTCCAATGTGCTGTGCATATAGTCATTGTTTTGTCCTTCTTCTGTATTTCCATCGATATATTTTTTCTAGAGCATTATCTCCAAAACATAGACAATGAAATGATGACATCAAATCTAAAGTTGATGAGGAGTGCATTTCACAAGAACTATAACTCTGACTGTGTTATTGTTCAGTCTCAGTCTATTTTTCTTGTCTGAAAATAACTAAAAAAAAAGTACCAAATAGATTTATTTCAAAACTAGGTATAATTATAAGTTATTCTTGAGTTAATTTTTTTCATCGGCAAAATAACTTCAAAACTAATGGATAGATTATTTTAAACTTTATATATGCCAGGTGATGGGTAGATATGTGTAGGACAAGAACAATTACTTTAAGTTTATTTACCAGTTATTTCCCTTTGTTTATTTTTTGTATTTGACCACCAATATATTGCCACCTCCTAGAGATAAGTAAAATTGACTTATCATCAACTGCTCTTTTAGTATTAAGAGTTTACTGGACTACACATATGTTCTATAGATATGTTGCTACAAAGAATCAGTCTGCCTGTACTTAAATACACAGAAAAAAACGTTTTATATTAACTAAATAACAGGATCTAATCAAAATTAGCCCATGCATGTTTACTATTAACTTTGTGGTGCATTGTGCTGTGTGTGCATTAGTAAACAGAAATGGGCTAATTTTAATTAGACTGTAAACAACAATATAATGAATACTATAATATTTCAGGAACAGCTGTATCCATTAATACAACATGCAGATATCAAAGATATGTTGTGTAGTCCTACAATTAAGGAGGGGATAGGGTTGTTACAAGGTAAATAGGAAAACTGTTATTTTATAGAATTTATTTTTAATATCTGTGTTTATATAACCTATGTGCAAGGGAACCATGAAAATATAAAAAGTGTAAGACTTCTCACTATGACAACAAATGCAATCCCTTAAATGGATAAGACATGAAATGATCTGTGAATTTTTTGCATAAATTTTGAAGGGGCCTAGGTGACTGGATGGTTAAGGTACATATACAGTCAAACCTGTCTTAAGCAACCTTTGAAGGGAAATTGTAAAAAAGGTCACATAAGACAGGGGGTCTTTATACACAGGTCATGATGTTTGAAGACCAATCAACAAAGTCATGTTGTCAGCATGTGAAAGAGTTAATTGAAGACCTGTATTGTTTGTTTTATTAAGTAAACAATAAAATATGACATTTATTTGATGTAAATAACGCAAGTACAAAAGATACAACAATAATGAGTGTTTTGATTTCCGATTGAATTAACGCAGGTCAACTTTATTCCCCCATTTTGTTGTTGTATTTTACTCTATGCCGGTTTTACTGGTTTCCTTGAGTTTTAACAATAAGCTCTATGTAGAAAGTGCAAGTCGGTTTAGAACCAGTGTACACCGGTTTCGTATTGATTATTTCCCTTTGTAAAACAAAATAGCGTGATCATACAATAAACACGCCGTTATGAGAAACATCATCATTTCCAATCTGAATGGCAACAAAATCGAATGTCGACATTGACGTCTATTCAAATTTTACAGGGCAATCTGAACTTCGCTTCTAAGATAATAAAACAGTTTTTCATCGCTTCATACTTTAGTTTTCCGTTTCGAAGAACCTTGATAATTGACAACAATGCCAATGGTCTACGAATCTTCTTTTCGTCAGACATTTATTGCTTAATGATTTTAACTGTCCCGAGAGTCGTTACAGACAGGTTTTCTTGGTCAAAACGAACGGAAAACACGGTCGTAAGTCGCGTAAGACAGGGAGTCGTTATATAAAGGTAAAATGAATGGGAAAATGCTCGGGAGGAATAAATACGGTCGCATAACACAGGAAGTCGTTATATGGAGGGGGTCGCTAAGACAGGTTTGACTGTAGATCGTCTACTATTGGTCACTTGGTCTGTCAACACTAAGGTCTACTATTGGTCACTTGGTCTGTCAACACTGAGGTCTACTATTGGTCACTTGGTCTGTCAACACTGAGGTTTGAGTCTCACTGTGGACAAGGTGCATTAGACTCCAATGTTAATTGACATGGGTTGCCAGTTTTCCTACTGAAGGTTGGGGTTTTCTCTTGGTACTCCGGCTTCCTCTCCCAATAAAAACTGGTATAGCTGATACAGCTGAAAAAGTGCCGAAAGTGGTGTTAAGCAACATTTAAAGAAACAAACATAAATTTTGTACAGAGAAACATACAAAAATTGCAAAAAAAATAGTATATTACATTTCAAATCCACTTTTACCATTTTAAAGAAGAAAAAAAGTGATCAAGGGTTTATTACTGTTATGCAAAACCAACAAATATGTAAATAATACAATAATTATAAAATTTTAGAACACCTTGAGGTGAGGTAGGTTAAGAATTTTTTTTTTCCTCTAGTTTCCTTCTTATGTGCTTGTGAAAATTTTATTTAAAATTGTACAATGTCTTTTAAACCTGATCACACAAAAAGACCTTTAGGCATTACTTCTTCATATACCCACTGTACAGCTAGTTGAATATTTATTGATATCGTGTGTTTTAAATCACAGTGGATTAGCTCCCTTTATTAAAAAAATCATTTGCTTGCACTTGTTTTGTAAATAACAACTAAACAGAAGACAAAAAATGTGTATGCTTAAATCTTCAGTCAACCATGATCCAAGGCAGACTTTCTTCTTTGATGCTACTGCATGTTCACAGAGAATGTAAGTTGACATAGAGCAATCAGATCATTTGCAGTAGCCAAGTGTTGATGTATGGACTTTTGATATACATGTACATGTATTGAGTCTGACAATGCGAACAACCAATATAAAACTATCCAAAATCCTAATAGTAACATAAAATATAATACTTGTGGTCACATTTCATTTTAATGAGTTTTTGGTGCCATATAAACGTGATATTTTTTCTTGTCCCCCCCCCCCCCCCCCCCGATAGGACTAAGCTTATTCAAAACCATATCATGATGTACCATACGACACAAAAACAGCTGTTGTAATTTATGCCAACACAGTATTTGTTATTACTAAAATAACATAATTTGTTATATCATAATTAATTGTTGTCATGACAATTAATCTAACCAGTTCTTATCAACTCCATTTTTAGAATGTATTCTAGAAGATGAGTAATGTAATGGAATGTTTGTTTGTTAGTTTGAATGGTGTTACCATCATCATTCAGCTAATTTTCAGCTTGATGATGTCAGCAGTTTTGCATTGAGGAGTAAGCTGGTGTACCAGGTAAAACTAATCAGCTAAGGAGGCCTCTGAATAAACGGTTAAATGAGAATTAATTCAAGTTGTCTCCACAAATTTTCTTTCTACTACAGATGAACTGAAGAAGGAATTACAGAGTGATATTACACACAGTCTTGGTGAAGTGACTATTAGTGTTGAAGTGTCACATCAGACTGGAGCCTCTAATACTGAAGACATTGGCAGTCATCTGTGACACAGCAAAGAATCATGGGAGTTCCTCAGATTATAAAATTACTCACTGTGTATTTTTTCACACTTCATTGACGATAAACAAGTTCATGCACTCTTAGATAATGACAATCAGAGATGATGATGATGATGATGATGATGATGATGATGATGATGATGATGATGATGATGATGATGATGATGATGATGATGATGACGATATATATATGTGTTGATTAAAGTGCCTTAAAATGGCTTCTAAGAAACTGAAAGGCATTGTACAAATTTAATTAACCCAGGGATAGTAGTTTATATATTATTAGATATTAATGGTTGAACAAAATTTACTGAATATTTTTTTATGTGTTTAAATAATATAATAATTGTAGTGGGTTTATTTGAAGGTTATATGATCATGTCTGTGGTGATGATGATAAATATGGAAGCTAGGGGTTCTCAGAAGTATTTGTATGTACCTCTATGGATCTCTTTGGGTGATGATTTATTGTACATTCTTTATGAAAAGAAAGGTTGCACTTCATTGCAAAATTCCAGTAACAAAGCAGTGGTCCGGTGTTACCAGAAATAAAAAAAAACAGCCTTCCCATTGGTAAGACAATGCAGTGGTAATGGTTGCTGTGATATCAATATACACTTATGGCTGTCTCTTGAGGGTTACATTTAGATTTGTAAACAAGAGAGGATAGGTTATTTCCTCTTGGGCTTGACCAAAGAAACAACACCCCCCCCCCCAGGAGGGTTTACAAATCTTAATATTCCCCTCATTACAACAGGGCTATAATTAATTGTTTTATTATATTTTTTTTACCAACACCAATCATGTATTGTTTAATGGGTTACTACTTACTGTAATTTGTATTTGTTTTTTTTTTCAATTAAACTCTTCCCTTGTGATTTTTTATTCATGTTTTAAGTTAAAGGTTATTTACCAAAGAACAATAGGGTTGTCTCCCTCTTGGTTTAGTGCAATAAGGTTGTTTACTAGGAAACAATAGGGTTGTTTCCCTTGTGGTTAAATTTTTTGGAAAACATTTCAGTTGTTTTATAGTCACATGACCATTTTAAGATGATAAAAACATCAAAATATATTAAATATAATAAACTCTGAATTAAAGTTTGATTTGAGAAAAGAATAATTTATGTCTACTGTATAGAAATGTTTATATGTTTAATTTTTTAGAAATGTCTATTGAAATCTGGTGCATAGATGTGAGCTCATTTGTCCCTGACTTATTCTCTATTGTTTTGTTATGTGATGTTTTTCTAAATAGTTATTGTATCTGCTAGTCTGGACAAGAGAAACAGGTTTACTGTAACATGATAGTCCTTCAGTTGTGGGTTCATATTTTTGTGGTTTAGGAGAAGTTTTAATTATTCATAAATGTATGAATTTGTATTATTTTTACCCAGAATTCATGTTAAAAAAATGTTAACAATAAATCAACAAATATTACTGGTATATTATTTTGATATATTTATAGGACCATCCACAATAAGTTTAAATTAGTGTATAATGTTTGTTTTATACTTCTACTTAAAATTCTTTTAGAATAATAACACTCAGATTTATTTTTACAAATCTTCTAGATTTTGTTAAGTTTCATTTTAGTATTTCTTGGACTATAAGTAAAGACTAAGAACTAATTTATAGATTTTTGTCCGGGTTGCATGAAGTGCAAACCCGTGTTATAGTATGGTTAAGTCGGGTGGGCTGGGAAAATAGGGTATCTATGTTGTGTAATCAACTCCTCCTACAGTTTTCAATCCAGATCTCTGAAATGATTGCCCATGTGTTGAAGTTGTGCACTTTATATTATAGATGTGTTCTAGGAATTTGTTCCTAATTTTCCAGATATGAGAATTTAGTCATTGTTTAGAACATTTGCAGAATACAGGACCCATTTTGTGTAATCAGCTCCTCCCACAGTTTCTGACCCAGATCTCTAAAACTTCTGAGATCAGTTCCAAATGTATTTAAGTTGTGTACCAGTAATAATGGAATTGTGCAAGAAATTTGTTCCTAATTTTCCAGATATGAGAATTTAGTCATTTTTCAGACCATTTGCAGAAAACAGTACCTATTTTGTGTAATCAACTCCTCCTACATATATTTACACATACATAAAACCTTCCAACGAATTATAAACCATTCCCTATGTATTAAAGCACTTGTTTTGCAACCCAGCCATTTTAGACTTTTGCTATTTTTTAACTGTAAATTAATTCATTGCCAAGCCTGTAGAGAAAATACCAATTTGACCTTTTGTGAACTTTGACTTATAGTTCAAGAAATATCTTGTACTTAAGTTGGGATTTGTTAATTTTACTTAAATGTCTTGTACAAACAAGTTGTTATCAGTATTGGAAAGCTATATAATTTTATATATACATGTTATATTTTGTAACTTGAATATACTCATACACATTTTTTTTAATAAATGAAATAAAAAAAGTTGTTATTATTTATAAAGTGTTTACAAATAACACCTAAAAAAGAGAAAGCTATAATACACCTGGAAAATGGATTGCCACATTTGATTTCTTCAATGAATAAATTTGTGGATAAACAAGTCAATACGTTATGAAAACTGAAATAACTTTATACTTAAAATTATCATTGGCAAATGCATATTAATAAAAAATGTTACAAAATTAAAATTAGCAGAATTTCATTCCAACAAAGATACTAGTTTTAGGGTCAAAATATACTGTTGGAGACATTGGTCAAGATGATTCACAAGAAACGTCTTTCCTGTTGTAAGTATTCGTTTCTGTTAGAAAGTAAATCAGGAGTCTTTGCATGTTCTCGCACACGTCGACCGATGGTTGTTAAAGATGTACTCAATTGGGTTCAAGCTGGGACTTCTTGCTGGCCATTAGTCCTAGAATCCTCTGCCGTCCCACCCTACCATCAAAGTCTAAAAAAAAGTCGTGGACGTCGGAAGATCATCGGACTAGCTGACCATGGCAATGTGTGCAGCATGCTGCAGTCTGGTGTTGTCGTCTATACATATACATGTACATCTCTTCTGCAGTGAATGATTGTATTATAATTTTTAGTTCTCATTAATGTATAAAACAATAAATAAACATATATGAAACATTTGCGAACGCCTATTTCAAAATAAATAAAACAGTAGTTAAAAATATAAGATTAAAAAATAAGATATAAAAATATATGATATAAGACAACAAATAGTAGGACTCAATATCTTTTTTATTTCATTATTATATGTTTCTGATGAAACGCACCATCATTAAACCATTACTGAGACACTATTAAATGGGCCGTTGCAGCAATGTTGTGTTCGGCATAAACTGGTTTTTGTGTGTGTGTTTTTGTTTTTTTTTTTTGTTTACAAAATAAATTCTTTTATTAAGTACATAGCTTGTAAAAATGATACCCTATTGTCCAAGCTTCAGTTAACTATCACAGTGAAACCTTTCCGACTATCCTGGGTATAATTGGAATATAATCAATATAATATTTTACATACAAAATAGTTATGCCATATATAATAACGTCTAAAAATAATTTAGATCTTGACAACTATCATCTGAAATTTTATATCCAAATACTAAATGTTTTAATGTAATGTTTAAGTTATATTTTACCCCTTTAATAATTTAATTGATCTTTTCCCAAATAATTAATTAAAAAATGACATTGATCGTCATCCTCTTTTATATCATATAAATTACATCTCTCATTGTAACTGATTTTCCATTTATATTACAGTTTCAATCTAAACACTTTTAATTTATTTTCTTTAATATTTTCAAAAATAAACAAAAAAACGTTTACATATATTAAGAGATTCAGTTGCACCAAGCAACCTTAACCATGTATTGATACCAATAGGTTGATTAAATTTCTCATCAATTAAGACATTATAAAATACTTTGTTGCTGATTTCTTCATTCCCATAAACAGTGTTTAGTTGTCGGACGCTATCGTCAGTTAAATGCAAAAGGGGGATAATTTTAAAGCGGCCCAATTCAGACAAATAGACCATACTCCAAGAGGCTAAATTCGATTTGACGACAAAATTGGCACCATCGTAACCGTGTTCTCAGTTATATTTCCTTGTATGTGAGCAATGGACGTTTCCCATATCGTCTTGAATGATAACCTAGTCTATTCCCACTTTCGGCTTTATAACTCTGTGCTGTAAATAAACTGCTTTTGTCTGACAAGTCGACCAAGAACCATATCTTCACGGTCAGATGTTACTGGGGGTCTTCCAGATCTTGGAAGGTCCTTAACAGAATTTTTCGTTTTATGTTTACTTATGATACGAGCTGTTTGAGGGAAAGTCCCCCATCTCTCATCCAAATAAATTTGCTATCGAACATCATGTGACAGCTGGGGCGGACCATTTTTTTAATGATAGTACAGGGTTGAGAAAAACCAGTTTACATAGAGCATGAAAAACGACTAGTAAAAATATATTTCAATGTTGTGCTCGTGCAAACGATAATACTGCAAAGAAAACAATATATCGCTCATCTGATTTATATAGGCAATGAAAATGGCAGTTTCCTGATTTTAAGCTAAGTCCTGTAATGTTCAGTTTTCTACTGGCATAAATTACATGACCCCTCTGTTGAGACCATCCAGTGCGTAAATCTGCTGTTTGGTTTCAATTGGTTCAATGGTTTCAGATATGAGGCTGTTTGGTTTCAATTGGTTCAATAGTTTCAGATATGAGGCTATTTTAACATTTTCCTTTAGGTTTCTATGTTTTTTATTTCTACAATTGCAGCTATCGTGGATTTTATATCTAATAAACAAGGGTAAACTTTTCAGAGAGCCTTCAAAAAAACATTCACATACAATATGGCTTGAATCAGCTTTGATATATTTTCAGAAAAGAAGGCATCTTAAAATTATTCTTCTGTCTGTAATGTTAATGGTGGCCATTTTTATGGTTTTATTTTCATAACATTAAATTGTTTAGAACCATCCGATGAATATTGCTAATAACTTTTCGGTTAACTGGTTTCGGAGGAAATGCCTTTTTAAAATGTCTATCATGATAAACCAATGACAGTCTGTACTAACTTAGTATAGACTGTCCCTGGGTTAACTAAGTCCTGTCGTGGCCATTATAAATTTCCAATTATATTTAAAACAAACCTTTTAGAGTATCATCCGATGAATACTGGTGATAAGTTCTGTATTTTGGATATACAGAGACAGCTTTTCAATATGCGACTTAATAACCATTTCTCCCTTTTCACAAAAAAACAACAGAAATTGTCCATTAAATCGCCACCTTAAAGCTACAGGCCACTGTAAACTTCCAAATTATTGAACAAAACCCAATACATCAACCAGAAGACTTCGAGAAACATTTTGGATACATCAATTAAAAGCTCTAGAACCTTATGGTTTGAACGAACGTAATCCACAGGCACTAGAGTCATAAATTTATTATTGGTCTTACAGTAAGGTGAACAACACAAATATTTAGGGTTATTCAGCATCCCAATTCGCTGTAAAGTGAACAACAAAAATATTTCCTAATATTGAATTTTGAATTTTTCGTTCAGTCAACGCCTGGTAAGGCTCGTTTGTAGAGCGAAATATTGCATTCCTCATTAGTTAACAATTAATATACACTTTTATTCCTAAACATATATGTCTCTGCTTTTATCAACAACGTAACCTATCAGTTGCGTCGGCCATTTAGGACTCAAAGTTAATTGTAAACTCGGTAAATTATATGTAAAACTCTTGCTATGAAGAGTGTTGTTCGTTATGATGTTGATTGGGAAGGCACAACTGAAAAGTTGAAATCGTATTTGTCGCACAATTTACATCTTATTTTGAGGTGAAAGTGACTGAAGAGAGTCTTGGAGAGGCTGTGTTAATTTTTTTATGTTTATTAGGTTACTTGCAATCAATAAAACCAATAAACCAATAAACGGTTAATCGTTGTACACGAATCCGTATTCTTAGAATATATGAATCAGTCAACATTTCGAAAGACACAACCAAGTCTGTTTTGCGAATGAAGACACACGCATTTTCGATCACGAGTGGTAGATCACACCGGCTTCCCCCTCCCTAAACAAAGTGCATATTTCTTCCCAAAGCAAACACTTTGACAACGCGATCTCCTATATAGACTCTCCACTGAATAATATTAGAGTTTCAATCAAAACCGACTGCATGTCGTATCGAGTATAGATGAATGCGAGTAAACTCATATCAATATCTGTGTTTTTTTAGTATAAAATGAGCTTGGTTACTATTCACAAAACAAATTTTCTACCAAACAAGATATATAACGATGTTTAGAATGATTATTTTTACTTAAAAAATATTAAAGTTCATTTGAAACAAATCATTGAACCGCGCGTTTTACGTATAGTACATTAGAGGATTGCAGTAGAAATTGTAGAAAAGTCAAAGGTTTCGATATCGATGTATCAGGAAATGTATGAATATATATACACTTGGCCAAAAGTTAGAAACCACCAGGTTTTGCTTCAAATAAATAAAAAAAATAATTGTTTCCGGTTCTTTGTACATATATAATCAACAAAAGCTAGGTTTGTAGTATCTATTGTTAAAATTTTTAAGTCGCTCGATTCACGATACAATAACAATAGAGATTTTAAAAACACTACCCTCAGCTTTTGAAAACCCAAGTTTGGCACCTTTTGTCATTTCATCATGTGCAGGTGAGTAACAGGTAAAATTTATCCTGTTTTGAAATCATTTTAACATGGTACGTCGAAAATTAGCAGATGCAGAGAGATGGCATGCAGTTTGTATGATAAGGGCTGAAATGACACAGTGGCAGGTTTCAGATAAATGTTAAATGTTAATCAGTAGGCTAATGAGACGATATAATGAAACCGGTATTGTTGGGGAAAGGCCAAGATCAGGGCGACCGAAGAAGACAACAGAGAGAAGATAGCCTACTTCGAAGACTTACTAGACAACAACCTTTTACCACTGCAAACAGAAGAAGGCTAAACTGCGGAAGACTTCGAGCACAAAGACATTAGGATGCCCATGCAGCTGCAGTGGGCGCGTGACCATATCGGGTGGAATATTCGCTCTTGGAAAAGAATTCATTGGTCCGACGAAAGTCGTTTTCTTCTTCAAACCAGTTGATGGTAGGATGCGGGTATGGCGTCAACGCAAGACAAGTTAGACTTGTATCCATTAGATTGCACACTAACTGCTTTAAAAAACAGAGGTCAGATTTTGGACCCACGTATTCGCAAGAGTGCAATAAGGCAACTGAGACATTACCATGGCATGCCATGTCTCCGGATATGAATTCGATATAGCATGTTTGTGACTACCTCGGCTGAATCGGCTGAAGTGAATGAACGTGACCCTCCATGTCAGAACATTCACAATTTACTTTAATTCAGGAGTAGCGGCAATTCCCTCAACGTACACCTCAGAGACTTGTCCAGAGCATGAGGAGACGAGTTCAAGAATTGCATCGGAAGCGTGGTGGATACAGACGATACTGACTCTTTTCTTGTGAATAAATGTTTAAAAATGATTTCTTCTTACATCTTAATTACCCTTAACCTGCCAAATCTTTGTACGTAACATTACCAAAGGTTCAAACTGAAATTTTTTGGAATTATGATTTTGCGGTTTTATGGAATCGTTTTACAAACGACATCTTGTTGGTCTTTTCTATACATTTTGAATAGTAAAATCATGAACTTCTTTAAAAGAGTCGACTATTTTAAACGAAACGCGAAATGAACAATTGATGGTTATATATTGATAAAAATATCAGTTACAAAAAATCACCTCCGCTAAAATCCTGGTGGTCCCTCACTTACAATAATACAATACAATACAATGAACTTTATTTAAAGTCGGCAAGTCAGATAACAAAAACATAAGCTCTTGAGAGCTTTTGAACCGACATTAAGTGCAATGCATACATAGAATACAATTTACATAAAACAAGCAATACATACATAGGATAAAAACTGGCAACAAGCACAAGACAAATACAAAACACATACGATACATATGGTAATGTATAATACATACAAAGACACATGGCTAGCACTAAAGTAAAAGAAAAAATCAATAAAAAGAGAGCAAAAGACATACAAAGACACATGGCGAGCACTAAAGTAAAAGAAAAAATCAATAAAAAGAGAGCAAAAGACATACAAAGACACATGGCGAGCACTAAATTAAAAAAAAATCAAATAAAAGAGAGAAACAGACACAAAGCAATAGCAAATACATAAACAACAATATGGTTCAAATATACTGCACCAATCTAAGATTAAGATTAAAATTTAAAAATATTAGTGTTTGCATGCTATGCAAGTGCAAGATTTGCCCTCCCAACTAGAAATCATGGCCTTAAATTGATTAAAATTAGAACACTGTCTGAATTCTTCAGGCAGTGAGTTCCAGAGGACTGGAGCAGCATACCTGAAAGATTGTTTCCCATACCTTGTTGTTTTTACATATGGTATCTGCAGCAAGTTACTATATCTGAAATTATAAATATGATTATGTTTATTAATAAGGTCTGATAACACTGGTGGAGCTAAGTCGTGTAAAATTTTAAAAGTTTCTAAAGCTATGGTTCTAATTCGTCTTATATGTAATGAAGGCATTTTTGCTTTAACTAATAGATCTTCATATTTAGACTCATAATCTGAATATACATATCATAGTGCTCGCTCTTGGATTTTTTCAATTTTCTTAGTGTTGGAAACAGAACAAAAATGCCACGACAGTGGACAGAAATTAAAATTAGATAGTATGAAAGTATGAAAAATAGTCAATCTGCTTAACTTACATAAGTTTCTACCAATCATTTTCAATATATTAAGTTGTTGTATTGCCTTTTGACATATATTTTTAATGTGGTTATCAAAGTTTAACATAAAATCAATATCAACACCAAGCAATTTAACAGATTCTTCACATGTAATGTTTATAACACCAATTTTGAAAGAAGGTGATTTCTGAGCAGACTTTTTTCCAATTGCAATGGCCTGAAATTTTTCTGGATTGGCCTGCATACGATTTACATGAAACCAATCGATCAGAATTTTGCTTTCGCTTTCTAAAACATTTATTAATTCACAGTAGTTATTTGAGCAACATGACATAGTATTGTCATCTGCATAATTGTACAAAGACCCTTTA
The DNA here is from genome assembly GCA_944474755.1 of Limnoperna fortunei. Taxonomy (NCBI): domain Eukaryota; kingdom Metazoa; phylum Mollusca; class Bivalvia; order Mytilida; family Modiolidae; genus Limnoperna; species Limnoperna fortunei. The sequence continues at coordinate 83,513,829 of OX104117.1, forward strand.
TCTATAAAGTAAAAAATATCATTAATAAACACATTAAAAAGTAAAGGTCCTAATATGGATCCTTGAGGCACACCTTTCTGTATGTCTGCCCACTGACTCACAACACCACCAATTTTAATTTGTTGTTTTCTATTGCTTAGATATGATTTTACCAAGTCGCAGGCTTCACCAGACAGGCCGTATGAGGACAGTTTACAGAGCAATATATCATGGGGAAGGCAGTCAAACGCTTTTGATAGATCCATAAGTATTGCAGCTAAATATTTATTTTGTTCTAAAGCTAATTTCCAGTCTTCCAAAAGTTTTAAGAGTGTGGTTTGACAGCCGTGTCCTTTCCTGAATGCACATAAAAATTTGTCAAAAATATTTTCAAAGAATTCAGATAGTTGCACTGCCAGCACTTTTTCGAAGATTTTAGAAGGAATTGGGAGAATGCTTACAGGTCTGTAGTTAATTTTCAGGAAAAGATCGCTCTTCTTATAAATTGGTGTGACCTGTGCCTCCTTCAGCCTGTCTGGAAAAGAACAACTGTCAATAGAAAGATTTATTAAATTAGTAATTGGTTTTACAATAGATGGTTGACAATGTTTTATCAATTTAACAGACAGTTTGTCAACACCTGTAGCCTTTTTAACATTAAACTTTTAAATTATTTTGGCTACTTTTTCTTCACTAGTATGTTGAAAATTAAAGCTATTGCTCACAAAAGATTTCTGATTAATTTTTTGCAGACTAGGATGGTTTTCTTTTTCAAAAATATAATCTTTTCCAATGTCCTTTGCCACATTTACAAAAAAAATATTAAAAACTTTTGAAACCTCTTCATTTTTTGATAAAACAGAGTCGTTTTCTTTTTAAATAATCTTTGTATCAGATTTAGAACCCTTGTTTGAAAAATATGGCTTAATGGTTTGCCAAAAATCTTTTTGCTTACAGCCACCAGTGCATCTTTCAATAAAATACTTGTTTTCTGACTTTCGTTTGAGTTTATTTACTAAATTTCTTCTAATTCTATATTGTTCCCATGATGCTGAATTTCTATCTTTCAAAAATTTTGAGTGATACATTTTTTTCTCATAAATTGCTTTTCGCAGCTCCCTGTTCATATAAGGTAGCTGATTTGGCTTTTTGTACATAGTTTTCATTGGAGCATGTTCATCAATAATATTTGATAAGTTGTTTTCAAAAATTTTATAACATTCATTTACATTTTGATCTTTTTTCATTGATAAATACACATCCTCTATATCTTTATTGAGAGCATCAATGTCTATTGTTCTGAAACTTCTATAGTGTATTTTTTTCTTTTTCCTGTTTTGGTATAGAATTGTTAATTACTGTACTTATCATATTGTGACAATCACTTATGCCAATTGAAAAGTTCAATGATTTTATACAAAGCTTTTTGTTGTTTGTTAGAATGATATCAGCAGTGAGGGAGTGCAGTTTTTCATATAGCATGTTGGTTCTTTTACTAGGTCAAAAAGTTCTATGATGTCAGACAGAACTTTTCCTTTATTGGGACAAAGGAGTCATAGTTTATGTCACCAATCACTAAATAATTGTCATAGTGTATAATACATTTGTCAATGATGGTAGTAATATTTTCACTAAAAGTCTGATCACTTAAGCTTGGAGGTCTGTTAATACATATTATGCACCATTTAGTCTTATTCAAGATTACCTCGTATGTATTACCTCTTTATTACTTGAGGCTTTTAATTTATCAAAACAGATGAGAATATCAAAAAGGACTCTTGGTATGGCTGTATTAGAGAAATCTTTAAATATCTTAAACTAGAAACACTTTTTACAACTATGAAAATTATAAATCTAGTTTTATAATAAAACAAGTTAGAGCTAAACTTTCAAATAAATTTATAGAAATATGGAAACTTAACTTATTTAATGACGAAAGGACAAAGAACGGTGGAAATAAGTTAAGAACATACAGAAAATTTAAAATAAAATTTGAATTTGAAAATTACTTAAACTACGGAAATAAGGACCTTAAAAAACAACTTACAAAATTTAGAATAAGTGACCATGCATTAGAAATTGAAAGAGGTCGATATATTGGGACTGAAGCAAATAAACGTTATTGTAAATTCTGTAAAGATAATGTAGAAGATGAAATACACTTTATGCTTAAATGTCCAAGTTATGAATGTATTCGTAAATTGCATTTAGATAAAATCAAAAGTAAATATAAAAACTATGAATTATTAAATAATGAAAATAAATTTATATGGCTAATGCTATCTGAAGATAAATATGTCATTGAGATCACTGAAAAGCTTGTTGCAAATTTATTTAATGAGAGAAAACAAATGTTAGAGTCTTTAGGTTGTCTGGATCCTGGTGTGTCTGTTGAAAGTCATTAATATCACATCATAAAATATTAAGTTAACATTTATTGTGTGTATTTTCTCTTCTTTTCCTTCTTTATTTGCTGTTCTTTTTTATTATTCCCATTTTTTCCCTTTATGTTTAATAAACCAATGACTACAATCAATATTATGCTTAGTTCAATTATATTTTGTTGATATTGTATCATTATTATTATTATTATTATTGTAATATGATTATTCTGCTCAGAAATGGGCGCATTAATTTGCAAATAAAATATCTTGTATCTTGTATCTTGATGTTTTCTATGGACTTGCTCTCTAGGTCAGGTCGTCGTCTGGCTGGGATGTCAGATCTAATAAAAGTTGCGACTCCTCCACCATGTGCATCTCTATCTCTGCGCTCAATTGTGTACCCAGGCACTTCAAACAGGTTGTTTCTGTACGATGTATCAAGTTTAGTTTCCGCTATAATAAGAAAATCAACTATTTTGTCAACAAGTAGCTCTTTAATTTCAACAAATTTTGTTTTTAAGCTGTTAATGTTTAGATGTGATAAAATAAATTTATTTGGATGACTATTTCGCACTTCTATCATGTTTTCAAACACTGAATTTTCATTTTCATCATTTGAGTGGCTCAGGTTTCCTGTTTGACTTGTACTTGTATCATCAAAGAATGAGTCAGTAAAGTGGAATTTGTTGCACTGCATACAGATCCATGGATATTCTGACTGGGCAAGTTCTTGATACTCATTCGGTGTTATACTTGCACATTTGATATGCCACCAGAGGTAACAGGCTTCACAAAGTACTGCTCTGTGGGTCCTTGCAACTGCTTTGTAGCAGCCCCCGCATGGTGTTTTAATTGGGCCAGGGTTCAAGGAGACATCCTCACTGATGATAATAATAATAATTTTGAATTGTCCTCTTCTAATGTTTATTGGGATCGATAATGGTTTTGATCTACTATGCTTGACATGATAGAATAAAATGTCAAATCTATTTAACTCCAGGTCATTCGCAAATCTAATGTTAAACACCTGGTTCTCAGATTCCGGATACAATGCAGTTTTGTTATGGGAATAATTGTTAGTGAGCTTCACTTATGGCCAAGTGCATATCGATGTATCGCTGGAACTAAATTCACTCAAAAGTTACTTAGCATCGACAGTCTATGCTATTTTAGTATAGACTGTCCCAGCTTAGACAGAGAATTCTCTAATGTAAATAGAGATATCTATAGTCACGATAGTCTTATTGCAGATATCCATATTTCTTAATGTCTACATTTATGCAATGAATAGGTATCTCTATATTAATAACTAATATTGTACAATTACTGACATTGATATATATCATGATTTAACATTCAGAAAAAATGTAATATTCACCGAGCCGCAGAGGGGGGGGGGCTTGGTTTTTTCCTAAAAAATACCGTGAAAATGATTTTTGATGAAAAAAATATTTTGGAAGCAGAGAGTAAGAAAAAAATATTCTGAAGAAGGATTTCTGCTATTTAAAATAATGCTAATAATAATTAAAAAAAAAATTCTGTCGCGACGCCCTCAAAAAATAAATATATTTTTTTCGCGCTTTGCGGAAAATTTTTTTTTGACCAGAACAAAAAACCAAGCCCCCCCCCACCCCCTTTCAAGTTAAATGGTCTGTCCCTAAGAAAAAAATCGAAAAAACAGATAACAGTTAATTTAAAATAATAATAACATATAACAGTCATTTACATGAGAAAAAAATCGAAAAAAAAAAAACCAGATAACAGCAGAATTTTATCGAAGGCCAATAAAATTAACAGCAAACAAGGTTTATTTAACAACCATGTCAATTTTTAAGAAAACAGATTACAGCTAATGATTGAAAAACAGTTAACAGTTGCTTTTAAAAAAAAACCCAATTAACACACCTGTAAAAAAAGCCCAAAACCAAATAACAAAAAATTACCCCCCCCCCCAGTGGTTTACTTCCTCAGGTATAAATGATAAATGCATTATCAAATCATTTTTAACGGCCTAGTGGATATATATTTAAATGAAAATGTCTACTTTTGCATATATTTTAGAAGAGATCAGCCAGCCCATCTCATCTTTATTTATTCCATCAAGACCAACAGAATTAAACTATTAAAATAAAATTTCTCTAAAGGTAATCTTTTTAGATCTAACACAATTGGGACTGTCTGTGCGAGATCACCTGTAATTGGCAATACTGTATTGTGATCGCCAAGTGATGATCCCACAATTGCGATGATTTCAGGACTGATTGATTGACAAGGTCAAGGCTATAGTAAAGGAGGGGTAATTTGATCTTCAGAAGTAATGGTTCAGAACAATGCAAAGTAAAAATAGATTTAAAAAGTATTTCAATAGGTATATGTTAAAACAATTTACTCATAGCAACAGCCATTGTTTTCAAAACAACATATATATAGTTAATTGCTCTGAAAACTTTTCCTTCCGCAGTACACTGCAGGCTTATACAGACATGTCTGCAGAAGAACTGGAAATAGAAGACGAACGTGTTGCATTCATTGCAAATTATGTGATAAAAAATCTAAAATTGAGACCAGACCGGTTCGATAAATTTTATGCTTTGGAGGAGACCAAGCACCTGTTTACAGAATTCTTTGATAAACCAACAATTAAGACGTTAATTGTCTTTCAGACCAGCTCAACGTTGGGTGTCCAGTTTGAATTTCCTACCAATCCCAAAACCAAGTCATGTTATTTTACACGGAGACATCCAGAAGCAATCACCAAAGAAACCAGTTTAAGGACTTTTTTGATTTATGGGGATTTGTCATATGCTCCGCTGGAGCAGCTGTCAGGATTGATCAATGAGGTACAATTGGTGGTGGTGTTATCACAATGATGTTAATGATACATTATATGTTTTCCTCACAGCGAATTCAAGTTCTGTCAATCTCAATTCACAAAATCATTCTCCTGTTGAAGAGTGAAAAAATTCCATTGTTATGATAGCTTTTTTAATGTCATCATTCTTTAAGTCACAAGAAAAATGATTTGGGCCAATTTGCAAATGTCTTTTGTTGTCAGTTTTATTAAAAAATGTTTGGATGGAATTAAAATTTGGTTACCAGCATGAAATGTCTCATTATGGGTGCCTGACCATTATTTTTTCAGTTGCATTTTACACCCACTCGGGTCTAACAATACAAAACAAACATTGACAATTTAAACATAATAAATAATAAACACAAAAGATATAGATATTATGTAACTTTTACCAAGTGGACATGGACCTTATACTATTCTAGTTCTAATAACTGTGGTATAAAGGTGCTAATATCAGACAAAAAAATTTTGTTAGGGGTTTTAGAAGATATTTTATTTTTTCTACAGAGGACAGAACTGACAATGATCCATTAAAGTTTACAATGATTTTTTCAAAAAGTTTATTTCTTAAAAGTTTAATTTTCAATTTAATAAAAATCATCTAAAAAATTTCATCTTCACATTTGCAATATACGATCTTTAGTGACATGGAATATAGTTATATCTTCCAACTTCTTTTTGAAGTCGATGATCACGAAGTTTAGTTAAATTTTGCCTTTTTTAAATACTTTTTCATTAATAAGATACTATTTGAATCTGGTCGTTTAAGTGTCTTTATAGATAAAATTTAGACTCATTATTAAAACTACTTCATTTATTTTTTAAGGATTCCTTAAAATTATTTTTAATCACCTTTCAACATAGTTTCTATTTGTTTTTTTATTTTAAAATCTATCTTAAAATTAAAAATAAAATCAAATGCAAATTACTATTTGAATAAATTATAGAAAAATTGTACTTTCTTAGTGACTGTAATAATTTATTAACAGCTAGAGATTCTTATACTAGAGGTTTATATTATTAGTGTTAAGAGGTACATATGTTATAAAATTACTGACTGACAGGCGACCAAGTTCAGTTTTGGCAGCAATCTTGAATGCTATTTTCTTGAGTCTTATTAAGTTTCAATATTTGTCAAGTACCTTTTCAATAGGAGCTTTTTCTTAAAGTGAAAGCTCATCCAAAGTTCTATTATTTTTACTGGCCCTGATAGAGCCTCAGTGTATCCCTGGATATATTCATCCATGTACCAAATTTGACTATTATATGTAATGATAGGTCTTATGAGGCTTTGATGTTACACATGGTAAAATCACTATAAATTCGTCATATTGGCATTACCCATGGTAAAATCAAAATTTATACTAGTACATGTACATCTTAATAGATTAAAAATATCCTGCCGAAAAGTCTGGGTTTTCGCCTTTTACTCCGGCTTCCTCCCCCAATAAAAACTAGACTCCACGATATAGCTGTAAAATAACTAAAACTCCACGTTAAACACCATTCAAACAAGCAAATCATACTATAAGAATAGAAATAATTCATTGGTGGCATGAATATTTACTGATTTGAACCATGGGTTGACACGTTATGCCCACATTTTACTTGTTAAAGGCCAACCCATGGTAAAATCAGTGTAAAAATATATTGGTGCAACAATGAATTATTTCTTCATTTTACTTTAACATTTCAAATCATTGCTTTATGCTATTGTAATACTGTATCTGAGTGTATTGTAAGTAGTACAATAATGAGTGGTGTTGTGGATTCTTAGCTCCAACATAATAATGTAACTTACAAGATACCCTGTTTTTTTTGTCTTTTTGTTATTTTTCATAAATTTGTGGTTGTTTTATCACATTAAAGATGTTTATTGTTAAGTATTCTCATTAAGTAAAATGAGAATACTATTATATAACATATTCATTAATTCACTGTTAAATGTGTTTTTGAATCACAGCCTAATGGTGCATATACACATGCTCATGTACATAGAACTTTGACGTGAGTAGTTGCATATATGCTTGATTAAATTGTCTTCTGAAACATTTTATAAAAACAAAAAGTAACAAATTCAGTTGATTAGAGTATATATATATACATGTATTAGTACAGTCAACATGTATCTGCAACATTTTTTGTCTCCTACAAACATGACAAAGTGATGTGACAGAGGTAAATGATAATACTAGTATACTGGATTACGAAATATTTCCCTCTGTTAGTGAACAGTGTGAAGTGTCTGATGTACAATAATAATAATTTGAAACAGAATCGTGGGAATGAACCATAAATATATTCAAACTTAATGCATTTTGTATCTTCAGTATGATTTGGTATTGAGTTATTTAACATGAATTAACTTGTTGATCAACTTCAAAGAGATTTACTTATCTATTGTAGAAAGTCAATAATCTCAAGAAAGAAAAAAAGAAAATTAATTAAATCTTTTACAAATGGCAAAAAATAATGACTGCCCTTTAAAGTATAACGTTCCGTTTTGTTTTATACTCTTTCCATTTAAATTGTTTATGAATAGTTGAATTATTTACTGATAAAAGTTTAAAGATCAATCATGCTTAAGAAATGAACCGAAATATAGTTCTTTAAAGAATATTGTACTTCATGTACTGCAATTGTTTGGGTTTGTGTAAAAACATACATGCCTAAAGTGATTTAAATAATGAACACGGAAAATATACTGAAACTATGAAATAACTCTATATGGGTAAAAACAAATTTGTAATCCATGTTATATATTAATAACTATAATTTTTAATTAGATATAAGGGATGATGCTGGATCTGTGCACATGATTGCAAGAATTTTTATACAATAATTTTCATTACTTTTTTTCATTACATGTATTTTGTGTTTTTTATATTATGTAAATATATATCTTGTGGGAAATTTGAAATTTTTGACAAATCTATAAATCTATGTTATCAAATAATTGTTACAAAGTTATCACATTCTTGATAGTTACATTTTGGCATACCATATAATGGGTCTTGCAAATTATAACCCAGTCCCCACACTAGTAGTTGAGGAAATACATGTATATTATTTTCACTCTATGTATGTCTGTCTGTATCCATTTTTCTCGGCCATATTAATGATACAAAACTGAAATTATGTCAATGCTTTGTAGGATCATACCAGATTGTAGGAATGCTATTATTTTCAGACCTCTCTGATTTCCTTTTACAGTGTTTTAAGTTATAGGAAGGTGGGTAGGGGAGGGGTTATCATCAGCGAGCATAAGTTCACAGTTATGCATGTGTTTTTAATGAAGAACCGCTTGCACTGCTTACTTGTCCGGAGCACCTGAGTGCACCCATGCTTTTTATTGGGTTCGGGTTACTCTCTTTTTTTTGTTTTTTTTGTTTTTGTGTTGCGTTTTGTCTATATCCGGATTTGTAACTGTCACTTTGACTTTTGGCTCTTGTTGTTCGGTCGATTTTCTTTGCTATTTTTCTTGTATAAAAGCACACATGTATATACATATATTTTTCTTTTAAGGTGTTAGTTCCACTTCTGTCCAATGAAAAGAATAATGAATCCTGGCCGCAAGTGGTATCTAATGACATCTATCGACATGTTAAAAACTTGAAGAGTGAGGTTTTTGTGGTAACAGGACAAGCTAAGGGCAAGACACTGTTACCACTTCCTGTCGGAACTGATCAACTGGGTGAACCAGCAGAAAAGTATGTTGTAATCTGTGTTTACAAAACTTATATTTGGCCCTTCTGTTGAGTTTGTTTGTAGACAGACTACTAGTTTCAGTCTGTGTATATTTATATTATTGTGTTTTGAAATTTGATTATTTAATGTTATTTTTCTTGGAAAAGTAGTTCTATAAGATTCAGTGTAACCAATTCAATTAGGGACTTTATTCTTGTTTGAAATAAATTAGATGTACATGTACTTGTTTTGGTCAGGTTCAGTTATATTTCCAATATTGCGACTTTTATGATAAGTTTACATGTTGGATGGTTTAAATCAGGGAGTTCTGTTTAGACAGATAGTGGTTCCTAAAATGGATCATATCCGAAGTATACATGTACATGAAGTTTTAGATAAATTGGTACTCTCCTAAGAAACAGGATAACAGGTGATCTTATGATCTTTTCTCTCCTGTTTTGAAGCTACATGTACAATGTAGTTACACATAACTTACAATACATATTCCAACATTGTATTGGGTCATATATATTGTTTTTTATTCTGCTATGTCATTAAGTTATATGTTTGTACTGAAAATAGCAGAAAAAAACCATCCCATTTTAAACACTTATCACAAAGGTGACATAAACACCAAGATTTGTCCATCACTGTTAACTCATTATTGTAAGTCCATTCAGATTGATAAAACAAACTTGTTTGTATACGTTATTGAACAGCAAATCTTATCAAATGTATCCAGGTCATATGATTTATTTCTACAGTAATGAGAAGTTTGACCTAGCAGTGGTCCACTCCATAGAGTCTGTGGTCATTGACTGGACACACCAGATACGAGATGTGTTAAAGAAAGATTCGGCTCAGCCTCTGTTGGATGGTCTTAACCCCACACCCTTTGTGGAGATTGAATTCTGGAAGAACAAAGCTGCGAATTTGGATTGCATATACGAACAGGTGATTATTCATGTAAAATAGATACAGATTTTTTTTTATACTTTTCAAACTTTCAAGGCACTCTTTTTGGGAACCCAATCATGCAAGGAATTTTATGAAAACAAGGGCTTTAGATTTTTAACCGCTGTATACATTTCAATTAAAGCTCATACAGAAATTGATAAAACTCCATTCCATTAAAAAATAAGTTAAAAAACAAGTGTGCCATGTTTATGACTATTCCAAAAAATAATTGTAATGGAAGGTTAGGGTGCGAAGGGGTCAAGGGAATGTAAGGGTGCAGTGGGGTCAAGGGAAGTTAGGTTAAAGTGGGGTCAGAAGGCACTTTTTAAATTTAATCGATTATGTCATGTACTCCTTTAGAGAAAAAAAACAATCTGTCAAACTTGATTATGAAGTTCCGTTCTACCTCTAGACCTATTATATTTTTTTATGGAAACACTTAGCTCTATACATATATGCATTTTAAATGGAGTGGGTCATCTAGCATGATGTTGCAGATTATTTATTCTATTTATACGTTTATATAGATTGTTGTTACAGTGAGTTTCTATTCTTACCAAAACAGCATGGAATAAGTAGATTTAGGACTGTGTGTCTGATTGGATTATTATTCCCCCCGCAAACTTGTTTTGGGGCTATATAGGAATCACCCTGTCTGTCCGTCCGTCTGTCTGTCCACATCCCTTGCAAGCGCAACTCCTAAACCGCTTGATGAAATTTATTGAAACTTCGCATTAAGGAAGTACATTATATGTAGATGTGCATGAAGGATTTTTATCGGCCTCGGATATCATTAAGGGGAGATAATTGGACTTAAATGTGAAACAGGGGGTATCACTGTTAGCATGCTCACAGTCCACACTTGTTATGTCTAATTCTCTAGTGTTCTGGTAAAAACAAGATCTGATACTATGAGGAGGTCAGCTCAGTGTCAAATTAAATATTTTAAGTTATGAAAATACATCTACCCAAATTGCTACAAATTAAAACTGATATAAAAGTAACAGTTCTTTTTATTCCCAGCTGAGAGATCCAAAAGTTCGTAAGATGGCAGAATTGTTAGAGGTTTCACAGAGCAGCTATTTTCCAGTGTTCAAAGAAATCTTCAGAGATGTTGTAGCAGGTTAATATCCTCAAATAATATTAAGTTAGATGAGGAGTGTGAAGAGGTACAACTACATAATGGTGCACTGTGAGGTTTACGTGATACTTACGACCTCTAGGATGTGAACACAACATTGTCTTAGTGTGACTGGCTTAAAGGTTACATTTTTTGTCAGGTTTGGGTGTTACTTTTGGGTATGCCTGATTAAATTGCTATTAAATATAGTCTGAAGTTATTTACTTAAGTTAAAGTAAAAAGAGGGCCTCGGAAGCTTAGGGGTTAACTTAGTTTGTATACAACTGACCACATGGTCTGTCAACACTGAGATTGCAGGTTCGGGTCTCACTGTGGCAAGGATTCCCAGTTTTCCTACTAAATGTTTGGGGTTTTCTCTGGGTACCCTGGCTTCCTCCCCAATAAAAATGGGATGCCATGATATAGCTGAAAAATTGCTGAAAGTGGCATTAAACACCATTCAAAAAAATAAATTAAACAGAACCTTAAAAAAATTAATCCATCTGTGAAAAAAGAAAAGCTGCTAAGGTATTAACAGAATGGACGAGGCATAATGGGCCATGATCCTGACTGATGCTGATCTTGTGTTCGGTCTTCTGATTTTCTAGACTGTTGACTACTAAGCTACTCAAACAAATATTTGTTGTAACCTGGTCTGTGTTATCTATGGTTGTCACTTTATATGTACATATATTAGTTGTGACTTTTCATATTGAACAAGTCTTATGCTCTAACACATAAGGGGTTGTCCATAATAGTCGACCATTTTCACAAGTGTGCAAAAAGCACACTTTTTGAGACCCCCCACCCCCCCCCCCCCCATCAAAGTGTATATCAACCATTAAACTTATATAAAAACCAAACTCCACGGAAACGAAAAATTGCTGAAGATAAAAAAAAGTGTACACAAAAATGTCGACATTTTTAACCCCCTCCTTAAAGTGTGCGGTTTGCACATTTATGAAAAGGGTTGACATTATGGAAGACCCCTAAGAGAAGACACAGTATAATAGTCCATGTTGCTTTGTATGTTTCTAGCCATTAGATTCCATTGTTTGTTGTAGCTCTCGAGGAAGCTCAGGAAATAAATATGTTCTTAAGACCACTGAGACATCACTTTGAGGACTATGAACAGAAGGACTTTGATGAGAGTGGCCCACTGCTAGCACCAATGATGCACACTGTGTGTCTGACCTGGGTCCACTCCACATACTACCGGTCTCCAGGAAGAATCATTGTTCTGCTGCAGGAGATCTGTAATATGATGATCAATCAGGTACACATCAGTGTTGTTACACATCATATAAAACCTCTCACAGTATATTTAAGAAATAATTCATGGGGGCATAAATATATTGTTTTTACCACCTGATTGCCCTTCATGCCAAAACATGTGGGCTAAAAGAGCCAACACATGATAAATTGCAATAAAGAGTGTTGACTATTTATGATGTTAGTTATGAGTATATACTTGTTTTATGACAGATGTGCACTCAAAGCCTTTTAGGACATCATGCATATTAGAATTTATTTTAGGATACAATTATTTCCATTCAATGTTGGAGAAGGCAACACCAGGCTCTATTTCAGTCTAGTTTGGACCAATACAAGGAATGGAAACTACACCCACCTGGTGATTGGGCACATCAAGATGCCGTAATAACTGGTCCTTGGGCACTCTGCAACAGAAAATGCTATTATAATCAATTTAAAAAATGTTGGTCTATAATGCAGTTGTATTCTTTTATTACTACTTCTACAAACAAATGGAGGCACCCAGAAAATGTTCTTACAAATTGCTGGTAAGGTCAGTTGATTTGTCTGTACTATGATTTTGTGATTGATGGAAATCATTTCCTGGATACAAAAGTATATCTTGCAGATTAATTTCATTGTATTAATTTAAATATATCAAAGATTTCTTATGCTGTTATGTAGTAAGTTAGGTTTTCTGATAATCTGAAAAATGGTTCAGTCGATTGGGCTGAAATCTGTCTGTCCACAGGATTTAGCATGGAATTTTTGCATCAGTTGGGCAAATTTTTACAGTTGTATGACAGAGTGTCTGGAACAAAAAATAAAGAAGTTTCAATAAAATACATATGTGTCAGGCAAAAATTTGACACAATATGTCTGACCATATGTAAGGCAGTATTTTAATTTCAGAAAGTATTAATTTGACAATTTATGTGATGTTATGTAGAGCTTTGTAGTGCACCCTTTGTTTTATTGCCATCCTTTGGACCAACTTTCATTATGGTGGTCAGAGAGAGGGAGAAATTTATATGAAAACTTATGGGAATTAAAGTGGACTTTACAAATAGTATAGAGGTTACACTGTATTTGAAGTGTACTATTTACAGACAGTTGTAGTAAATGCTGTGATAAGTAGTTATTGTTTTTTTCAGGCAAGGGCTTACCTTGACCCCTCTGACCTTTTCAACAGTGACCATGACCCTGATGAATCCAAGGAGAAAGTTCAAAAGGCAGCCAACATATTGTATGCATTCAAGGCAACATATGAAGATCACAAGACAAAACTGCATTCTTATTTCCATGACATGGAGCCAGTTGAATGGGAATTTACCCCAAAACTTGTCTTTCCAAGATTTGATAAGTTTACAGACAGGTTGGAGATGATCATTGTAAGTAGTATCTGATCAATTATAATATATCATATATTGAAATTGTGTAATTTTTTTTCACCCGCCAAAGTGGTAGGTTATTATGTGATACCCTCAATATGGATATAAATGTCCGTCCATATGTCAATTTGTCTGTCTGTTCATCTGTCTTCAATGCCTTTGTGGTTTCCAGATGATAACTTAAAAATGTGTAAACAGATTTTGCTTCAATTTTGCACAGCTGTTAAGTACTATAATATGAAAATCAAGTGCAAATGTCAATTTTCATTCTCAGCTGTTTCTATAGGCTGATTTGTAATTCTCTAAAATTTGTTCATGAATATAAAAAAGCAAATGGGTATCATTTAATGGGTATCATTTAATGTCCAATTATATGCGTATTTAAAAAAAAAATGAAATTCTGTTGACAAAATTATAGATTGAAAAATCTAAAGAGGAGATGAACCAAACAAAAGACCTCAATTAACCACAAAAATATTAAATCGTCAAAAATTAATAAAAGAAACCAATAACAGAAAGGCCATTATGGATTCCGCAAAGTCAGTGTAAAACATGGATTGTGTGGCAGCAAAAAATTTTAATGATAATTGTCCACGATTGATCCCTGACCAAAATGACTGCACAGACATCTCTGTAATGTATGGTGCCACAAACACAGCACTTGTACTGGCATGTGCTGTAACTTCACAAATTTGTAATTAAATATTTGTTGCAGGAAGAGCAGCCATATTATTTAAAGCTCATGACATTGAAGTCCCAATTTTATGTTTGAACAGATTTGTTTATTGTTGTGTAAATTCTATAACAGTCAGACATGGACAAAGTCAGACTGTATGACACTTGTGTCTACTACTGGATGAAACTTGTTAGATTTTGATGTTGTATGCTGTTGTCTTGTGCTTGTCTTTTGAAATCCATATGTGTGATGGTTAGAACTATCAGGGAAAATAGTTTTAAAATTAATCCAGTCAACCTTTTACAGATAGAAATTATATTTGGACTTTTATTTCCATCACAGAAATTTTCAGAAAAGACATCTAAGGATGAATTATCTCATATTGAGTAGTAGTAACTATTTCAATGTATGTGCATTTACATATTGTGACCAGCTAAGTATCTCATAAACAATGTGCTGTATGATTAGGAGCCAATCAGTGCTCAATACTTGAACATATTTGTATACATTTGTGATTTTCCACCCAGCACCTGTGCGACGTTTTATTATCTCCATACAAAAATGTCATTATAGACATGTTATTTTAGTGTTTTAAGACAGTTATGTTATAATTATTTGCAGGAGATGTTTGGAACAGTCAGTGAATTTATGAAGTTAGAAAGAATAGAAATTGGTGGCGTTAAAGGAAAAGTGTTGAGTCAGCATGTTCTTCAGTTATTTGAAGAATTCCAGACAATGTTTCGTGAATTCTCACGTCATACATATGACAGCTTAGATCCAATGAATAAGGTAAGTAATTCTGTTTTCACCTGATACATGTGACAGCTTAGGTCTAAATAAAAAGGTTAGTGTGGTGAGTTTTGGCATTGTATTTATATTAAGGGTTTATTTAAACATTATAATATAGAGCTCATTACTTTTATTTGAGCCTTTTTATATGCCATTAGTATTATGGAAACAACCATGACAGGTGGAGGGCGGACAGTGTTCACAGCAATGTCCATGCTCTAACTCCAACAGTTGTTTTTCGATCTTCATGAAACTTGGGGAAAATGTTAATGGGCAATATATCTCTGCCAAGTTCGAAAACAAGCCAAATCACTTCAGCCTTTTCAGAGTTATGGCACTTTGTTTATAAAAAAATGGCAAATTTGTCTTGTCCCTCTCTAACTCAAACAGTTGTTGTCCAATCTTCATTAAACTTGGGGAAAATGTTTATGGGCATAATATTTCTGCCAAGTTTGTAAACCAGGCAAATGTCTTCTGCCACTTCAGAGTTATGGCCCTTTATTTATACATAAAATGTCAAATTTGCCTTGTCCACTCTCTGATCAAACAGATGTTGTCCAATCTTCATGAAACTTAGTGAAAAAATGTTTATGAGCATAATATTTTGGCCAAGATTGACAACCAGCCAAATTGCTTCAGCCATTTCAGAGTTATGGCCCTTTATTTTTTGTGCAAAAATGGCAGACTTTTGACGGGTGTGTTTTGTGACACTATGGCACTTGTTTCTTCATACAATATAATCCTCATTCTTGTAGAAAGTCTATCTACAATCATGTATTTATTTTTTATTGCAATGTATTATTTGCCATTTTTATCCTTTGTTTATTATTTGTATATTAGTATCTTTACAGGGTGTGGTATAATGGTGGAGTGTAGAATCACATTTAGCACTTAGTTGTATAATGTAGCACTAATGGTGTGGGTCAGAAGGTAAACATATATTACAATTGCAATGTAATAAATTCATAATGTGATGAGGGGGCCTCTGTGTCTGAGAAGTTAAGGTAGTTCGTCTACTATTGATCATGTGGTCTGTCCACACTGAGATTGCGGGTACGAGTCTCACTTCAGACAGGGTGTACTCGACTCCAATCTTAATTGACAAGGATTGCCAGTTTTTCTGCTGCAGGTCGGGGGTTTTCTCCAGGTACTCCGGCTTCCTCCCCCAATAAAAACTGGATGCATTGAAATAGCTGAAAAATTGCCTAAAGTGGCATTAAACATCAAATAAACAAACAAACATAATGTGAAGAAATAATTTCAAATGAAAGTACTACTTTTCCTGTATAGAGAGGATTTTTTGTATCTGTTATATCGTATTATTAAATAATTTGGTGTGATAAATTAATTTCAACAATTTGTCAAAATTTATGATTTTTGAGTTTTTTTTTCTCAAATCCTAATATCCCATTATTTGCCCTACAAAATTATAGATGACAAATCTAAAGTGGAAATGAACAAAAAAAAACCAGGTGAGTGATCTAGGCTCCTTGTAGCTGCTTGTTAAATCTTAAAGTAGGTTTTGCAGTAAAAATTACCATTTTAAACAATACATGATCACAATAGAAAAGTGATTTATATGATAGTGAATAGTAAAAACTAAGCAGGATTAAAAAATTAAATCTTGGCTCCTTTTGGTGGTTTACTGGTGCACTGTAGTTATTAATCAACTATTGTTGAGGTCTATTCTAACTTGGGGCAAGTTGTGGGATGGGTTTTATAAAACATCTCAAATTTGCGGATTTCCTCAACTGAAATATTGGCCAATCAGTTTGCTAGAAAATTAAAATTTGAAGAAAAATTCATGGAGGTGAGGGAAATCTCAATTTGAGAAGTTATATTTAACTGAGGCCTGGTTTGAAATAATATTGGACACAATAAAAAAACTGAACAATTGCTGAAAGTAGCATAAACCTCATTAAAACGAAACAAAACAAAATTTCAAATTTGGTGATTATTTTCTTTGTTTCACTTGGAATGCAAAATTTACGCAAGTGTAACACTGTTAGAACATGTTTTTAAACAATGTATATAAATTGATATGCATCAGTGTTTATTGAAAAAAAATCAGATATGTTGAAATAAAAATGATGAATCCTAGCTGTTGGTCAGGCAAAATATTTATGCAATTTTTAAAAGTGTTAAACTTTGTTTTTCTTTAATTAATGTATCTAGATGTTCTTGTAAAACTTTTTAATGCATATATTATTATTTTAGTCTGTACAGTATCATTACCTACTCTAACGATCCAACATACCATATGAACAATTGTTGACTATGTCTTTAGACAAATTGTACTTTTGACAGGAGTTTGTTCGAGACTACAACTCGTTTAAGGAGAAAGTCAAGGATTTTGACAAGAGATTAGCCACCATCTGTTGCCAGGCATTTGATGACTGTGGTACAACAGAATCAGTCTTCAAGGTTTGTTTATTCGTACTAGATTTTCAAAAAATTAAGATTTCAAAAATTAGTTTCTGGCAAAAGTGAGAAGTGGTCATTTACAGTACATCTAAACTGAGAGATGATTAAGACACTACTTTTTCTTAGGTTCTAGCAGATCAAGAACTGTTTATAGTGAGAAAAGACATGTTTCTTATTTTAACCACTACATAATAAGTCCACTGTGTAAACTGTTGTTGCTACAGATACATTAATTCAGTGAAATCCTTTGAATTGCATTCAGTGAAATCCTTTGAATTGCATTAATACTGTCACAAGTTTATTAATATGAGTTTTATGTGACTCCAACTAAAAAATCTATTTGCCTATTTCATTGTTGTTATAGTTTTTGGACATCATGGGTACTTTGCTGGACAGAGAACTGGTCAAGGCTGACTTTGACAATAGGTATCCTTTAATAGTGGACATGATGCACGATGAACTGGACACTGTGAAGAGGTTGTATGATCAACAAATGGTATCAAAATCAGATGGAAAGTTGTCTCTGCATAAGAATATGCCAGCTGTGTCTGGTAGTATCCGTTGGTCCTCTGAACTCTTGGCTAGAATTTCGGCTCCAATTTTAGAATTTAAGCATCTTACTCATCCGTAAGTTTCATGGAAAATGTAGCAGAAAATAAAAGCTTATATAAGAGGCTTGTATTTCCTCTACAGGTAACCTGTTCTGAAATCAGCAAATAACAGTTTTATAAGCCCAGTAGTTTTAGATCATTTGGCAGTTAATTTCATATAAGATAAACTCATATAAAAAGAACACTTGTCTTAAAAATTAGCATTCCTGCTCTTTTTAAATAGGTTTCAGTATGTTTTTATTCATATAAACACAGTGGGGCCTCAGTCATCTACTATTGATAACGTGGTCTGTCAACACTGAGGTTGTGGGTTGGAGTCTCACTATGGGCAGGGTGTACTTGACTTCCATCTTAATTCAAGTTTTTCAATAGAAGGTCAGGGGTATGATATGCTGGCTTCCTCTCGCCCCAAAAAAAATTCCACGATATAGCTGAAAAATTGCTGAATGTGGCATAAAACATATGTATGTATTTTGTCTATGAATGGGGTTAACACCATTTTGAGCAATTTGTCACCTATATCATGATTGGTTGATTAAGTGATGGACTATTTGATTTATGTCCATGGAGCAATATTTCAGCTATATTCAGGAACACTGACACACTTATCTTGATATGCCACATGTCAGTTTCAAAATTAAAAGTAACTAGTTCTCTATATTTATTTCTTTCTTTGTAATTTGATAAGCGTGTAAAAAGACCAACACATTTCCCCTTAAATAAACAATCAATTTTGCAAACTTAATGAAATAAAAGGGAATTAACCATTTACACATTATATTTTATATAACAAACCAATAAACATTACACACTTTAGTTTCAATCATTTGATCAAGTTCCTTTGAAAACAGCAGCAGTTCTTTATTACTGTAACCTGAAAAAAATCCACAGAAAGATTTTACATATGATGTCTATTTTAGGTGTATGAAAACTAAGCATGCTGAACTTGTGTTCACTAAGTATGAAGAGATGTGTAACCTTCTGAATCAGTAAGTTATTGTTTTGTCCTAATTTATGATCTTTCAGAACATAAGAACATCCTTTTCTTTCTTTATACTCTTTGCTGACAACAGGTATCTGTATAACCTATTTCGGGTTAATGAAAAACTCCAATCGAAATAATGCATATTCATCAAATAACGCTGTTTCCCATTATTTTGTTGCATAGATAACATGTCATCTTATAATAAAGAACTTTATGCAGGAGAATGTATCTTTACATATCTTTTTCAAACGATGCATATATCCAAGGAACCCATGGCACATCAACAACTAATATTCACTGCCCTGGAATTTGGTAATTTCATAGGGAAAAAATGACCGAAATGGGCAAGGAAAACTTCCGGATCCCTGGTTTGGTAGGGTGGGAATAATCTTTTTTTCTATGAATTAAATGATGAACAGTTAGGTGTAGGTGAATGTTTCAGAAAACAATAACCTTATCCTGCCCAACAGTATCCAGAGAAGGTAATGAATGTAAGTAGCTTAGTGTTTATAGCATAATAAAATATTTCCCTACATGAAATCGAACAGGATTTGACATTGACTTTTAACTTGTTCTTTTGACAAGTGACAATCAGAATTACTTGTCTGAATGAAAACATCACTTGTCCAACAATTTTGGACCCATATAGCCACCAATTCAATTTTCTTTCATTCAGCAATGATCTTAATATGAATGCATCCAATGCATTCATCTTGTTCTGTACGAAACTGTCGAGCCCTGTCGATAAATTGATAAAGATTTGCACTAAATGTAGAACTTGACAGATTTGGGAAGATGTAAACATTCATATGATAGATACAAGAGTTTGGAAGTTGATTATATTTTAATATTGAATTTCACACTTAATGTTTGTTTGATAGGTGGGACAAGCAGATATACCAGGATTGGATTGGTGGAGTGGACCAGATTTGTGCCTTTAACCTTAGACAGCCTTTGATCACTAGAGACAGTGAAACCAATCTTATAAAGGTGAACTTTGACCCTCAGTTAACAGCTGTCCTGAGAGAAGTCAAATACCTCGAGGAGAAGGAGAACACAGACATACCAAAAACAGCCAAGAATGTTTACCAGCACAATGACACCTTGTGGAAGTTTTCTACCAATCTAGATATGACATCCACATTGTACAATAAAGTCAGGACCACTGTCATTGAGGTGGAGTACCCATTAATTGCCAACCAATTAGAGGATATTGACACACAACTTAGGGAGGCGGAGAAGTCTCTAAACTGGGAAAATGAAGGTATGTTAAAGACTGTTATTGGCATTCTCCATATATCAGTCACTAGCACTCCTTGTCTTAAAACTAAAGAAATGGCTGTGTACCTGAACAAGGAAAAACTTTTAAACTTTGATTGTTTTCACTGTAAGCATTGCCATAAAACTACTGGAAGCTGGGAGCTCTTAACTGAGCAATAAAGGTACTTTGAAGAAGTGCATTGTGTGTTTTGCTATAACCTAGTCATTGTAAGTCTGTACATTTAGTGGGATTACCGTAAATGCATGTTATAGGAAGATTCAAGTTGTTTTTACATGTCTATGGAGACGGGTGGTTCCTGGAGAGGGAAGGGGAGATGGGTTTTCTATAGAGTGGGTTGGGAAGAGGAGTTTCCTTTGGAGAGGTTTAGGGAGAGGAGTTTCCTCAGGAGAAAGAAGCCTTACAAGATAGGGATTACATGCATATCAAGTGAAGATTCAATGTCTTTTAACATATCTCTGTAGAGGGTTGGGGAAAAGGTTTCTTCTAGAGAGGGTTGGGAAAAGGGGTTTTCTCAGGAAAGGGTTGGGGAGAGAGGTTTCCTCAAGAGAGAAGCCTTATAAGATAGGGATTACAGAACATGCATGTCATGGGACGATTAAAATTTCTCTGGAGAGGGTTTTTAAGAGGGGTTTCCTCTGGAGAAGGTTGGTGAGAGGGGTTGCCTGTGGAGATAGAATCCTTATAAGTTAGGGATAACAGGACATGCATGTCATTGTGGTTAACATGTCTGTTTTGTTCTTAATCCATGGTATGTTGTATTTTATTATTCATTTTAACCATCATTCTT
This sequence comes from Limnoperna fortunei, assembly GCA_944474755.1. Taxonomy (NCBI): domain Eukaryota; kingdom Metazoa; phylum Mollusca; class Bivalvia; order Mytilida; family Modiolidae; genus Limnoperna; species Limnoperna fortunei. Next base: position 83,535,009 of record OX104117.1, read on the forward strand.
TTTAAACGATTCCCTTTTTATTTTTGAATAAAGCATTTCCAGAATCTTTCTGAATTTTCTAAATGCAAGAAAGTGTGTAAATTTAGAAAAAATTCATGCATACCATAATTTACTGTCTTTTTAACATGGGTAAGCATTATACATTTGTGAATATTTTGCCCTCAGCAATAGCAAGGGATAAAATATCATGAATATAATGCCCACCTGTGTTAAATTGGCAAGTAAGTATGGTATCAATGAATTTTTTATGCCCCCGCGACGACATGTCGGGGGGCATTAAGTTTTACTCATGTCCGTCCGTCCGTCTGTCCGTCTGTCCGTACGTCCGAACAAATTTCCGTCAAGCTTTTCTCAGAAACCGTACATGAGAACAATTTTAAATTTGGCAGAGTGGTTCAGTATCACAAGTTGTATGTCCTAAGCGAATTTCAGACCTGTTGGACAACTACTTCCTGTTTGGGACTTCATTTGTATGTAAATACGTCCGTCTGTATGTACAAATTTCTGTCAAGCTTTTCTCAGAAACCGTACATGAGAACAATTTGAAATTTGGCAGGGTTGTTCAGTATCACAAGTTGTATGTCCTAAGCGACTTTCAGACCTGTCGGACAACTACTTCCTGTTTGCGACTGGGCCGATATGAAAATGTGTTAACACAAGTATGAAAATTTCCGTCAAGCTTTTCTCAGAAACTGTACATCAGAACAATTTGAACTTTGGCAGGGTAGTTCAGTATCACAAGTTGTATGTCCTAAGCAACTTTCAGACCTGTCGGACAACTACTTCCTGTTTGCGACTGGGCCGATATGAAAATGTGTTAACATGAGTATGAAAATTTCCGTCAAGCTTTTCTCAGAAACCGTACACAAGAACAATTTGAAATTTGGCAGAGTGGTTCAGTATCACAAGTTGTATGTCCTAAGCGAATTTCAGACCTGTCGGACAACAACTTCCTGTTTGGGACTTCATTTGTATGTAAATACGTCCGTCTGTATGTACAAATTTCTGTCAAGCTTTTCTCAGAAACCGTACATGAGAACAATTTGAAATTTGGCAGGGTTGTTCAGTATCACAAGTTGTATGTCCTAAGCGACTTTCAGACCTGTCGGACAACTACTTCCTGTTTGCGACTGGGCCGATATGAAAATGTGTTAACACAAGTATGAAAATTTCCGTCAAGCTTTTCTCAGTAACCGTACATGAGAACAATTTGAAATTTGGCAGGGTGGTTCAGTATCACAAGTTGTATGTCCTAAGCGACTTTCAGACCTGTCGGACAACTACTTCCTGTTTGCGACTGGGCCGATATGAAAATGTTCTAACATGAGTATGAAAATTTCCGTCAAGCTTTTCTCAGAAACCATACATCAGAACAATTTGAAATTTGACAAGTTGGTTCAGTATCACAAGTTGTACGTCCTAAGCGACTTTCAGACCTGTCGGACAACTACTTCCTGTTTGCGACTTGGCCGATATGAAAATGTGTTAACATGAGAATGAAAATTTCCGTCAAGCTTTTCTCAGAAACTGTTCATCAGAACAATTTGAACTTTGGCAGGGTAGTTCAGTATCACAAGTTGGATGTCCTAAGCAACTTTCAGACCTGTCGGACAACTACTTCCTGTTTGCGACTGGGCCGATATGAAAATGTGTTAACATGAGTATGAAAATTTCCGTCAAGCTTTTCTCAGAAACCGTACACAAGAACAATTTGAAATTTGGCAGGGTGGTTCAGTATCGCAAGTTGTACGTCCTAAGCGACTTTCAGACCTGTCGGACAACTACTTCCTGTTTGCGACTGGGCCGATATGAAAATGTGTTAACATGAGTATGAAAATTTCCGTCAAGCTTTACTCAGAAACCGTACATTACAACAATTTGAAATTTGGCAGGGTGGTTAAGTATCACAAGTTGTATGTCCTAAGCGACTTTCAGACCTGTTGCACAACTACTTCCTGTTTGGGACTTACTTTAGCGGGGGCATCCGTGTCCCATGGACACATTCTTCAATTTTTCCTTTCTGATTACGACAAAAATGTAATCTGTACAGTAAAGTGGCATATAAATTTGTGCCAGTGTATGGCTGCTTCATGCTCCTCCCACACATAGTAATTACAGTGGTGAGAAACATGACTTAATAGCAGTACTAGTATGTCGAATCATGCAAATCTCAGAATTCAGACTTAAAATACCAACTTTATGAACAGCAATGTGAGAACTAAATTCATCTGAAATGTAACATGGTTTTGTTTACATCGCGAAACGAGGATGTCATTTTAGAATAGTAATCAGCGGAAAAATTCAATAAATGCATTTAATTATGAAAACGAAAAGCCACAGGTTATTTTAGCAGATTAATTTTTTGGCCCTGCAATATTTTAAATAGTTTTATTGACATTGATAATTATAATACTCTGTGTGATATTTCAAATTCTTCAGTTAATTTATTGACTGAATGAATATATCATAATGATTGAGTTTTTTAACTAAATTATTTGGATGGTTTTTAATTTTTAAGTTTCATCATTATATATAATCGTATAGAATCTGTTTTCTTTTTTAGGAGTTTGGGAGTACATTCAGAAGACCAGAGATCAAGTAATTGACCTGGAGTCACGTGTGCAAAAAGCCAAAGACAATGTAGAGCAGATAGAAAAACTCATGTCTACTTGGAGCAAACTTCCACTGTTTGAGAGAAGCTCAGAGAAAAATGACACCCTGTTATATCTTGAGGACAGAAAAGACAATTTGGAGAAACGATATAAACAGATTGCAGATGTTGGAGTTAAACTTCATGCACTGCTAAAGGTGAAGATGTCTAAAATACATACTCTGTATATATATTTCAAAAGGGAGCAGTTGTTTTAAATTTACATCAAATTTTGCCTCATGCTTAGCTCTAATGACTTTTTCGCAACTTCTGATACCACTTAATTGATATTGATAAAACTTTAAAAGAATCTTCGTCACATAGTGCCAGTGTGTACTATATATTAAAAATATGATTAAAGTGATATTTGGGGTTTCCCAAAGAAAAACAGGGACTTTGCTCTTCTTTGACATATTGGGTACTATTTTGTGTAATCAACTACTCCTACGGTTACTAAAACTAAATAGAAAGATTGCACATGTATTGAAGTTGTGCACCTGCTGTTATGGAATTGTTTTTCCAAATTTTCCAGACTTGGAAACTTAGTCATTTATTAGAAAATATGCAGAAGAAGTGTTTTGTGCAATCAACTCACTGCACAGTTTTCAACCAAGATCTTAGAAACTTAGTCAGCTCCTCCTACAGTTTACAACCCAAATTGTTTTGAAAATGGGGAAAGAGGGGTATCAATTAGTGAGCATTCCTCTGTTTTTCTTGTTTGTTAATTACTGTTGACTGTATAATTTAAATGTTTGTAACTTTGCCTTTAAAGGGAAACTTCGCGCAAAAATGAAAATTTGATATGTTATTCTTCAACTAAAAAGAAACACATTTGCCTCTTGATGTTTTATTATATTTTCAGTGGTTAAGTTTCTGCATGGAATTTACAATGTCTGTATATCTGAGTTAAATAAAGACAGGTTAAAATTTTGTCCAAAAATACTTTTACTAAAACAAAGAGCATTAAAACATTAAGACGTATTGGGTAATCTTATGTTGTCAGCCGGTCATCGCCACAAGTTATATATTCTTCAAAGAGCTAAGGCAGAAAAACATATTTTTAAACTGGATTATTTATCATATTTACTGGATAATTACATTTATCTTGTCACAAACGCAGTCACATGATAAAATACTGTCAATATGGCGGCCCCCATACACAAAATTTTACCACCTTTAAACCACTCTTGGCGCGTAACGGTATACAATAAAACATCAAAAGGCAATTATATTTCTTTTTATTTGAAGAATAACATATCAAATTTTCATTTTTTCGCGAAGTTTCCCTTTAAGAGAAATTAAATTGTGCTTTCTTCCCCAATGAAAGAACTCATTAACATTCATGTTCCTATTTTATGTTCTAGAAAATTAATTTGTTAAGATTTATTTTTAGGAAAATCTTGAGCTCTTCAAAGCAGATCCAAATTCAGATTCCTGGAAAGCATATGTGGATTACATTGATGAAACAGTGGTGGATGGATTGTTCAACACAATCCACTGCAGTCTTAAATTCCTCCTAGACAATACTGATCCCAAAAATGACGTGGACCCCTTGTTTGAAGCTCAGTTAGAACTCCAGCAGCCAGAAATGATTTACATACCCTCTCTTGAGTTTGGCAGTGTTGATGGATTCTACGATTTAGTGGATAGTATCCTTGGTGATATATTTAAGCAATCTGCCTTGATTCCACGTCTGTCAATCCACAGTGGACAAGAGAATTACCAGCCTGATATGGAGGAAATGGAGGAATTATCCGAGAGGAGGAGCGAAATAATGGACAGAGTCAATGTCATCATGAACAAGGCCATGGAATACAGGAATTCATTTGATAATTATGCCTACCTTTGGGTAGATGATAGAAATGAATTTATGAGGCAGTTTTTATTGTACGGTCATGTCCTAACACAGGAGGAGATAGAATCTGCAGAGGATGGTGTACCAGAAACTCCCCCTACATTGAAACAGTTTAAAGAACAGGTATGTATTGATATAACTATATACTACACATTATAAAGGGGGTTAAACAATGGAGAGTATTTGCTTTGTTATGTCTCCTCCAAACCAGCTTGCTAGTGTATCTTCTCTAAAAACTACAGACGTGACGTGTTTTTTATATTGCCCACTATATACCGTGGTCGTGGTTTTTTCATTAAGAAATTCACCACCATACGCCACGGTGGTATTCTGCGGTACATCGTGTTGTGTCCACTACATATCGTGACCCACCGTGTTGACCACGGTGGATTTTCAATTTCATTTCATGCTTACACAGTGAAAAAATTAAAATGTTGCGATTTAATTTAGATATTTGTGTTAAAATATGCCGTTTTAATACGTTTGTTTGACAACAAAATTAATCTGCGTTCTTGTTAATCTATTCATTATACAAGTATACCTTAAAGTTTATTGTCACTGATTTGATTGACAATTATTCCCTTAACGTGTTCTAAAAGGTTAGAACACCGCATTTTGCCCTTAAAATTGTCAAAATCTTTGGTATTATATCGTCAAAATTTCCCTGTCAGCGCCTCTGATTAATGTTCCAACCGTTTGAACTTTTACCGGATGTAAATTGTGTCACACCTTAAATCGATCGATTATCTAAGTATTGTCCAGTCATCATTTTATCAAGCACGTGCTCTCAAACATTCAATAAACTTGTGTATTGTATAATTTTATAATTAACAGGTGAACACACGGCTTCACATTTTTAACGGTAAAGAAAATAGCACATTACACAATAAATGCGAGACTTGTAAAGAAATTCGTTTTAAAAAACGTCAAAATCAATATACGACTTAAAATGCTACATTTTGATTTTTTCAAATTTTCGGAATTATTACATAAAATATAAATGTCGCAGAATATATTGTTCCACGAATGATTTTATACTCGATTCGTATTTGGTGTTGAACCACGTGTGTTAAAAAATACAATGCTGATAAAGAATCAACCATAATAGTCATTTCAGTGTTAAAAGCCTGACACATCATCAACTTTTGTTGTAGAAAAGACTTAAGTAGCATCCCTATAATTTCTATTATGTTACGACACGACCCTATGTCCGCAAACAGACGTTCGTATCGGCGCGCAAAAAAAACCAACAACAACAAAAAACAAATAAGAACAAAACAAAACAAACTAACATACTGTTGAGTAAATTCGGGCAATTATTTTATATTTATATGAGTGTGGACAAATCAGTTCTTTCCTCTTCAAAAATAATTTTATTCCGATTTGTTGTGTTAATGTTATAACAGACGTAAGTACCTATGCATATTTTATTGTTTGATCAATGTACCACAATACAACAAAATATTAAGAATAAGTATTTGTATTTAGAGAACTAAGGCAAGTCTAAAAGGGGTCTGATCTGGAGAATATTTATCCCAATAAATACTATGTCATGCAAAAACACCGAAACTGCGAGTTAATTTTAACGGGAACTTTATACAAATAACACGTCTGCCTCCATTTGAAAAATTGTCAGTTTTGTATATTAAGCTCAGAAGCACATCACTACTTTTTTTTATACAAACCTGTTATATTAATTGTCATAGTTTAAAACGTCATTGTCCAAAGTAAATGTGTATTTAGAATTGTGCGTACGTAATACTTATTCAACCTTGTGAAACAGGCGCCTGTGCCATATCGTAGTTAAACTATATTTTATGTGGCGATTCTCGTTTATAACCTTTTCACATATTTATTATTCTTGCTGCATGTTGGCTTCATTTTAGTAATTTATTTGTTGTATACCATCCTGTTAACGAATTTTATATAACGATGTAAACTTTTGTCCGCGTTTGTTAAAACAACTATGGTTTAAAATACCAAATAAAGAAAAAGATCGCCGCTCAACTGCCCGTTTTCTGTCGAAAAGAATTAATAATTGATTAAAGAGAGTTCGCGTACAACTTCAGGACAATTCGTTATACGTTGTAATACACTAAAAACGTAATGTGACAATTCAAATCCGGATAATTTACCGAACTTGTTCAGGGTAATATTTAATGCATAACACATGCATCCGGTTAAACAAATATTCGATCTTCAAATCTACCGGCACATTAAATCATTATTGATTATCAACAAATAAAATGCATGTACAAATTATTCTTAAGCACTGTTTTAAAATGTTCTCTTTTCATTCGGTAACGATGTTTAAACCCACAATCAATTAAATGACAACGTTTATGTTGTCATGTACCACCGCGGAGATATCGTGGCCGGACCCCTGTGGCGACATGCCATGGTAGACTGAACTCCCTCATATGCATCCACCGTGGTAAGATTACCTGAGAAGATTCTTAACCACGATAGTAGGCGTGGATATACCATGGTGGGTGATAGAGGTAAGGATTAACTTCCATGGTGGGTTAGTGTTTTTTATAAAAAACACGTTGTTCCCTCTGTACTTAATAGAATTTTATGGAACTTGGTATGGATTGAGGGCAAAATCTCTAGTTGTGCATAATATGGCGATTTCGATAGCTAGGAAATTTTTCCGCATTACACATCTATGAAGATTGAGGGCACAAAGTTGAGTTACAATGTGCACATATATTTTTACTACATGCACAATTTGGGGTTCTCTGCATTGGGTGGGATAAGCGAGACATCAATTTTTGCAGGCAAAAACAAACTTTTATAGTTATATATTGTATGAGATTTGATGGGATGGGGGGTAAGGGTGGGGTTAGAGAAATTCAGCCTTTTAATATAAAGCAGTTTTTAACAACAAATTTGTCAGATTTGTTTACATTTTAAAACATTTTAATAACTTGTTTTTATATAAATTGTAATAAAACACATGTACTATCAGGGTTGTGGAGCTGTATTACATGTTATGTTAATTTTGGATAAATGAATAACATATTTTGCTGAGATAATTCAAACTGTTTTTACCTTTTCTAATATTTGAGAAAAACATGAGATGTCCATGTCAGTGAGAATAGGAATAAAAGCTGTTTTTGAGGAATCCAGACCAACTTTCTCGCAAACTTTCATGCATCATGTAAAGTTTGTTAAGAGTTCCTACACTAATAAAATACAGCTGTTATTCCTTATAATTTTCATGTTGAAGCCGTTTATTTCTTTGAAATGAACACACTTTTCAATATTTATTCATACCCTACATCTGTTCATCGAAAAATGAACAATAACAGTCGGACAATAAAAAATTATGTTACTATAAATACTGGAATTATATTGATTTCTATTTACAGATTGACACTTATGAAAGAATCTATGAAGAAGCCAAACAGATTGTTCCTATACAGATCTTTGAGCGCTGGTTCCGTGTTGATGCCAAGCCATTTAAGCAGGCATTACTTAACACTATCAAACGATGGAGTTACATGTTTAAACAACACCTCATAGATCATATAAACAATAGGTTAGCTGACATTTATATTTTAATTTATCAGGAGCAAGGTTCAATAGTTAGTGCTATTCCGCAAATATATGATTATAAGAATATGGGTTGAATTGGCTATTGGTGTATCTTTAAGTTTTTGTTGCTATAGATATTGATACTATTCCTTAAAATAAAATAAACTTAAGATATTGTCAAAAATATATTGAAAACAATTATGGGTGGAGAAAAGAGCAAAAATGTCAAGGTCTACAAGCTATTTGTATTACTTCTATTTTCAGGCAGCTTCTGATACTGTTATTGCCCTTTAATTACAATTTTCTGATTGTTTGCATTTTTGGCTAATCTTAAAAACTATAGTCGATATAACAGGAAAGCAAGATAAACAATAAATATCAACATAATTATTCTCAATTGGTGGGTATGCAAGTTATTGCCCTTAAATGTTCTGACATTTTTATTTTGTTGTCAATAGTTAAAACTTACTGAATTAAATCTATGCTTTATTGGACATCCAAATCTTGTGAGGCAGAGTGGTTACAGTAATTCTACTATTGATCACATATAGTGTCACAAAGATTGCTGATTTTTCTACAAACAGTCTCAGGTTTTCTCCGGGTACTCTGGCTCCCTCCCAAAATAAAAACTGGACACTGTGATATTGCTGAAAAATTGCTGAAAGTGGCATTAAACAACAATCAAAAGTTCAAACTTCAATCTTGTGAGGATATCTGAAAGATGATTATCTTTTAAAAGTGTTGTTACATGCTACTGTACTTAAAGGTTTAATATTTAATCTTTTTATGTAACCTTTGCTTTAATTCAGCTTGAAGGAGTTGTCAGATTTCATAGCTAAGACAGACAAAGGATTACAGAAGCCTGTGAAGACATATGAAGAGCTGGTAGAATGTATGGGACATCTCATGGCAGTTAAAGAAAGGCAAGCCAGCACGGATGAAATGTTTGAACCTCTTAAACTGACCATAGAATTACTTAAAACATACAACCAGGAAATGCCTGAAAAAGTTCACATGCAACTGCAGGTAAGTTTGGTATGGTATTCTGAATAACACATTCTAAACAGTTTCTAAGCAGACACTGGTAAGATTGATTGATTGGATGTTCAGCTAGCAGTGTCTCAGCTATATTAAAGACCAGAACAAGTTAACAAACAATGTATAGAAAAGGTGGTGGGACATTGGGAACAAAATGTTGACTGCCACTAGAAAAGTATAGAGTATTGGGGCAGGTGGTAAAGTTCGAAATCTACATAAAGAGTGTTTATCCTGCAAGTAGCATGGCACTCTCCAAACATGTTTCCCACTACTGTTCATTACCAGGCTTTCCGTATTATGACCTGACAACCCCCCATTTGGACAGTCTTCCCTATCCCCCAGCTGGGCTGCTCTGTGGGTTGAGCTCGGGAACCCTCTCAGTATGGTGGCAGGACATTTGTAAGATCAAGTTAATCAGAAGCAATACATGGATTGGGTTTTTGTTTTTTTCAGGAGTTGCCAGAACAATGGAATAACACTAAAAAGGTTGCCATCACTGTGAAGCAGGCTGTGGCTCCATTACAGACATCTGAGGTCACCAACATCAGGAAGAGAGCTGCAACATTTGATGTAAAACAGCATAACTTCAGGGAACAGTTCAGAGCTGTTAAACCATTTAAATATGACTGTGATACTCCATATGAGATGCTTGCTAGGGTAGTATAGATTTTATAATTCTTTTCTTCATACTAACATCTACCCTAACACCATCATACAAGGCAGTATGCTTTAATTGCATCGTGATGCTCTTTATATCGAGATGCTTGATATTGTAATTTTGATATGACTGATACTCAATATGATATGCTTGTTAGGGTTATATAGATATGACTGATATTCCTTTTGAGATGCTTGTTGAAATGATAAATAGGGCCCTGCCACTTAGTGGCGGACACCTTATAATTATCAGTCTGTCTGTCTGTGCTTTGCACCTTCCCTCCATCTGTCAAATTATTTCCGAACTTTTTTTAATTATTTTAGGTATCTTTTGCTATTTGGAATGTGGGTAAATACTATTAAGCCAATGTGTCAAGTGATGACCTTTGACCTCAAGGGCAACAGGGCCCACATAGATTGATAACATCTCACTGATATCTTGTTTATATAGGATTTGACTATAATGAGGTTTATTTATTATAAAACAACAAACACTTTTGTTGAACTTGAAAATAAAATGTTATATTTCAGTACAATGAGGACATAGTGAGAATGGAGAAAGAGATGAAAGCTCTGTTAGAAGCTTCAAATCTGTTTGAGGTCAATGCTCCTGATTTCAAACAGCTCAAACAATGTAGAAAAGAAATCAAACTCCTAAAACAGCTGTGGGATTACATCTTTATTGTCCGTAGCAGTTTTGATGACTGGAAGACCACACCTTGGAAAGAAATCAATGTTGAGCAGATGGAAATTGATTGTAAGAAATTGGCCAAAGACATCCGAGCTTTAGATAAAGAGATGAGATCCTGGAATGCCTATGTAGGCTTGGAGGATAGTCTGAAGAACATGCTGACCTCTCTGAAGGCTGTGAATGAGCTACAGAATCCAGCAATCAGGGAGAGACATTGGCAACAACTGATGACTGCTACTAAGGTATAGGAGGAATTATTTTATGACAATTTCGTTACCAACATGAAAATAATTTTCAGACTTGTATAATCTAAATATTTGTCATAATCTAATTGTGTTTAGGATAGATGTTTTAGGATAGAACATGCATCTGTTTGATTTTGGCAGATAAAATTTCTAGAAAATGTTAATATTATGACCTTATTATTTAGGTACTTAATGCTCAAACATTTATTTAGTTTTATGCCACTGTCTGCAATAAGTCAACTCAATCATGGTTTCAGATTTTTGGAGGGTAATACACTGGTACATGTATTCTGCTGGAAATGATTTTTATACCCCGCCACACGAAGTGGCGAGGTATTATGTTATACCCTCAGTTTAGTTCGGTGTCTGTCTGTCCGTCCGTCCGTCCCCCGAAGGTTTCCAGATTATAACTTGAAAACTCCTCAAGGGATTTGAAAAATATTTTGCACAGCTGTTCAGTACAATAAAATACAGGTCAAGTTCAATTTTCAGGATGATCCGAAAAATATTATTGAAGTTTTGCCACTTTATAAATTTTCAAATACCCCCGAAGGTTTCCAGATGATAACTTGAAAACGCCTCAAGGGATTTGAATAATATTTTGCACAGCTGTTCAGTACAATAAAATACATGTGAAGTTCAATTTTTAGGATGATGGGAAAAATATTATTGAAGTTTTGCCACTTTATAAATTTTCTAAATTTGACAATAATGAAATTTTCTGCTCTAAGAAAGATAACTCATTTCTTTCTGTCTCTATATACTAGTGGATGTATAGTATATACAGTATAGTATACTAGTATATACAAATATATTTAACTATTGATGAATATCGTGGCGGGGTATCATTTAATGTCCCATTAGATGCCCTATTTTTGAGCTTAGTTTTCATATGTTTATTATAAGGGTTGATATTGCTAACTGATCATCTGCAGGTGTCAGTTTTTGTCATTTCATATTACATGTATTATAAAGGTGCACTCTACTTTCATACTGATGTGATTTGAGATTAATATTTATTATTGTTTTAATGCTTGGAATACTTTGTGTAATATTGTAACTGCCAAATAAAATTTTCTCATATTGTAGCCAAAAATAGCATTTTTGTAGACCCCCAACCATGGCGAACCTGTGTAAAATAAGTATACATTTGTGCCCCAATTAATTTATTTCTTAAATAATGTTAACAAACAATATTCTTAAGAATTTTGTCTCTGCTCCCCATAAATAAGCATTCTTTAAAGGAACAAAGCTTGAAGTTTAAACAACTTCCAAACTAAAAACTTAAGTAATTTTATAACTATGATAAAGTATTAGAGTGGTAAGATTGGGAACATTGGAGAGATATGTTAACCCACCAGTAAATATACACATATTGTGTTGTAGGTGAAATTTGTCATGGACGAGAATACAACATTGGCTGATCTGCTGTCACTTAACCTACACAACTACGAAGAAGCTGTCCACGGTATTGTAGATAAAGCTTCTAAAGAAATGAATATGGAGAAAGTTCTAAAAGAGTTAGATGTCACCTGGAATGCTATGGAGTTTGAACATGAACCTCATCCCAGAACCAAGATCACAACACTCAAGACTAGTGAAGAACTGATAGAAACATTGGAAGACAATCAGGTACCTCTGCACCTGGGCATGATTTCTCAGAAATAAATCTAAGATGACTTTTAATTTAATTTCTCTGTTTTAACCAATCAACACTTTTGGTGTTGCTATGATTGTTGAGAAAAAAAACTCTTCTAAGCTTGAGACTTGACTTCAGTTTTTTCTGAGAGAACCAGGCCTGATATCTTGAATGCTGCACAAATAAGTTCTGAAAACAAAAATTTGTCGAGAATTTTACATTTGTTGGCATTGTCCACTGATACAATAAACAAAAAAATATTGAAGAAAAATATTAAAAACTAAAAATTTTAAGTCATTTTATTTATTCTTTTATTTTAGGTACAACTGCAAAACATGCTGTCCTCAAAGTACATTGGTCATTTCCTAAATGAGGTATCATCCTGGCAAAAGAAATTATCCAATGCTGATCAGGTGATCACAATTTGGATGGAGGTCCAAAGAACTTGGTCACATTTAGAAAGTATCTTTATTGGGTCTGAGGACATCAGAAATCAACTACCTGATGACAGCAAGAGATTTGATGGAATTGATAATGATTTCAAGGTACATGTCTTCTACTCACACATGTTCACAATGCAGAATAAAAAAATGGCAGAGAAATAACGGCTAGCAGTCAGCTTCTTTAAATGATATGAAAGGAATGTTAAATATTTTGGCTTCTGTTAATGACTTAATAGGGGACTGTGTTATCTGGAAGATTTTGTACGTACAAATTTTTATTGTAATTGTGCCTTACATTACAAAATTGTTCACCACATTAGAAATTACTTAAGAAATAATTCATGGCTGCCCCAATTTTATGGATTATTTAAATATGGGTAGGCATTATATTCATGAAGATTTTGCCATGAGCATTAGCGAGTGGTAAAATATCATGCATATAATGCCTACCCATATTTAAATAATCCATAAAATTGGGGCAGCCATGAATTATTTGGATTCTGATATGAAAATACAGAAAGGTTTATTTTGGCTGTTCCAATTTCCAAGATCCTCCCTTGTTACGAAATTATTATATTTCGCGTGTAAAACTTAGTAGAACAAAACGAAGAAATATAAATTAAAAAACAAACTTACATATTTATTAAGATTAACAATAAAATTTAACAATCAAAATAAAGAATGACAAAATTGAATGCTTTATTACATCAGTCACTGTGTGGCGTGTCTGTGACTGTTGCTGTATTTGCGTGAGAAATGAAAACTGCTTACTGCATTTGGTCGATCTTATGCTCCTGTTTTAGATCCACAATGGTGCACATTTAAATCAACAGTTATTTTCCACAATTAATCAACATTTTGAAATTCGGTTGGGTTTAATTTTGATACGGTAAATTAGTTTGCAGTGGGGGCGGGAAAAGTCTCGGGGTTTGCATTGAACGTCATTGTAAACAACACAACAATGTCCCTTGAAAACACAACGTAGCAAAAGTCAAGGAAGAATTGTAACATGTAAACAATAAAGGCATAGAATAGAAAATGGACGTGTTATCGTGGATTTTCGTACAAAGGTACAATATAAAAAAAATTTTAAAAGCAAAAACATCAACACACTGGGGTTTTGGAACAGCCAGATTTTGTTGAATATTTAAATAGGGGTTTGTTTCCAAAGCGTTTGAAGGAAGTCATATTAGAATATAAGATTACCTTGATAGAATACAATTTATAAAAAAGTAAAATAATAATCTCACTGTGACAAACAGGTCAGTCCAAAGATTTGATGAAAAAAAACTGTGACTTAAACAATTTTAAGCTTATATAATTGTGTTAGGGGATTGGAACTATAAGGACACTTGTCTGTGCAGCCAAACACACACAAGTTATTAGTCACGATTAGATTGACATATATGGTGAAATATTATTTAACTGATTGATTAGTATTCCAAGTTTATTATGCAATTAAATATTATTGTATCACATATTTATTATATTTAACCAGATTTTGTGTGTTTCTATTACAGGAGCTGGTGTCAGAAATAGAAAAAGAAAAAAATGTAGTCAAGGCAACCAATCAGCCTAACCTATATGAAAGGTTAGAAGCCATTCAAGGGCAGCTAACTCTGTGTGAGAAAGCGCTGGCTGAATATCTGGAAACCAAGCGATTGGCATTCCCCAGATTTTATTTTGTGTCGTCTGCTGATCTGTTGGACATTCTATCCAATGGCAACAATCCTCCATTAGTAAGTGGCCTTACTTGGTAGACACTTTATCTGAAAAATTATTAGCAACAATCATTTAGACAATGCACTGTATTTTATTTAAAACCAGAGTAAGCAATGATTTGACATGAGCACACATTATATAGGTATATACAGCAATTGTCAGATGAAAGCAATTTAATACATTGTAAGATAAACAGTTCTGTAAGTAAAAAAAAATAAATACAAAAACAATTCTTAAGAGAAAAGACTTCATATATTAATACAACAATAACTTGCTCCCGCTGTTTTTACTGCAGAAATACTGTGCTTAGCAGGGTCTCTCAAAGAAGAAGAAATAACTGTAATTTTTATTTACATATTTGATACTCATTAATAATGTTATGAGGTTTATATTACATTTGTTTCATTAAATATTATAGATTAAGAAGTTGTTTATGCTTTTTCAGTAAGTATCACATACTACAATCTTATATACACTGTTTTACAATATATCATAGCACATGAAAAAAGTTTGCAGTGTTATTGTTATGGAATATTTTCTGTTGGCAGGTTTGTCGCCATTTGACCAAATTGTTTGACAGTATGGCCAAGTTGAAGTTTGCTACAGATTCTCAAGGTAACAACCTAAAATCAGGACTGGCCATGTGGAGTAAAGACGGGGAGTATGTAGATCTCAAAGAACCATGTGATCTAAATGGACAGGTAATTTTTCAGTTTTTACAAAATTAAAGGTAATGCTATGACAAAGAATCACTTTATTGCCATAAGATGTTGAGGAAATCATGTCATTTCTAGCATGAAACCTTATTATACATAAAATGCCTGATGCCGAATCAAGTGAATGTAGTTTGTGGGTCTTAAGGTGGAATCTGTTCATCACACTTAATCCTTTGCAGTGACCATTAAAGGCAAGAATCTCACTCCCATTGGTTGTTAGTGTGCATCATAATTTTGTGTTTTTCTAAATATGTTTGACCTATGAATTTTTCCTTTTTGTGACTTTTTAAAGAGTGACTTGTAAATATTTTAATATTGCTTGCAGAGCTTTAAAGATCAATCAATCAATCAATCAATAATCAATCAATCAATCAATCAATCAATCAATCAATCAATCAATCAATCAATCAATCAATCAATCAATCAATCAATCAATCAAACTTGAACCCATAACATGTGTCATCAGGGCATCAGAATTTAAAATCTTCATCCAGTTAAACTTTATAAAAAAACAAAAATTTCAATAATATTTATTATATGAAGACAGTGAAAAAGGTTGAGGATATGTTGGATCTTATATTGGAATAAACGGATTATTGAGATTGGAGAAATCCAATAATACTAGAGTACTGCTATAAGATTCTGTTTCTCTTATTTTAAAAAGTAGTAAATTTGTAGATCGGAAACTAATTCTCCCAACCCTTATTTTATGGTAACACCAAACATGGAAGCTGTTTTGTTTTTGACAACTTATTAATATTTTAAACCTATCAGCAGACGAGAACCACATATTCACTGTGATGAGAAGCATTTTTCCAAACCAGTCAAGTGGTTTTAATCGTACATTAAAGATAGAATGTGAAATCTCGTACTTTGTAATAAAAATTATACCAAGGCCATACCCAGTGGATTGCATTTTTTATTACTCCATATTGTAACTTTTAATGATAAAAAACATTTGAAAAAAATGTTATCCACAATAACCTATCCCTATTTTATACTATGCCTCTGTTGTTTACATGTCACAAATTGTCTTAGACTTTTGGTATGGCAATTTTACATTTGAAGACTCAGCATGTTTTTTTCTAAAGGGATACTGAGGTTTGTCTGCTTTTGTGACATACAATGGTATTCAGACAAACTTTTCCCACATCAACTGCAAACAACAAAGCCTGAAGAATTTTAAACAGACAAGAAACTGTCTGATCATAAGTTAAAAGAAATACCAACAAAGTACCTTTATTATCAAAAATTAATTTTAATTTCAAGACTTGCATGATCTATAATTTTTGTGAATGATTTACATTTAAAGTAAAAAATTGTTATTATGAGTACATATAAAATGAAATTTGTCAATTAAATTTTATGAAATAAATTGTTGTTATTAATGGGATCAAAAGTTCAGCTGATTTTACTGCAGGTGGAAATTTGGTTAAACAAACTCTTAGTGGCAATGCAGAATACGGTCAGATACCAGCTGACTGAGGCCACAACAACGTATGAAGAGAAGCCACGAGACCAGTGGCTGTTTGATTTCCCTGCCCAGGTGGCACTGTGTGGAACACAGATTTGGTGGACTACAGAAGTAAACATTGCATTTGGTCGATTAGAGGAGGGATATGAAAATGGCTTGAAAGATTACAACAAGAAACAGGTAACTGCTTTGTATTAGATACAATCTGATGAAAGTTAAACTGATTGAAAACAATTACAACTGCTAAAATGTAATTGTTGGTGTGTTCTTCTATACACTTGTTTTGTATTAAATTTGTAGTACAATTTTATACACTGATAGCTATTGTCTCATTTAAATGTATATTGTGAGGCCTTGTTGGCAAAGTGGTTAAGGTAGTTAGTCACCTACTATTGACCATATGGTCTGTCAACACCAAATAAAAACTGGACTGTATTTATTTCCTCCCCATCATTTTCCTATTCATTTTACCTTTATATAAAAACTCTGTGTCTTACACGACAAACAACTGTGTTTTCCATTTGTTTTGATCGAGAAAACCTGTCTAAAACGTCTTTCAAGACTGTTAAACATGTCAATGTCATTAAACAATAAATAAACCCTGTCAGATGAAAAGGAGATTTGTAGACCATTGTCAACTACCACGCTTCTTCAAAATGTTAAACTAAAGTTTGAAGCAATCATAAAAATGTTCTATCATCTTAGAAGCGAAGTTCCGATTGCCCTGTAAATTTGAATAGTTGTCAGTGTCGCCGACACTCAATGTGGTCATTCCATTTTGTTGCCATTCTTGTTAGAAATGGTGATGTTTTTCAAAACCTTGTGTTTATTTTATGTTCATGCCATTTTGTTTTACAAAGGGCAATAATCAATACGGACCTGTGTATACTGGTTCTAAAACCAACTTGCACTTTTTACATAGACCATATGTTAAATCACAAAGAAACCAGTAAAAGAAAAATACAAGAACTGAATGGGAAATAAAGTTTACCTACGTTAATACAATCATCATCAAAACACTCATAATTGTTGTACATTTTGTACTTTTGTTATAAAATAAAATAAAGGTCATATTTTACTTTTTACTTTATAAAACAAACAGTACAGGTCTAACATTCACTCTATCACAAGCTGACAGTTAACATGACTGACTTGACTGGTATGCAGACATCATGACGTCTGTATAAAGACGCCCAGTCTTATGTGACCTTTTTTACAATTTCCCTTCGATGGTCACTTAAGACAGGATTGACTGTAGATGAAAAATTCTGATATTGTCGTTAAACACCATTCAAACAAACAATGAATATTTTGTGGTTTTAAAGTATTAAAATTGGTACTTTGTTGAGTAGAATGTATAGGAACTGAACACAAATTTGATTTTTCAACTGCGTTTTCTGTTGTCTGCTGTTCACCTCTCCTTTTTTTATGGCATATTTCAAAGTCTACTTTTTAAGAATAGTTTTTTTATTGAAAATTTTTTTGATGGATTAAAACTTTGTTTCATGCATGCTTTACTAGTGAACATTTTATGTTGTATATTTTATTATACCCACGCTTCGAAGATGAGGGGTATGCTGTTTTACCCTTGTCGCTCGGTCTATCCATCCGTCCATCTATTTGTTCATTCATCTGTCTGTAACAAAATATTTCTGTCTTAGTTTTCTAATCATTTATAGGATGCAGAAGCCTGATATTTTGCATTTTGCTTCATCCTGTTGTACTACATAAAGTGTCACGATTTTATACACCTTGGGCAATTACTTCCTGTTTACTAAATACTTTTTGTGAAAGTGGAAGTAAACACTAGTGAGCATTAGCTCACAGATACACTTGTTTTTACTTTCAAAAAACTATATGAAGGACATTCATAAAATTTTCTTTTATTTATATCCTTTAGATTGCACAGCTGAACAGCCTTATCAGTATGCTAATCGGTAAACTGAGTAAAGGAGACAGACAGAAGATAATGACGATATGTACTATTGACGTCCATGCACGTGACATCGTTTCACAACTCATCGTAAAGAAAGTTGACAGTTCTCAGGCCTTTGCATGGCTTAGTCAGCTACGTCATAGGTGGGACGATAATGAGCGAGACTGCTTTGCCAATATCTGTGATGCTCAGTTTAGATATTCTCACGAATATCTGGGGAATACTACACGTCTTGTTATAACTCCACTGACAGACAGGTGAGTTTTCCCATGAATACCTGGGGAATACTACACGTCTTGTTATAACTCCACTGACAGACAGGTGAGTATTCTCATGAATACCTGGGGAATACTACACCTCTTGTTATAACTCCACTGACAGACAGGTGAGTATTCTCATGAATACCTGGGGAATACTACACGTCTTGTTATAACTCCACTGACAGACAGGTGAGTTTACCCATGAATACCTGGGGAATACTACACGTCTTGTTATAACTCCACTGACAGACAGGTGAGTATTCTCATAAATACCTGGGGAATACTAAACGTCTTGTTATAACTCCACTGACAGACAGGTGAGTATTTACATAAATACCTGGGGAATACTACACGTCTTGTTATAACTCCACTGACAGACAGGTGAGTATTCTCATGAATACCTGGGGAATACTACACGTCTTGTTATAACTCCACTGACAGACAGGTGAGTATTCTGATGAATACCTGGGGAATACTACACGTCTTGTTATAACCACTGACAGACAGGTGAGTATTCTGATGAATACCTGGGGAATACTACACGTCTTGTTATAACTCCACTGACAGACAGGTGAGTATTCTCATAAATACCTGGGGAATACTACACGTCTTGTTATAACTCCACTGACAGACAGGTGAGTATTCTCATAAATACCTGGGGAATACTACACGTCTTGTTATAACTCCACTGACAGACAGGTGAGTATTCTCATGAATACCTGGGGAATACTACACGTCTTGTTATAACTCCACTGACAGACAGGTGAGTATTCTCATGAATACCTGGGGAATACTACACGTCTTGTTATAACTATACTGACAGACAGGTGAGTATTCTCATGAATACCTGGGGAATACTACATGTCTTGTTATTACTCCACTGACAGACAGGTGAGTATTCTCATGAATACCTGGGGAATACTACACGTCTTGTTATAACTCCACTGACAGACAGGTGAGTATTCTCATAAATACCTGGGGAATACTACACGTCTTGTTATAACTATACTGACAGACAGGTGAGTATTCTCATGAATACCTGGGGAATACTACACGTCTTGTTATAACTCCACTGACAGATAGGTGAGTATTCTCATGAATACCTGGGGAATACTACACGTCTTGTTATAACTCCACTGACAGACAGGTGAGTATTCTCATGAATACCTGGGGAATACTACACGTCTTGTTATAACTCCACTGACAGACAGGTGTGTATTCTCATGAATACCTGGGGAATACTACACGTCTTGTTATAACTCCACTGACAGACAGGTGAGTATTCTCATGAATACCTGGGGAATACTACACGTCTTGTTATAACCACTGACAGACAGGTGAGTATTCTGATGAATACCTGGGGAATACTACACGTCTTGTTATAACTCCACTGACAGACAGGTGTGTATTCTCATGAATACCTGGGGAATACTACACGTCTTGTTATAACTCTACTGACAGACAGGTGTGTATTCTCATGAATACCTGGGGAATACTACACGTCTTGTTATAACTCCACTGACAGACAGGTGTGTATTCTCATAAATACCTGGAGAATACTACACCTCTTGTTATAACTATACTGACAGACAGGTGAGTATTCTCATAAATACCTGGAGAATACTACACGTCTTGTTATAACTCCACTGACAGACAGGTGAGTATTCTCATGAATACCTGGTGAATACTACACGTCTTGTTATAACTCCACTGACAGACAGGTGTGTATTCTCATGAATACCTGGGGAATACTACACGTCTTGTTATAACTCCACTGACAGACAGGTGAGTATTCTCATAAATACCTGGAGAATACTACACGTCTTGTTATAACTCCACTGACAGACAGGTGTGTATTCTCATGAATACCTGGGGAATACTACACGTCTTGTTATAACTCCACTGACAGACAGGTGAGTATTCTCATGAATACCTGGGGAATACTACACGTCTTGTTATAACTCCACTGACAGACAGGTGTGTATTCTCATGAATACCTGGGGCATACTACACGTCTTGTTATAACTCCACTGACAGACAGGTGAGTATTCTCATGAATACCTGGCTAATACTACACGTCTTGTTATTACTCCTCTGACCATCTTGTTAGTCTATTGACAGACAAGTTTTTTACTTTTATGTTTTTTGGGAAGGTTGCGTAGCAAACTTTCCCCTTGCTAACGCTCTAATACATAGAAACTACTGCGACCGGCGTGTAATCAAACCTTATGCTCGCAAAATATAGGTCACATTTGAGGAATCTATCAATAACATGAATCGGTGCACCACATTTATCTTGAACAACTTTACTATACATGTCCTTTCGTATTATGTCTCATTTACTGTATAATTGATAACTAATATTACGATTTAAACTAATATTCCATGTTCATCCGCGAGAGACAGACTCATTACACTTTTTGGTTTCGGAAATCAACGCGATATTTGGCAATCCTCGCGATAGCTGTTCACTGAACCGACAAATGTAGTAGTGACAGTGACACCAGTCTAATAATATTTGACGACGTTATTATGATTGAAGTGATTTAATGATTATTTTGTGGGATCGTATGGTCGTCGTTTCATACGGTTTTGCATTCTATTTTTTACGTGTTTAATAAAATGAAATTCAACACAAAAGTGTGTGCTTTGTCGATGTACAGATTTGCAGAGCGGCGCCATCTATAAATTTTTTTTAAGGTTTGGGAGAATGGCATGTAGAAGTTTGGTAAATAGATACAAGTATATTTAAAAATATAACAATTTCTTACTTATAAAAATGTATTGAAAAAGATATTTTAGTGTTTGTGACACAAGAATAGTAAATGGATTATTCGACATCGGTGATCAATTGCACTCACCATGTCACTATAGTCAACTTTACCGTGTCCATACGACGGGTTTTTGCTTGACAAAATTTGAAAACTGCTACCGCGTTTGGTCGAGTTTATGGTCCTTTTGTATATCTCATATTACAGTATTTGAAGGTAACAATTATTTTCCACAGTTAATCGGCTTTTTGAAATGCGGCCTTTTTTTCATTTTGCTAGATCGATTTTCCATAGGAAGTCAGCCATTTTTGTATCTTAAGGGGTCTAATGTTGTTTACAAACGTTCGTCTGTTTTCGTAACGTACAATGGTATTCGGACAAACCTCCCGCCTCAACTGCAGACGACAACACCCGAAGGATTTCGAATAGACAACAATGGAATTTTCCTAACTTACAGTTCCGTTCAAAACAAGGTCAAAATTTAGTATGGAAAATCGATCTGGCGAAATGAAAAAACGGACGCATTTCAAAAAGCCGATTAACTGTGGAAAATAATTGTTACCTTCAAATACTGTAATATGAGATATACAAAAGGACCATAAACTCGACCAAATGCGGTAGCAGTTTTCAAATTTTGTCAAGCAAAAACCCGTCGTATGGACACGGTAAAGTTGACTATACATTATTCCATAGTAAAAGCTGACACAATTTGTTTCCGGTCCTTTTGATTAATTTTTATAATTGGTAATTCATGCTGAACCATTAATATTTCTCGTTACACGAGTCGAAATTGGTCACCACCCATTGTAACAAGCAAAAAAACGTACCAATTTTTCGTGCATGTTTACCTCACGAAATTGCCATCGTTTCAGACGATGTTGCATTTTTATGCTTTAAGTATCTAATTAAACGAAACTTTCGGAAAGACAAAACGATATATTTTTTTCTTCATTTTGTGTTTTCCTTAAAACAAAGGAAGATGTGATCAAGTCAGTGTGTTTTATCAGAAGTTTTTTGAGTGACAAATAAAACCTCTTTATAGCGCGTATGGTCGATCTTATGTTCCTTATGTAGATCCAAAAAGGTGCAAATTGAAAACAGCAATTATTTTTTAACATTTGTTCAGCGTTTTGAAATGCTTTTTTTTTAATTTGATAGAGCGATTTTCCAAGGTTAATTATGACCAAAATTAGAATGGGTGTAACTTGGAGCAAGCGATTATTGTCCATTTGAAAACCTTGGTGTAATGTGGTTTGCGGTTTAGGCGCAAATGCCATAGAACGTCACGAAAGCTGGCGATCTAGCTTTTGCAAACATCGTAAGAAAACAAAAAGTGTCAGATTGCGTAGCAAAAGTCAAGAACATGTAAACAATAAGCATAGTATGGAATATGTACAGTGGACATTTTTTTATTGGATTTTTGTAATAAAAATTTACAATATCGCATATTGAATATTAATTTTTTAAAATGTAAGCAGAAAAGCACTCCATTTGATTGTGTCTTTTAGAATAAGCTATTAACACACTGTTTAAAATTAAAACAAACTAGTTGACATGCATTCTGATTATAAAGATATATGTTGCCTCATACAGTCGTTTTTGTTTGTTTGAATCGGGGGGATTTATAGAAATTGATTTACGTGCGCTTTTGAATAATACTGGGTCGATCTTGTTATAGTGTGTGGGACTCGAAATAACAAAATCGACCCAGTATCATTCGAAAGCACATGTAAATCGCCATGCACAGATCCCTGTGTTGTAATTGTTAAATACCACTTTCAGCAATTTTTCAACTATATTTGGGCGTCCTGTTTTTATTGAAGGAGAAAGCCAGATTGTAGGAGTCTTAATAAATATCAATCAAGATTGAAGTTGAGCACACCCTGGCAGCAATAAGATTCAAACAAGTGCTGACAGGCATTCGATCAATAGTAGATGAATACTACCTTAACCACTCGGCAACTGAAGCAATGGAGTGTTACAGAAATAAATTATTTTAGATTTGAATATTTTAGAAGCTTATGCCATCACTTACATTTATAGGGAGACATTTACCATTATGTACATGTATTTGTTGCAAGTTATATTCCAACCATATAACAGGTGCGATTTTTATGTCTGAAATGGGCAGCAGCAATTTTGTCTTATTTATTAATGTATTTATAAAATTCATGATAGAAGCATCTTCAATTGTATTGTTGCACTGAATGGATTTTGATGGACTCTTTGTCACATAGTGCTATTGTACACCTGATATTTTAAATTTTGATTGGAATGATATTTAGGATTTTCCATAGCAAACTTTGACTTGCCATTCTTTGATTCTATCTCTTATCCACAACTACTTGCACCACTGAGTGGGATTTGATGAAACTTTTGCAGAATCCTTTGTCATATGGTGGAATTGTGCACCTGATTATTTACAGTTTGAGCAAAACGATTTTTTGAGTTTCCAACAGCAAAGCCCTGGACATTGTCATTCAAGACATAGGGGAGTTGGGGCTATCAATTCTGAGGATTACAAAGTTTTTTTCTAGTCTTTTAAAATTATATCTAATATGTTTCTAAATTTACCTGATTTATTTTACATTGGTTTGTTTTATTGCCTGTCAAGCATGAGGCACGAATCTCATTTCATAATTGCGAAGCAACCTTTCCTTCGGTGCAGTCTGCACTTTGATTTGTAGTTCAGCAGCCATTTTTCAGCTTTATTATGATGACCGGTAATTTGCAGAGTAATATAGAGAACAAATGAGGCTTATTCACAGTTTTGGTCACTAGTCCTTTACCTTGTGTAGAAGCAAAAGCACTATTATTCAGTGTTTCCCCAAGAATGACCAATTTATTTTACAAAAGTGTCAATCAACTGCATTGAATTATTTGTCAGTTGACAGTATATATTTGTAATTTTATCTTTGAGTGTGATTATAAAAGATGTCTTTGGAATTGAAGATAAAGGATTTATATTGTGATTTTAATTTTTTTTCTTGTTTTGTGTTTATTGTTTATACATATTCAAAGAAGCAGCAGCTAATTTTTGTATTATTGTTATAGATGCTACATTACACTGACACAGTCTCTTCATCTGATAATGAGTGGGGCTCCAGCTGGACCTGCAGGGACTGGGAAAACTGAGACCACAAAAGACTTGGGCCGTGCTCTTGGTATCATGGTGTATGTCTTCAATTGCTCTGAACAGATGGACTATAAGGTAACAACGTTTTGAGTACAAATGGTGCATTAACTCCACATGTTATATTTATAAGCATAAAAAACTGAGAAAAATTAAATATAAAGTGTTCATGGAATAAATTTACCAAATTATACTATAACATTCCAAATCTATGAAACTTAAAAAACAGAAAAAAATGTAAAAAATGGAGTGGTGATTTTGTCAAACAAGACATTACTTTAGTGTGTCCTACACAAATAATAAATCAATCGGAAAAAGGATACACCAACAGAAACAGTATTTTGACAGCACTGAAAAAGTATGGAGTATTGGGTATGTACAATGAACTTAGCCTTTTCCAGTGGCTACTACTTCTCTTTTTCAAATCTACCAAGAGGGGTCTTTATCATGCAAGGAGCCTAGTCCTATTCAAAGACATTAACCACTAAGGTCCATGTTCAGGCTTTCATTGTCATAATTTGACAACTGCTGCCTCAAGAGGCCTTCCCTGTCCACCACTTGAGAACCTTCATGGCAGCTCTGTGGGTCGATTTTTCTTAACCCTCCCAGTATGGTCCCTGTTTTGTATTATTAAGTATTTAATGTTATAAACTATATTTGTTGCAGTCTATTGGCAATATCTATAAAGGATTAGCTCAGTCAGGTGCTTGGGGATGTTTTGATGAATTCAACCGTATTGCTGTGGAGGTACTGTCTGTTGTTGCTGTACAAGTCAAGTGTATACAGGATGCTATCAGAGAGAAGAAAACGGTGTTTAGTTTCCAAGGGGAGGAAATAAGACTGAACTGGAATGTAGGCTTGTTCATCACAATGAACCCAGGGTATGCAGGAAGAACTGAGCTACCAGAAAACCTAAAGGCATTGTTCCGACCATGTGCCATGGTTGTACCAGATATTGAACAGATCTGTGAAATTATGTTGGTCGCTGAAGGATTTATTGATGCTAAGCTGCTAGCCAGGAAATTTATAACATTATACAATCTGTGTGCTGAGCTGTTATCTAAACAGGACCATTATGATTGGGGTCTGAGGGCTGTTAAGTCTGTTTTGGTTGTAGCTGGGTCCCTGAAACGAAGTGATCCTGATAGACCAGAGGATCAGGTTTGTATTTTGTTTAATAATTATATTTAAAAACAAATTATTACAAAACACACTCTGCATGGTACAGTATACAATGTTGTACTAGTATTTCCTCTATAATGGAAGTTTATCACTTATTTCCTGTAATATACAAAGTCCACTTTTCCAAAAGACCGTACATAGTTTTCATGTTAATTTCTTAAGCTATACTTTTATTCTCAATTACCATTAATTTATGCCAGTTTGAAAATGTGGCAAAGATTGAAGTGGGGCTATCAAAGATTAGCTTAAATGGTGACAAAGAGACTATCATTAACATAATGACTACTACTAGTTCATAAAATGTGAGAATTGTGTAAGATGAAGAATTTTTTTTGTTTGGATTTCACCTATGTTTTTAGTCATTATCTGGTAATATTAAATATTAATATTAAACATTAAATTGGTTCAGAATTTGTTTATTGACCTGCAATACAAGCAAGAATAATCACTGAATTTAACAGTTCGTTTTGATAATGTGTCTTGTTTTAAAAGAAGCTGTTACTTTGCTTTAGTTTAGGCGGGGTTGTGATGTGGGAGGCTCATAAGTTGAGTTGTTATGGTAATTATTAGTCGTCTGCTATTGATCACCTGTGTGTATACAGTGTGGTAGCAAGTTTGATTCTGCCTTTGAGCAGGGTGTGTTTAAATTCAACCTTCATTGACAAGAATTTTTACAGCCCTAGATCAGGGGTGTTCACATTAGATTCCAGATTCCTTCCCATTAATAATTGGATGCCATGATTTAGCTGAAAAGTTGCTGCAAGTGGCATAAAACCCATTTACACAAAGAAACAATGATGAAGGTGAGTTTGTATTTTCAAGAACATTGTTTATTTTGTTTTTGTAGGTCTTAATGAGAGCTTTGAGAGATTTCAACATAACCAAGATTGTGACGGATGATATACCTATTATCATGGGTCTGATTGGAGATCTGTTCCCAGCTCTCAATGTTCCCAGAAAGAGAAATATGGACTTTGAGAAACAAATTAAACAGGCTGTCCTAGATCAGAAACTTCAAGCTGAAGAAAACTTTATACTGAAGGTAAAGATAAAGGGACACTTTGCCTTGTTGTTTTACAGTTTTTAGTTTAAATTCAGGTTGAACTATTGGCTTAGCTTTTTTTGGTCCTTTATCCAACATCATCTGTTCATCCATTAACTTTCTGCATTTCAATCTTAACCTCTGAAACTCATGGGCCAATTTCAACGAAATTTGGTATCAATGACAATGGAAGGTCCATACAAAAATGGATATTATTATATCTAACATATATATACTTTAAGTAGACAATTTAAGGTTGTTTTTCAAACATTTTATATGAAATCAAGCCACTTAGGGGTCAAAGGGACAAAAAAATTGTCGACCGGTCGACAATCTGTTTTCTCAAGTTTTACTGGAAATTCAGTTGTCTCCTGCTGGCCTTTAGAGAAAAAAAAATCACGAGAAAACAGATTTGGTCGTCCTTCAGATACAAGTCATCAATCTTTTTATTTAAAAAATCTATTTTTAGTTTCGGTATAATAAAACAATTGTTGCCCCCAAACAATGTTGGCAGAGCCCTCGGGAAGACAACTCAACTCTGATTAACAATTTGAATGTTCACTTTGTATGGAGGCAACAATTGTAGTGTTTGTGAGGTCAATATTGTCCTTAAATTTAGCTGAAATACTGCTTGCTGGACTTAAGCAAAAAAGGGAAAATTGTAATGTTATTCTGAATATTACCTAATTTTGACAAGGTCAGGATGTTTACAGTAAGTATTATTTCCCAAAATAAGCCTAAGACATACCAATAGAACCTAAAGAATTCCCCTTTTTTCTCTGGTCATGTTTGTAAGTGTTCAGTATATGGAGATGTTATGTGCTGAGTAACATTATTTTAATTTCAGCCTGAGAGAATTTCCTCGACTGTTTATTTCATTTAAATATAACTAATTCATACTCATCTCGTATTGTAGATCGTCCAGTTACAAGAACTAATAGATGTCCGTCATTCTGTATTCATACTGGGCCAAGCTGGTGTCGGGAAAAGCATGGTATATCAGTCACTGAACAAAACATACAAGAACCAGGGACTCAAGCCTATAGCCATTGATCTGGACCCTAAAGCTGTCACCAATGATGAACTGTTTGGTATTATAAACTCAGTGACTAGAGAATGGAAAGATGGTTTGTATTTTGGTGCTCAATCACCTGAAATATGCATCATATTTTCTGTGGACTACATACATTTGTGTTTTGTCCAGTGATGTCTTATAATAGGAAACATACATTTTTTGCTAAAAATTTCAGCTGTTAAGAATTGTCAGTAACCAAAAGGTGTGTGAACATTTCTGGTATAGTTCTTAGTTCATTTGACAACGGCTCTGTAAATGAACTTTGACTGAGGGAGAGGAAAATAGTTCTTATTTTGATATTTGACTGCGCCATACTGTAGCATAGACAGTGGATTTATTATTCAATGGAATTTTAATATTGGAGCTGTATTTAAAAAGCAGTTTCATATAGAATTTATAAATAAATTTATTCAGATAATTTATTAAATGCATTGGGTATTTTTTTATCTGATTGTTCAAAGCCTATTTCTGGACTATTTCATGGGTGTAAGGGAGTTTCCATGAGTACCCTTCGGATTTTCTAAATTTGCAAAAAATTTTATCTGACATGGCACCCCGAAAATTTAATGTGATATGCGTGAAATTATTCCGGTCGTTTTGAGGGGTCTCTCATTACTCAACGAAACTTGGTGCCTAAGTGAGAGCAAAAAATGTCAATAGTTTCCCCTATACAAAAATAATTAAGAGGCCGTTGTCAAGTTGAAGTGTTGATTTTTTACTTTGTTGTCTAAAAGTTTGTATGTCAATGATGTTATTAGTTCAGCCACTGCAGCTATAATGCTGTAACTTTCACTTTATACTGTCAGATAACAGTAAACAATTAAAAAATACATTTTTCTGTCTAAATTTTACTCAAAAACATTAAAATTTATGGTTTTAAACAGTAAGTTACATGGCCTTGAATGGCATAAAATTGTCAGATTTCCTTGTAGACAGAAACAACAAAGAATTTAAGAAAAAATTGCTAAATTACTCAAAGGAAAACAGAAGTGAAATTAATTTAGTTATTAAACACTATTGCAACTAAATAAATATAATTTTGAACAAAAACAAAAAAAAAGTACCTGTGTGTACTTCAACCCTTTAGAACAGCAAAAAACAGCGCATGGGAAATTTGCGAGATTAGGTTCTATATGATATTGCTCACAAATGTACTTTCAACCAAATCCATGATACTGTTTACCCAAAAAGCATGCAAAGCCAGTAAAATATGGTTTGTATTTTATTTATATCATTAATTTTTGTCTAAAAAACTGATCCAGTAGCAACTGATAGAGTCGGGTCATAATCTAGCACGCACTTTTCCTCCAAAACAAATTATGATTGCATGACCATTTCTACAAGATGTATTTAAATCCAGCATTTTTCCTCAAATGCTTAATTTTACCAAGGGGAAACACTTGTAATCAACATTCATATTTCTACCTTTTAGCAATTAACAAAATAGACACTAATAAAGTTAAAACCTTGTCAACCAAGGGAGATAATTGTAGGCACTGAAGAATGTAAACAAACTATAAAATGAAGCTTTTATTGTAAATATATGACATTGATCCATATTTAAAGAACAAAATTAGAAGATAATAATCCGATTCCTATTTTAGAAATATAATCACAGAAAAGTCTTCATGAGATTACAAAGATAGCTTAAACATTGTTTGTGGGGAAAGGGGGGGGGGTGCACATGTAGATTAAAAAAGCCAGGATATGCGCATATATATATAAAAGTGACATATCAGTAGGTGGAGTGGTTTCATTTGGTAACCATGGACCTTGTACACAATAAATGCACTCGGTTACTAATTTTAAAAACATGTTTTTTTGCTTTCACCATTTATTTCAAATTCTTGTATTGTTGTTTACTTGTTTACAATATATGGTTACAACATCATAGCATTATGACGTCACAGTTTGCATGATGTCATAAAAGGTACTTCAAAACTCCTGGCTGTGTAAATCTCTTTTTTAAGAAACTCCTTTGGAAATATTGCTATTAAACTATTAATAATCAGTTGAATTTTAGTAAATACAAATGTACACCCATTTCTGAACCATAATTATTTGATTTATATATTGAGTACTGTTTAAGAATGTTTGATTGTGAAATTAATACAAAAAGTAGAAAGTAAATGTAAAAATTTGTTCTAAAAGATAAGTAATGTGCCCATTTTTCTTCTTAAAAAGGTAAAATTTTTATAACTTTGGAATTCAGTATTGATATTATTTAAAGATATAGCCTTCCTATGGTTTATTATGACATATATATAGGTTGCGAAAGCGAAAACTTATCATCCAGCTATAGATATAATGACACATGAAAATTGTTGATTTTTTTTTTAAATCAAGTGTTGAGTTGAACAATTGAAAGGGTAAAAGTTTGTTCATAAAACAGGTTGAAACGGCATTATTTTATTTCGGAATGAGATGAAACTTGGTAGATTTGCTCGTAATATGGGGAACAAAAATAAAATACAGTAAAAAGTATGAAAATTGAAAATTTTGTTTTCAATTTGACAACGGCTCTGTAAATGAACTTTGACTGAGGGAGAGGAAAATAGTTCTTATTTTGATATTTGACTGCGCCATACTGTAGCATAGACAGTGGATTTATTATTCAATGGAATTTTAATATTGGAGCTGTATTTAAAAAGCAGTTTCATATAGAATTTATAAATAAATTTATTCAGATAATTTATTAAATGCATTGGGTATTTTTTTATCTGATTGTTCAAAGCCTATTTCTGGACTATTTCATGGGTGTAAGGGAGTTTCCATGAGTACCCTTCGGATTTTCTAAATTTGCAAAAAATTTTATCTGACATGGCACCCCGAAAATTTAATGTGATATGCGTGAAATTATTCCGGTCGTTTTGAGGGGTCTCTCATTACTCAACGAAACTTGGTGCCTAAGTGAGAGCAAAAAATGTCAATAGTTTCCCCTATACAAAAATAATTAAGAGGCCGTTGTCATTTGTTCTTGACATTGTTTTCAGGGTTGATAACTCTGGCATAGTTCTTAGTTCATTTGTTCTGGACACATTATTTTCAGGATTATTTTCAGGGTAGATAACTCTGGCATAGTTCTTAGTTCATTTGTTCTTGACATTGTTTTCAGGGTAGATAACTCTGGCATAGTTCTTAGTTCATTTGTTCTGGACACATTATTTTCAGGATTATTTTCAGGGTAGATAACTCTGGCATAGTTCTTAATTCATTTGTTCTTGACACATTGCTTTCAGGGTAGATAACTCTGGCATAGTTCTTAGTTTATTTGTTCTGGTTACATTGTTTTCAGGGAAGATAACCCTGGCATAGTTCTTAGTTAATTTGTTCTTGTCAAATTGTTTTTAGCATTCACATTTTGTTTGTTAGAATGCCAGAAAAAAAATGAAGGAATCAATTTTCGTATAAATGATACAGCTTAGCACCTAATTTAAGATAGTTGTCTCAACCCATGATGGAGATAAGAATGTCCTATTGGAAAAATACATCAGTTTTTTTAGCCAATTTGAAATATAACATGGCTCCCAGGGCTAGTTATGCATTCCGATTTTGTAATTTCAAGAATTATTTTTAGACAAACTGAATTATGATATTGTAAAATATACCTCAGATGGTCCTCTTAAAGTTGTAGTTTTTTTGTCGATCTTTAATCCAAGATAGCTGAGTTTTATGGACCATAGCTTAACATAGGAGGATATGCATAGAAACATCTTTTTCCCAGAAATCATTATGCTTAAGTGTTTAAAATAAAATTTGCAAGTCAGGTGAGCATTACATGCTCGTGAGAGCCTCTGATTTCAAGATTTATTCACATCAACAACTTTTAATAGCAAAGTACAGTAATTGCATGTTTCTTGCAATTTTTCAGGTTTGTTTTCTTTTATAATGAGAGATCTAGCAGAAATGTCAACAGATAGCCCAAAGTGGATTGTTCTTGATGGTGACGTGGATCCTATGTGGATAGAATCCCTGAACACAGTGATGGACGATAACAAGGTTTTGACACTGGCCAGTAATGAGAGGATCCCTCTGACAGATAGCATGAGATTATTGTTTGAAGTGAGCCATTTGAAAACTGCAAATCCATCAACTGTGTCCAGGGCTGGTGTACTATTTATAAATTTTGCAGATGTTGGCTGGAATCCGTAAGTTTTGACTTTTAAGTACATTAATAGAACGTTATTTTAATTGCATTGTTTTACAAAATACTATTGAGTTGGATTTTTAACAAAATACTTACAGGATTTGAAATTTTATATGGCACTTATGTGTTTATTTTTTCTACAATATTAATAAGTATTGTTGAAACCTTGAAATACTCTGTTATACTCCCTTAAGAGGGGAACATTTAGACACCAGCTTGGCTGTATGTCCATCCTTCTTTCCAGCATAGTTTTATACCCAAAACTGTTTGACATATTGACCTAAAACTTAGGTCTGGGGTTATCTATTGGTACTCTGGCTTCCTCCCCCAATAAAAACTGGACGCCAGGATATATCTGGAAAACTGCTGAAAGTGGTGTTAAACTACAAACAAAACAATCAAACTTAGAGGTTGCATAGATCCTAATGAATAGGAGTGTAGGTCATACGAACTTATATGAACCATGACTCCACGTACATCAATTATGGAGTTAGCTTCCATAGATTTTTACTGCAGCATTTCTCCAAACTGTTTTACCAGCTGACTTAAAACTTAAAAGTTGGATAGATAATGATGAGTAGAAATGCAGTACACAAAAACCATAACTCTGCCTACATTAATTGTTTAGAAACCTTCCTTAGTTTATTTTTTATGTACAGAAACATAACTGAATTACTGCTGAATGGATTCTCTTTATAACTCCCTACCTTGAGAATAGTAGAATGCATTGTACTGCTCTCTTATTATAAATTATGCAAATCAGGGAGCATCCATACATTCTATGGATATTACTAGCTTATAATTTACTTTTAGGTTAATAAAGTGTTTTCAGTTTAGAAAAAAATATATTACACTTTGATAATGGTGGTATTAATGATGTAAATTTACATATGTATGTTATTAAATTAACCCGTTTCAGATATGTACAGAGTTGGTTGGACACACGAAAAGTACAGTCCGAGAGAGCCAACTTATCTATCATGTTTGACAAGTATGTTCCAGGTTGTCTTGACACTTTACGTCATCGCTTTAGAAAGATCACACCTGTAGCTGAAGTCAGTCATGTTCAGATGTTGTGTTATCTCTTAGAATGCCTCCTAACCGTGGAGAACACTCCGCCAGACAGTCCTAAAGAACTTTATGAAGTTTATTTTGTGTTTGCTTGTGTATGGGCATTCGGAGGTGTGATGTTCCAAGATCAGGTAATTGAATATCATTTATATTTTTTTGTTGCATTTTTATTAGGTTTTTTTTATGGAGAAAATCTGACAAAGGCATCAATCATATGACCACTAAACATGTAAAAATACATTGTTCAAATGTACAGTGCATTAAACAAATTCTACTTGGTTCTGTTATCTGCTCGAATGTAACCAGTATATATAACAGCTTGGTACAGTACTCGGAATACATCTAGTGTTTTTTTTTCTAGTTGGTAGATTACAGAGTTGAATTTACAAAATGGTGGGTTACAGAGTTCAAGACAGTGAAGTTCCCAGCAGCAGGAACAGTGTTTGACTATTATATAGATGAGGAGACCAAGAAGTTTGAACCTTGGTCTAAAAGAGTCAGCAAGTTTGTATTGGACCCTGAAATGCCTTTACAGGTAAAATGTATACAATTTCAAATGGAGTGAAATTTGTTTTTTTGGATAATAAATAACAATGTCTTGATTATATTTCATTATTTTTAAAGTTGTGTCAAAAATTTGTCCCCTATCAGACTGAATTTTTTTTGTTTGCATGATGTTTCAGCAATTTTTGAGCTATATCATGGCGTCCAGTTTTTAATGTGGGGGGAAGCCGGAGAGAACCCCGAACTTCGGTAGGAAAACCTGCAATCCTTGTCAATTAAGATTTGAGTTGAGTACACCCTGCCGGCAGTAAGACTTGAGCCCACAACCTCAGTGCTGACAGACCACAAGATCAACAGAAGAAGATCTACCTTAACCACTCGGCCACCAAGGCCCTGAGGACTGAAGAAAATATATATAAATTGAGGTTCTCTTATGTATTAATCATTAGACGTATACAAATATCTGTCTGTCCGTCATTTTTTTTATACTGCAGATTTTTCTGTACAGAGAATTAGGAAGTTAATTGAGTTTTTAGACTCTTAACTCAATAAAGCTTTTATCAATTTTTATAAAATTACTGGGCATTGATGATATTAGATACATGTGATTCATTACTGCATAAAGAATTATGCATCAATGAAGTGTACAGGTTATATCCATATCTTCAGACAGGCGTATCATGTGCATAGCCATTTATTTTATTTCTTTCTTTTAGGCAGCACTTGTTCACACCAGCGAGACCACAAGGATAAAATATTTCCTTGACATGCTGATTGAAAAGAAACGTCCTGTCATGTTAGTGGGCAATGCTGGTACTGGGAAGACGGTTCTTATGCAGGAGAAACTTCTCAGTCTGTCTGACGATTTTATGATCACTAATGTGCCATTTAATTTCTACACCACCTCAGCAATGCTTCAGCGGGTCCTTGAAAAACCTCTGGAGAAGAAGGCTGGTAGGAATTTTGGACCTCCAGGGAAAAGACGGCTAATCTACTTTGTAGATGACATGAATATGCCAGAGGTAATTCAAGTGAAAAAAATGTTTATTTCTGGAGTGTATTTGTTAAAGTAATATTTTTCATTTCTACTTTTGAATAAAGCTATTTTATAAGCAAATTTAAATATGAGAAATATTGACAAACTTTAGTTTTATTTAGCCTTAAATGACTTCAAAGTAAATTGAAATGGTGTATTTAAAAAAACATAATTTAGATAATTAAAATTGTGTGAAATGAAAGATATTAATTAATTTGTGTCCATATTATTGAGCTTCGAGGAAAAAAATGTATATACCTGTATAATGTCCTAAACTAAAAGAAATAGATGGAGAAAACATTTTAACAAGTAGCTTTAATCCAGAAAACACATAATTTATTGATTTTGTCAAAATACAGGTGGACAAGTACTTCACAGTACAACCTCATACACTGATCAGACAGCATATAGACCATGGACACTGGTATGATAGGTCCAAACTGACCATAAAGGAGGTCCACAACACCCAGTATGTGGCCTGTATGAACCCTACAGCTGGGAGCTTCACCATAGACTCCAGGTTACAGGTAGGTCTGGTCTACAGGTGGAAGCTTCATCATGGACTTAGGTTACAGGTAGGTCTGGTCTACAGCTGGAAGCGTCACCATAGACTCCAGGTTACAGGTAGGTCTGGTCTACAGCTGGAAGCATTTGCCAATAGACTTAAGGTTACAGGTAGGTCTGGTCTACAGCTGGAAGCATTTACCAATAGACTCCAGGTTACAGGTAGGTCTGGTCTACAGCTGGAAGCATTTACCAATAGACTCCAGGCTACAGGTAGGTCTGGTCTACAGCTGGAAGCATTTACCAATAGACTCCAGGTTACAGGTAGGTCTGGACTACAGCTGGAAGCGTCACCATAGACTTCAGGTTACAGGAAGGTCTCGTCTACAGCTGGAAGCATTTACCAATAGACTCCAGATTACAGGTAGGTCTGGTCTACAGCTGGAAGCATTTACCAATAGACTCCAGGTTACAGGTAGGTCTGGTCTACAGCTGGAAGCATTTACCAATAGACTCCAGGCTACAGGTAGGTCTGGTCTACAGCTGGAAGCATTTACCAATAGACTCCAGGTTACAGGTAGGTCTGGACTACAGCTGGAAGCTTTACCATAGACTCCAGGTTACAGGTAGGTCTGGACTACAGCTGGAAGCTTTACCATAGACTCCAGGTTACAGGTAGGTCTGGACTACAGCTGGAAGCTTTACCATAGACTCCAGGTTACAGGTAGGTCTGGTCTACAGCTGGAAGCTTTACCATAGACTCCAGGTTACAGGTAGGTCTGGACTACAGCTGGAAGCTTTACCATATACTCCAGGTTACAGGTAGGTCTGGAATGAACCCTACAGCTAGAAGCTTCACCATAGACTTAAGGTTACAGATAGGTTTGGTTTGACTTCTCAACACCCAATTTGTGGCCTGTATAAAACCTATAGCTGAAAGCTTTACAGTGGACTCCAGGTTAGCAGTAGATCTTGTTAATGGTTCTTAAATGGACCACTACTTAGGTCTTTATTTTTGCCTTCCAGAAATCACACTCATAACCTTCAACATAAAGAGGTATTGATCTTAAGATGTATAAATTAAAAACTTTAAACTGGTACTGCACATACAGAACTGTAAATCTATGTTTTAATTCATTCTTCTATGAAGATTTATACAGCACCATATTATACAATCATTATAAATGTTGGCTTAATAATTGTGTCAACCCAGATACTTGCGGGAGACACTGAGAATTACCACTGTTTGTACATCATGTCAATATACTTCTGCTAACATTGAAACCTGGAAAAAAAATATTTTTATTGGTAGTAGCCTGTTTATAAAAAGGTGCTGTTTATAAGTACCATAGAGATTATATACAAACCCCCTTAGATAATGTAGTAATTTTCTTTGTAAAAAGGACCGATGTTATAAATGTAACTGAAAAATATTATACAATTATAGCCTTTAAATTAGGTCGATATGAAAAAATATCGACATGAGAACATATCGACCGACAACGAAGTTGGAGGTCGATATGTTATCTCATGTCGATATTTTTCATATCGACCGTAGTTAAAGGCTACAATTGTTATATTATTAATTGATATTTTTATGCACATCTGTATATACTAGTATTTTAAAGGAATTTAGTTCAATGTTCTTTTGATTAGTTTACTGGTTTGATGGGTTTTGTCACATGTACGAAAATATCACATTTCATTTCAATATCATCTGAAATTATGAAAACTTTCAATTTAAAAGATTTATAAATACAAAAATACATGCAACATATTGAAATATTTGCAATTTTTCACAATGTACATACTTTCCTAACTTTCAAACCGGAAACAGACAGAAGTCATTCTGATTGGCTGTTTAAAGGGGAATTCCAATTATTTAAAAATAGCCGTGCAATATCATGTTTTCTAAATATAACCGTGCAACATCACTTTTCTATCAGCCGTTTTCAAAGAACCTTACCAAATACAGCGTGTCATGTGACAGGCTTTACACTAATCAAATTTATCATAAAAATATCAATTAATAATATTATTCAAATGCACTGTATAATATTGTTTTGTTTTTTTTCCAGCGACACTTCTGTGTGTTTACTATGAACTTCCCCAACATTGATGCCTTGACAACCATCTATACCAGCATTCTTTCTCAACATCTATCACAAGCTCATTTCGCTACCACAGTACAGAAGTATGTGCCTACCCTGATATCAGCAGCACTTGCCCTCCATGGCAGAGTAACCAGCACTTTTCTACCCACAGCAATTAAGTTCCATTATATTTTCAATCTAAGAGATCTGTCAAACATTTTCCAGGTATTGTAACAGCTTTGCTTTCAATGTTTTGTTTATTTATATTTCTCTGAGTTGTTTGTAAAGTACACATATTGTTTACATGCAATCCTTAAGCTGTGAAGTTTCAGTAGTAACATTAATTATATATATTAGTTAACATTAAACAACTGAACTTATCAATTATTGTTCCTATATGTTATCCCCCTTTGTTCAAGGTTTATCATACAGAAAACAATAATTTTACCTCATTGTAGATAAAACAAAAATGGTAACTTTAGTTACATAATGGTTATGACAAACTTTTATAAATAATTTTTAACACACAGTCTGGGAATGTTTAAAAGGCAGTTTCAAGAATTTGATTAAAATTTAATTTTCTTATTTTATGGAATTAACATGGTGACAATAAAAGTATGATTTTTAACTTTATTGGTAAGCCTCTGGAACCTACTTTATTGTACAACCTTTTATATCAGTTTTCAATAACTGTTACTTTGTTACATTGTAACACTTCAAGCATGTAAATTCACAACCTGTAAATGCCTATTAAAGTTTGCTGATTGTGAAAGTGTTTATATCAATTATCTGTTAAAATTCTTCATTGCACTAATAAGAAGTATACAGCTTTTCAATATTAAATGTACTTTTTAAAATTTTTACAGGGTATACTCTTTGCCCAATCAGACAGTGCTAAAACTCCAATAGAATTGGTGAGACTGTGGCTACATGAAGCGGAAAGGGTGTATCGTGACAAACTGGTCGACCAAAAAGATATGGAAGCCTATGACAAACTTCTGAGCGAAGTTCTTAAAAGACAAATTGAGGTTAGTTAATTGGCATTATAGGTACTGACTACTGTTATAGACAATATGTACTTATAACAATAATATAAGCTGCAAAGATACTGACAACGTAATAAAACTAACTGCAAGAGTATTAGTTTGTCATTATTTTGGGACTGTTTGACTGTATATGGAATGATTTCTCAACAAGAATATTCCGGAAATGACAATTAGACCAATAGTATACCTGACATATAGTCCTGAAAATATGGTAAATATTTGTATGATTGTCTGGTGTGTAAGTTCAAGATTGTATCTGCTGTGTTATAATTCTAAATCATAACATTAGAAATAACTATGGTGAATAGTCACATAACCTATTTAAAAATCTACCATAACATTTTAAGTGTAGGCATTTCCAGCTGTGTATCAGTTATAGCCATTTTTAAAGGTTTTCACAAAATGTTTTTTTATATGGAAATAAATACCCATAATGGCCCCAAAATATTAGTGATTAACTCGACACACATTTGATCATGGCTGTAAACAATTCTACTGCACATTTGTAGTGAAATAATGCTGATGTGATTTGCTGATTTTTAAATCTGTATGTTTGTGTTCCCCAGGACATGGATGAAAAAGCCATTATGGCAAAGCCACTTATTTACTCTCACTTTGCCAATGGAATCGGAGATTCAAAGTACCACTTAGTTCAAAACTGGACAAGTTTAAATAAAACTCTGACAGAAGCATTGGAGAATTACAATGATTTTAATGCTGTTATGAACCTGGTCCTCTTCGAAGATGCTATGGCACATGTTTGTAGAATAAACAGAATCCTGGAGGCTCCTAGAGGGAATGCCTTGCTAATTGGTGTAGGTGGCAGTGGAAAGCAAAGCTTGTCAAGACTAGCCGCGTCAATCAGTGGATTGGACGTTTTCCAGGTTCAGTTGAAGAAGGGATACGGTATAAATGATCTGAAAGCAGACATTGCACAGTTGTATGTTAAAACAGGACTGAAAAATGCTAGCCTGATGTTTTTGATGACTGATGCTCAAGTTGCGGACGAGAAATTCCTCGTTTTAATTAATGACCTCCTTGCATCGGGAGAGATTCCTGACCTGTTTGCAGATGATGAATTTGACAATGTTATAGCTGGTATAAGAAATGAAACAAGAGCTGCAGGTCTGGAAGATACCAGAGACAACTGCTGGAAGTATTTTATTGATAAAGTCAGAAGGACCCTGAAGGTAAAGCATTGATATATATGGAAATGATTTGTTGTGAAAATAATAATCTCTTGTATTGTTGCTTTGAACAATATTTTTCCTTTCAAATATATTTTAATTTCCTTTAAATACTCAATAGCTGTGCAACATTGTCCATTTTGTATAACCTGACTTCGTATTTCATCACGTGACTGATTGTTGATGTCATAATTATAAGTATTGATGACATTGACTACACATGGATTCTTCCGCAAACAACAAGTGATGACACTAAAAATGGTCAATTGCAAATATTATTTTACTACTTGTAAAATATTGTTTTTGTAATTTCTTTTCATAGTATTTAATTTTAAATATAAGAATTGTTTTTAATTGTTGGTTAGATTATTGGAGATAAACGCTGAACATAAACTGCTTTGTCGTTTATTGGCGTAAACCAAGCAAAATCATCTATATCTAATAATCTAACCAACAATTGAAAACAATCCTTAAAGGTCATTCTGTTATTATTCACATTTGTTTGCAAATAAGAAACCTGATTTGTTTTTTTAAATGCAATTCATGATTTGTATGTTGTCACTATTCCTGGATAACATACTCAAATTTATATATTACATGAATTTAAGATTTTTTTTTATATCACTTGAAATATACCGAGACCCAAAAACCATTTTCTAGTTCATGTATTCTTGTTTGGTAAATAATTAAACATGTTATTTTGTTTACAATACCGGTAAGTGGTTTTTTTTGTTTACCATCTTAGAGGATACCTTGTTATTTCCCCTGAAGGTGGAAAATAATTTAATCTCACATAACAGATATATTAAATTGAAGTAACTGTTAATACTAACTGTATCATTGGAAATACACACAAGTGAATTGAATCATATAGCTTATTGCATATGTATCTGGTTTTGATTGTTACCAATTGATGAGTAGCCACGTTTTTTCTGTTTTTTAGGTTGTGTTGTGTTTCTCTCCAGTCGGTTCTACCCTTCGTGTTAGAAGTCGTAAATTTCCTGCCATTACAAACTCTACCAGTATTGATGTATTCCACGAGTGGCCATTGGAGGCTTTGAATTCTGTATCAGCCAGATTCTTAGAAGAAATAGAACTATTATCTGTAAGTACAATAGAATCTATTAAGAATAGGATTTATGAAAAACAAGAACAGATCTCAACTATATTTACTTTGTGGGGTGGGAATACATTGTTTTCAAGATAAAATCGCTCTCATTTAAGGAGGTGAAAATTGTAGAACAGTGACTGATAACATGATTTCATAAAAAATTTAGGGGACTTTTATTTGAAATGAAATTGGAGGGCTTAAGAAAGACGATGCAAAAAACGATACCCATGCTGTTTTGTGCCTGGGTGCAACGCTGACAACATAAATTTATGGAAGGGGGTCAAATTTTATGTCATTCACACAACGTTAAAAGACAGTACATTGCGGAAAGTGCCCTATATAAAAACATGTGATACCATAAATCAGGTGATTAGATGCATCTAACTACCTCTTGAAAACGGCATATAGCAGGTGAACATTTTGCAACCTAAATATTTGGTACAAAAATGGTACCGTTTACAAATATTTAGTCTACTTTAAAATTGTCTCTCCATTTTTATAAAGCTTGTCTGAATCCATGTATTCTCTATGTATTTTTATACCCCCCGCTTGAAAAGCGGGGGGTATATAGTGTTCATGGTGTCCGTCCGTCCGTCCGTCCGTCCGTTACACTTTCTATTATTTGCAACTCCTCCTACACCACTGAAAGGAATTTGATGAAACTTACACAGAATCTTTGTCTCATAGTGCCATTGTGCAGGAGATATTTAACATTTTGATCGGAATGATATTTGGGGTTTCCCATAGAAAAACATCGACTTTGTCATTGACCTAAGGGGGTCCCTATCTCTTATGTGCAACTCCTCCTACACCACTGAATTGAATTTAATGAAACTTACACAGAATGCTTGTCACATAGTGCCATTGTGCAGGAGATATTAAACATTTTGATCTGATCGATATTTGGGGTTTCCCATAGAAAAACATGGACATTGTCATTGACCTAAGGGGGTCCTCATCTCTTATGTGCAACTCCTCCTACACTACTGAATGGAATTTAAAGAAACTTACACAGCATCTTTGTCACATAGTGCCATTGTGCAGGAGATATTAAACATTTTGATCGGATCGATATTTGGGGTTTCCCATAGAAAAACATGGACATTGTCATTGACCTAAGGGGGTCCTCATCTCTTATGTGCAACTCCTCCTACACCACTGAATGGAATTTAAAGAAACTTACACAGCATCTTTGTCACATAGTGCCATTGTGCAGGAGATATTAAACATTTTGATCGGATCGATATTTGGGGTTTCCCATAGAAAAACATGGACATTGTCATTGACCTAAGGGGGTCCTCATGTCTTATGTGCAACTCCTCCTACACCACTGAATGGAATTTGTTGAAACTTACACAGAATCCTTGTCACATAGTGCCATTGTGCAGGAGATATTTATTATTTTGATCGGAATATCATATTTGGGGTTTCCCATAGAACAACACAGACTGTCATTGACATAAGGGGATACCCATTTCTTATGTGCGACTCCTCCTACACCACTAAATGGAATTTGATGAAACTTACAGAATGTTGTCACATATTGCCATTGTGCACTAGATATATAAAATTTCGATTGGAATGATATTTGGGGTTTCCCATAGAAAAACATGGACTTTGTCATGGACATAAGGGATACCCATCTCTTATGTGCAACTCATTCCTACACCACTGAATGGAATTTGTTGAAACTTACACAGAATCCATGTCACATAGTGCCATTGTGCAGGAGATATTTAACATTTTGATCGGAATGATATTTGGGGTTTCTCATAGAAAAACATGGAGTTTGTAATGGACATAATGGGATACCCATCTTTTATTTACAATTCCTCCTACACCACTGAATGGAATTTGTTGAAACTTATACAGAATCTTGGTCACATATTGGCATTGTGCATTGGATATTAAACATTTTGATCAGAATATTATTGGAGGTTTGCCATAGAAAAACATGGACTTTGTCATTGACATAGGGGATTCCATTCTTTGGGGGATTGGGGAGGGTTACATGCATTATCTGCAATTTCGCCTTCACGTTTAACTAGATAAAGTTTCAATTTCATAATTAAGAACACCCGAATTTTCAAAGTAATTGTGAAGCGGGGGGTATCAATGGTGAGCATTGCTCACAGGTGTTTTTACTCTAGTTTACACTGTACTGGGATAGACTGGTTCCACACTATCAGAAACAGGTTTATAACAATTGTCCTCATGGTCATACCCAAATTTTTTTCATTATACATTGTTTATAAATAAATACATACTAGTCAGGGTTATGGTCAAAAAAGGACAAAAATGAAATTTTTCTAGTTTTAGAAAATATTAATATATTTAGAATAATTAGATACTTTCAGTAAAATAGTGATTATGATAATAACATTTTATTTTTTAATATTCAAATTTCAGGAGGAGATGAGAGACTCCGTGTCAAAGTTCATGGGTTATGTTCATCAATCTGTCAACCAGATGAGCCAAAAGTACCAACAGAATGAACGAAGGTATAACTACACTACTCCCAAAAGTTTCCTGGAGCAGATCAAGCTGTACCAAAATCTGTTGACAAAGAAAAATGATGAACTGCAGTCAAAAATAGTCAGGCTGGAAAATGGAATAGAGAAACTTAGGAGCACAGCTACACAGGTGGGTACAGTGTTCATTTAAGGAGGCAATGATTTCTGGACATGTTATTAGCTCACCTGACCCAAAGGGTCA
Source organism: Limnoperna fortunei (assembly GCA_944474755.1). Taxonomy (NCBI): domain Eukaryota; kingdom Metazoa; phylum Mollusca; class Bivalvia; order Mytilida; family Modiolidae; genus Limnoperna; species Limnoperna fortunei. Next base: position 83,578,492 of record OX104117.1, read on the forward strand.
TGTGAGCTATTGTTATCACTTTGCGTCCGTCGGCGGCGGCGGCGTCTGTAAACTTTTTACATTTTAATCTTCTTCTCTGAAACCACTTGGCCAATTGAAACCAAACTTGGCCATAATGTTCATTGGATGGACCTTTACAAAGTTTGTGTTTTTTATTTTGATTGGTAAACCAATATGGCCGCCACCTCAAGACTTAGTTTAACATAGGACCCTATGGGAAAAAAGTTAAAAAGGGCTTCTTCTCTGAAACCGTTTAACCAATCAACACAAAACTTACTAGCAATATTGTTTAGATGGTCCTCTATAAAGTTTGTGTTTTAGATGGGAATTGGAAATTCAAAATGGCCGCCACTGCAGGACTTAGTTTAACATAGAACCCTATGGGAAAAAGTTCTAAAAGGCTTCTTCTCTGAAACCGGTTAATCAATGGAAACAAAAACTTACTAGCAATATTGTTTGGATGGTCCTCTATAAAGTTAGTGTTTTTTATGGCAATTGGAAATTCAAAATGGCTGCCACCGCAGGACTTAATTTAACATAGGACCCTATGGGAAAAAGTTTGAAAGGCTTCTTTTCTGAAACCGGCCAACCAATGGAAACAAAACTTACTAGCAATATTGTTTGTATGGTCCTCTATAAAGTTAATGTTTTTTATCCCAATCTGATATTCAAAATGGCCACCACCGCAGGACTTAGTTTAACATTGGACCCTATGGGAAAAAGGTTAAAAAGGGCTTCTTCTCTGAAACCGGTTAACCAATCAAAACAAAACTTACTAGCAATATTGTTTGGGTGGTCCTTTATAAAGTTTATGATTTTTATGCCAACTGGAAATTCAAAATGGCCGCTACCGCAGGACTTAGTTTAACATAGGACCCTATGGGAAAAAGTTTTTAAAGGCTTCTTCTCTGAAACCGGTTAATCAATGGAAACAAAAACTTACTAGCAATATTGTTTGGATGGTCCTCTATAAAGTTTATGTTTTTTATGGCAATTGGAAATTCAAAATGGCCGCTACCGCAGGACTTTGTTTAACATACGACCCTATGGGAAAAAGTTTTTAAAGGCTTCTTCTCCGAAACCGGTTAATCAATGGAAACAAAAACTTACTAGCAATATTGTTTGGATGGTCCTTTATAAAGTTTATGTTTTTTATGGCAATTGGAAATTCAAAATGGCCATCTCCCCCGCAGGACTTAGTTTAACATAGGACCCTATGGGCAAATAAAAAAAATCTCTATACAACTGGTTAACCAATGAAACAAAGCTTTCTAGTAATATTGTTTGGATGGTCCTATTTAAAGTTTATTGAAAATTACAGGACTTACTTTAACATCAGGGAAATGCCATCTTCATTGCCTATAAAATCAGGTGAGCGATACAGGCTCTTAAGAGCCTCTGGTATACTGATAGAGGCTTGCTGCTTCTCCACTAAGCATTCTTTATTAAGAAGAAAGTTAAGCTAACTCAATTTCTGCCAGCTCTCAAACCAAAGTGTTCTGTAGTGCCATAAAGAGCAAATTTTAATCAATCATTGAAAATGGAATTTATGCTTGTTTTCAAAATAAAATCTGTGCTAGCTTTCAAAGCTAAATGCTTACATTTCTTAAATTAAAACTTGCCTCCATGTTATGACCACATTGCAGGTTGATGACCTCAAAGATAAGTTAGCTGCCCAGGAGGTAGAATTGGCACAGAAGACTGAAGAAACCAATAAGTTATTGGCCGTCGTAGGAACAGATACAGAGAGGGTGTCTGCAGAAAAGGCAATTGCTGATGAAGAAGAGAAGAAGGTCCAGAAAATTAACGATGAAGTTACTAAGAAGCAACAAGATTGTCAGAAAGATTTGTCAAAGGCTGAACCTGCTTTACATGCTGCAGAAGCTGCTCTCAATACATTAAATAAGGTACTGCTTGTTTCTCTTGTTAAAGGCTTAATTTGTTTTACATGGTGCAGAGGCTGCTCTAAGTACATTAAATAAGATACAATCACATATGACCCCCAACAAGTTATTCTGTCTGTACAATCTATTCTCTTATTAAATGTATAATTTAAGTAATTCAACATGCAGACTAAACAGCTAAACCTAATTATGGAACTTGACATATTATTTTTTTTAATCAGAATTAATAATTTTGAAAGTGAAATGTTTAATAATTCGTTGAAACTTGTGTGTATATTATGATGTACAAAGTGGAAGTATAGCCATGTGTAAAGAGACCTTCATCAAATCGACCAACACCTTCTTTGCCCTCTTGTAATGTTATATATTTTTTATATGTTAATTATAAGACTGATCAGAATTATTGGTTTGGTTCAGGAAGAAATAAATTTGAGGTACAGGAAAAGACTGAGAATTTTGTTTTCCCTTTTCCCAGATAGGAAATGTTCTGTGAGGAATCCCATAAAAATTATAAAAATCTGGGGAAAAAATCTGGAAATTATTTCATTTAACATCCGGATTGCATGTTTACCTTTAAGTTACCAATTAATATTACTCAGTTTTCTATCTCATTGTTACTTTCAAATGGCAAGATAATTGCAACTAAGCTTCAAATCAGGATACATCTATTAGGACTATAAGCACTGCAGCATTTTAAGTAACAGTGTTATGAAATAATACTTTGTTTTGGGTTTTAAAACTGATGCTGTGCCATTTAATACGACCTTGAAAATGATTAAGATGCCCTTGAAAAAAAATATGTGAAAAGTCCTTGAATTAAAATAAAAATTTATTTGCTTTAGGCCACACAAAATTAATTTTAAGGTTCTCAGGCCAAATTTTTCAAAAATAGATGAGGGAGGGAGGCTTTTTTTTAATCATTTTATTGGTCTAAAATCAGACGAGGGAGGCATTTTTTTAATCGTTATCTTGCACAAAATTTAACTGGTAAAGATCTCAATCGATACAGCAAAGAATTTCTATATTAAACATTCATATTTGTATATGAAATGTATTTAAAGGTTATTACATAAAAGAACCACTTTTAAATTGTTAAATTGTTTATGCAACCTGGGTTATAGTATAGTGAAATTGAGGGGAGGGGGGCAGGGATCTTCGCAATGCATCTAGATGCGTATTGAACACGTCTTTGCAGCAACTAATGCATACAGTTATCGGATGTTTAGGAATTTCAGTCCTGTCAATTTCGTCTCCAATGCATGATAACATATCATACAAATGGTGATCGAAATTAACCTGTTTTAACAATTATTTGAGCAGCAAATATGTTTTAATTAAGATATTTATTAGACAATAAATACATTCAGTATGAACATAAATTAGAAAAAATGAACCTTTAATTTGAATAGATTTCAATTCGATTATCTGATTGATATGCACTAGATTTAGGATCTGAAAGACTTTACTGTGTCTGTGGAAATTGATTGTATAATGTTCTAAATTACAAATAGTTCATTCTAATTTAATTTACGAGATTATGCTTGGGTTAAAAAACTGATGATTTTATAAAGAAAACAAAGATAATTTGTTGGGTGGAAAATTCGTTTTGAATGTCAGCATCTGCCTTATTTTGACATTCATTTCCAAGATGAGCCAGACAAGACACGAGTCTGTCTTTAATGGGGAAACATCAGCATGTTTCTAGTAATGATTGCAGTTCAATCATACCCCAGAAGACTGATAAAAATCTTGACCACTAGAACAGCATAAAGCATATGTCACCATATTGTATATTTTATAAAATGACATGAATGATTATGGGTCTGTCATCGAAGAAATTGGTTGTATGCAACCACTTAGCTTAACTGCAATATATATATGTGGCACTCATAAAAATAGTTTGGGATTTGCCATTTTCAAAAATGCTGAGTCCAGGACTCACCATAAAAAATCCTACAAACCCGTACGAAAAGATCCGCCTGTAATTTATACGGATTCCAGGCGTAATTATTAAGACGTAATCCGCCTTAATGGTATTTTACAAAAGAATGAAGAGGTTAGGCGGAATCCAGCCGGACTCCAGCCGGGATTTGAAGGCGTAATATGTAAATTAGTCCGCTTATCTGAGACGGAATTTTAAAAAATCCGCCTATTTGCAGAAATCCGCTTAAATCAGAAGTTAGGCGGAATTACCAAGATATATTTAGAAATACACATAAAGGTTAATTCAGAAAGAATTAAGTGTGTGTAGGATGGGAGGCAATTTTTTGTCTCCATCACTGTGAGAAATTCAAGAACTGTTCTTGAATGATTCAAGAATTGTTGCAGAACATAGTTCTCAAACAGTTCCTGATCATTAAATGGTCCATTCTTGAACTTCGAGTTCATGAACTTGTTCTTGAAAGCATTCAAGTTCAAGAATTGGTTGAAAAATGTTCAAAAACTTTCAAAACCATTCTCGAATTATTTCAAGAACTCTTATATCATTCTTGAATAAATTCAAGAAGTTGATGAACTATTTCAAGAACGAACAATTGAAATATGACATAAATAATTATGATACAAACTTCAATTCAATATTGATTTTGTTGTTTTATTTTTTATGAAAAAAAATCTTTGTAATATGGTGTTTTTTAGTAATAAATTTTCAAACAATTCCATTTTTTCATTATCCAAATCTGTCTTTACAGTGTCACCACTCTTTATTGTCCTTTTTTCTTGTCCTGATACAGGTCCTCAGTTCCTCTTCGCATAATATTTTGAAGGTAAAATGCTTCATAATGTTATTGTCTCAAAGAACACCTTTAACAGATTTTTGCAGCTCTTCTACTGAATGCTCCTTATCAGTCCATATGTATGTGGGCTTTTCAGAATTGAACTGTGGAATACAATAATGACAAGGTCTTAATTTTAAGTTGAAGCTATAAAAAGTCAATTCTCATACTTGTCAAATTTTTTATCCAATTTTTGCATATAAAAATGGTTAGAAGCAGTGGCGGATCCAGGATTTTTCTTTTAATGGATGTTCTGAAGAAAGGGGCAAAGGGGACCAGGCCAAATTCGAAGTTAATTTTTGTCAATTTTTGCCAAAATTATGCATGAAAAAAGAATTGTAAAAAGCCAGAATTGATCTCTACAGCGTACCAGAAAATAAAACAGAAATTTAAACATTTGAGCCTCTGGCTCAACCCACAGAACATCCATTGCAAGGTGTCCTATCAAATTATGGACCACAAAACTAGCATCAAAGAAGTACGTCCTGTGTCAAGAAATTTCTCAAACAATAAATAAAACCACGCTCTAAGCACATGTTTCGAATTTTACAATCATCCATACTGCATGAGTGTACGTCACACACGATGTAAACACAGGTGAGCAACATGTTTCGTTAATTTTCATGTTTAGCATTGTTTTTTTTCGTCAAGTTAAAATAAGTTCACCTTTATACAGTTCCATCAATTGTAAAGATTTATTACAAATATCGAAGAAATTATTTTGATTTAACCGCGAATGACAAAATTTCTACTTACGTGGACTTATTTACCGGACTGCATTATTCCTCCAACTTCAGAATGCGAAACTGCCAAAGGCCTAGGCATCCTCGATATTTTGTACTACCAAATGTAAATCGGAAACCATCAACTTATTTCCATCTGTAAGCAACGCATGACGGCCTAGCCCGTTGAGTCTGCCATCGTGTGATCGATCTTGAAAATTGGCGCAAACTTCAGCTTCAGTATCAAAGTGGATCAACGATTGGACAGCCATAAGATGCAACCATGACAACATCCAATCGGATATCACGTTATTTCCCAGCTTCAGCAGGAACTTTTTCATACAACTAATTACCAACATATCAACCGTAGATTTTTTAAATATTTTATTTAATATTATATACAAATGAAAAAAGGAGAGGAATTTTAATGCTTTAAATTAAAAGGCTTCAAGAGAACCAAGTGCATTTTGATTGTTTCGTTAATAACTTGTAAACTTAATTTGTTTTAGGTCAATCTAATTAAAATTAAATCTTTCACTTGCTCCCCCCCTTTTTGTTATTAATATTGGTCGCTGCGAAACTGGAATGTCTCTGCAACAATGTTGAAAACTTGTTGTTAACAGTTAAGCCTAATTATATAACAAGCAAATCTAAGAAACCCCTAAGTATAAAACATTTTTACTTCTAGAAAAGTAAGATTTTTTTTTTCTAGTGCAAAATTCAAGGGCAAAGCTCTCATAAACTATTAGTAAAGAAAATATTTATAAATATTAAATGTAACTTGAAAAATAAAACAAAACATTTTACCCTTACATTATATTATTTATACATGTATTTTTGAGGCATAAATGACAAATGTAACTGAAAAAAATTACCAAGAATAAGTTATACTCTATATTATTATGATTATTTAACTGCTTGATGATGTGTGAGTGTTATAATTAACCTACAATGAGTACATTGTATATGTAGATGTATATGTAGATCCTTTTTAAAATGTACAAGAGAGGGTAGATCTCTACATATACAATTGCTAACACTGTATTAAACTGTTATAATAATCATGTTAATTATGTTTATTGTTTATCAATTTACATGTACATGTATCTGATAATAAAAAAATAAGCATTGTAAATAGACATAACAGTGAAAATGTTTTAAGCCCAAATTTCCGTCTAAGATTATTATGAAAAATTTTCTAAGTGTCAGATTTCTCTGTTAGCAGGAATCGTGAATACCAAATTCCGCTTTTGCTGGTACCTGTTAGCTGGAATTAAAAACTTCTTAGATGGATTCCGTCTTATCCTTAGACAGATTTTGCCCCATTTTCCATGTACGCCTTAATTCCGTCTAAATTGCTTAATTTTAAAGCGGATTCCGCCCAGAATCCGGCTAAAATTAGACGGAATACGCTCAAAATTTTCGTACAGGAAGTATCACTGAAAGGGTACATATTTTGTGTAATCAACACTTCCTACAGCTTTTAACCTATATCCCTAACACTTTCCAGAAGCAGATTGCACATATTATAGTTGCGACCTGCTATTATGGTATCGTTTTATGAGATGTTTCTATATTTGGGAACATCAAATCCTACAGCTTTAAACCCAGATCCCTGAAACATCACAGAAAGATTGCACACATATTGGTTGTGCACCTGCTATTATAGAATGTGTTTTCCCCATTTTTCCAGGATTGGTAATGTCGTAATTTTTCAATGAGGGTACCAATTTTGTGTAATCAACTTCTCTAGCTCGCTACCCAGATCCCTGAAACTGCACCAAAAGATTGCACACTTATTAAAGTTGTGCAGCTGATCTTATTTAAGGAATGTTTTCCCTTGACATGTCCACGAGAACTTCTTTCAGCAAAGACAAGACAAGACAAGAAAATTTTATTTAAAGTCGGATTATCTAAAACACATAGCAAACATAAGCTCTGTAGAGCTTTTTACCGACATACAAACATAACATTATATTTAAAACATATATTTGTTAGGACAGGGTTATACATACATGTACATGATAAAAAGCAAGCTACTTGTTAAGAGATCATACACATTGTTAAAAGGCATACTTTAAGAACATCATAATTTTTAACTAAAAACACTTGGATCACTTAAAATGTATTTATCAGTTAGAAGATCTGAAAGAATTGAGCTCAGTTTTAAGAATAAATAAAAGCATAAAGTGCAGTTATAAGCATAAATAAAAGCATAAAGTGCAGTTATAAGCATAAATAAAACCATAAATTGCAGTTATAAGCATAAATAGCATAATGTACAGTTATACACCCATAAAAGCATAAAGGACTGTTTAAGCACAACTAAAAGCACAAATATCATATTTAAGCACAGCTTAAAGCAACCCGATCTATTATAGCACACATTTAAGCACCAAGATAGTTATTAGCACCAAAAGCACAGAGATCAGTTAATACTACAACTAAAGCACTGATAGATACTGTTACTAGCCCTTATCTAAGCACAAGTTTGCATAAATAATCAAAATATCAATGTGAGATAAAGTAAAATAAGCATCAACACAGCATATTACATGTATAAGCGAAGGCTCAAAGGAGTGATTCACTGAGACCTGTAATAGCTACATCTGCAATAACTGCCATTCCAGCAATTTTATATAGATGGTACCGTTTTTGTGCTATCAACTCTTCCTTTTTTGTCACAAAACTGTAAACGATTCTCCGTTTAATAAAGCACTTGTTTTGCAACGCCGCCATTTAAGACAAACGATTTTTCTTGTTTATTTTTCTCGGCTATCCGATCTCAATTGTCGTGAACACAAACGATTCCGTAACCCTCCTTCTGTCAAACACTTGTATGCACTATGTATTCTTTCGGAAGTTATCATTAGAGTAAGCAAAGATGTTCGATCTTTCCGAATGCAGTGGCGGGAAATTAAGAAGCGGATCGGACCGGATAATTTTTTTTAACGGAAACGGCACATTTCCGTAATTTTTATTTTATTGAAAACCCGATAAAATCGGCAATGCGGCGGGGTGAAAATGGATGCGCACGGGCCTGAAAACTGTAAATCTATTTTTATATGGCCTTACATAAATATAATAATTCAATACAGCAATGATACAATATTAAGAATGTAGCTTTTCATGGGATGTATCACAATTGCATTGTTCTTACCATACCTGCCTCGTAATGTATCATTATATTTTATATTCACAGACAAATTTGACAGAATTGAAGTCTTTTGCTTCTCCTCCATCTGCTGTGATAAATTGTGTAGCAGCCGTTATGTGTCTGTTAGCACCTGGTGGCAGAATTCCAAAGGATAAAAGCTGGAAAATGGCCAAAGCTACCATGATGAATAAGGTATAACAACTATTACAGTGTTGCTTAAACCAATAGGAAATATGTGTTATAACATGACAAGTGACAATCCTTCTGAAATGAACAAAATATATGTTAATTAATCCAAGCTTATGTATCCCTCCCCCCTCCCACATAAAGGGAAACTAGGTGGATCTCTATGTATACCAGTTTAGGCACATAGTATCAATGGCATGATAAGGTAGAGCAAGCCATGCTGACCTCTAACCCTATAAGCCTGTTTGAGCAATCATACTAGTATAGAATAAGTACCATAGTGTCTGTATCATGTATTCAGAATTTGGTGAGAAAACTCCAACACTAACTAGGCAACTAAAATAAGACACAAGTCAGGTTTGGGCAAATTCAACCACAGTTTAATTGATTAGATAAAAATGCAAACATATTACATAATAGTTATGTAAAGTTACAAAATTGAATATGTACTACTGTGGTGCTCCCACAAAGGCAAAGATACATACATAAACAGAAAAGGTTTACAATAACAAAACTGGGTTGAGAAAGAAAATGCTAACTACATCACTATAAACAAAATACCCCCCCCCACCCAAAGAAAATTCTATGTACATTGTATATTAAATACCCTTTAGCAAAAATAGGGTGTGGTGGGTGGGAAAATTTCTGGATGCAAGATCAATTGTGACTGTCAATGTGAACTCTCAGTTTAAAACTAACTGGCTGCTCAAATGTTGGAAGCAGCACAAAGGGGTCATGTGACTACTATGTGTTAATTAGTTACATGTGTTAATGACTTGACCAATGGAGATATGCTCTATCATGTCAGGAAGTCTCCCACTGTGACCTGAGACTGATATATGTAATATGAGCTGATAAGTAACTAAATCTAATTATATTGTCTTGTCCTCACAGCTGGTGTATAGCCACACAACAACAGCATGTATTAATAACATATTTACCTAAAATCTAAATATATACATTAATCCAAGCTTATGTATCCCTCCCCCCTCCCACATAAAGGGAAACTAGGTGGATCTCTATGTATACCAGTTTAGGCACATAGTATCAATGGCATGATAAGGTAGAGCAAGCCATGCTGACCTCTAACCCTATAAGCCTGTTTGAGCAATCATACTAGTATAGAATAAGTACCATAGTGTCTGTATCATGTATTCAGAATTTGGTGAGAAAACTCCAACACTAACTAGGCAACTAAAATAAGACACAAGTCAGGTTTGGGCAAATTCAACCACAGTTTAATTGATTAGATAAAAATGCAAACATATTACATAATAGTTATGTAAAGTTACAAAATTGAATATGTACTACTGTGGTGCTCCCAAATTATTGCCCAAACCTGTCAAGTAGAGGTAGTGGGTAGTGAAGTTTTAGGAATAGGAAGCCAAAGATGCAGCAAAGGTTGACATTACCTGTTGTCGGTTATTGAAAGAAGGGTCAAGGTACTTTTTGTATGCGTCACTACGCCAGTCCCCTTGGGACTGTATGAGATCTGATGGCACACCACACTCCAAAGCAAATGATGCGCCACCACGACGGAAACTGTGCCCTGAATATTGAGAGCTATTTAGGCCTAGTTGTTGTAAAGTAGTTTTTAAGCGAGACAGAAATGTTGGGTACGTCAGCGGAATAATTTTATGCCCTGATGTATACATGAATAATGGGCAAGGTTCAAAGGGGGCGGGGACAAGCTTTAATAACAGTAAGAGGGTACTGGCAGGACAGAAGGGAGAGTTAATAATGCGTGGCAGTGGGATGCACAGTCCTCTTTCTTTATATTGAATGGTTTTGGTGTGGCGAACTAACAAGGAAGCACCTGTGCATTCAATGAGACATCCTGTCTGCACACTACCCTGCCCAGTTCAAAGCTTGTCAGTGAAGGAACTAACAAATTAGATTTCCGTAGAAAGGAAAAAAATGCAACCAAACAGGCTGTCCAAAAGGCCAAATCAAAGCTTGAGTTAACATCAATAGTAGAAAAAATGCCTTTTAAAATGAAAGGAGTAATAGGGAGTTTTCTTTGACAACCATCTCCCAATACACGACGGGCACCCTTAAGCACAGAATCTACATAATGACCATTTAGGGGGTCAGGTAGGTTAGCTTCTAAGTGAAGAGTCTTAATAACTGTCAAGTAATTGGCAATGGAGGAGTATTTTAAACGATTAGACAGAAACGCAATGTATCTGGCTATATTGGTAGTTGAAGCTGGTATTAAAGGCAAGTTAAACAGTTGACAAAATTTCATATAGGATTTTAAATAAGTAAGATAAGTCTTTTTTGTGGATCCTGCAAATGTGTTCCCCCGAAAATGAACGACCAAATCATCCAATGCCAACAGGTCTGGGTCTCTGAGTGTGCCTAGATAAAAGAAAATTAAGGGCATTACTAGACATGTGCTGTTGAAGATGTGATAAAGAAACAGGTTGTGGCAAACAATACCTAATAAATTGTACAAAGGAATGGGTGTCATGCAATCGGGAAATATTGTCTGCCAAAATGTTACATGCCCCAGGGACATGGATTGCCTTCAAATGAAAATTATGAAAGGCAGAAATCCAAAATAATTCTCTCAAAAAACCCATCAAAATGTAATTGCGGGAACTGCATTTATTGATGGAGGCAACTGTTGTGGCATTGTCACATAAAATTACCACTCGCTTGTTTCTCCAAGAAAGGGCCCATTTTTTGGCTGCCAGATAAACTGCAAAGGACTCCAATTCATTTATATGAAATTTAGTGGCTTTGGGATAATCCATTTCCCAGTTAACATAGAACCAATCTGACTCAAATATGCCTCCTCCCCCTACAGTACAAGCATCTGTAGCGACAGATGTGATGGGGAGATTGTCAAGAATGATAGATTTGCCATTAAAGATGGACATGAATTGTTGCCACCAAGTTATGTCTGCTAATAAGTCTCCAGTTATGCGTGTTTTATGCCAATCTAGCTTTAGCTGTGTTATGCGATTTATGATCCTGCGAAGAAAGACTCTTCCGCCATGAACCACTGCAGCAGCCCAGTTCAGCTTGCCAGCTAATGACTGCAGTTGCTTTTTTGATGCGCGCATGCGATGTGTAAAAGTTATAAGCTGATGCTTTAATTCTTGCAGTTTGCTATGCGGGAGGCGCAGCTCCATTGTTGTGGAATCAATTTCCACACCTAGAAAAACGATTTTCTGGGTAGGGCCAATGACCTTGCCCCAACTTATCAAAAAACCCAGACGGCATAAAAGGGTTAAGAGTGTATTGAGTGCGTCAAGACACCTCTGTTGAGTAGTTTCACATAAGAAAAAATCGTCTAAATATGCTATAATGGTAAAGCCCTTACGAGACATCATGCGGCGTACAGATTGGGATAACCTATGAAAAATACTAGGCGCTAATTTGGCCCCAAAGGGAAGTTTGCGGTCATACAAAATATGATCTGTGCCATCAGGGAACGTCCATTTAAGACCAGTAAATTGTTGGCTTCTGTCACTAATGCGAACTGAACGATAAGCCGATTTTAAATCTATCTTGGCCATAAAGCATTTAGGAGTGACCAGTTTGGCAGCATCTTCTAATGTTTGAAACCTTTGCTTAGGCATGTCAGCAACTAAATCATTTACTGCAGAGCCTTCAGGTCTACTGCAGTCATGAATGAGTCTGACACCCCCATCTGGTTTTTCAATGACCCCTAGCGGACTTATAATTAATGGCATATTGTCTGCAAATACATAATTTCCATTTTCAATTTCAGTTAGAATTTGTGCATGTGCCTGGTCATACAGTCTACCCTTGAACTGTGCTGATGGGTGATTTTTTGTAACTACATTTTTTGAAACATTAAATTCTGTTATGATATCAAAACCATGCCGAATTCCCTCCAATAAAAATTGTTTATCAAAATCAAATTGTAATTCCTGTTCCCAAATCTGAATGTCAAGGTCCCGCAATGGCTTTACCACTATATGTTTTTTGGAGTGATTGAGAAAGTGTGACCCATGACAGCATGGGTTTGACCACAACCAGGCACACTACACATATGCTCATATTTGCAGTTAACAGTAAAGCATCCTTTTTTACTGTTAAACCGCCTACATATTTCACGGCCCCCTGGGGAATGGGAAACATAAGAAGTAGTCTTGGTCTGGGGCTTCAGGCTATGAGTTGTCTGTGAGACTTTGGGTGCTCGTGGTCTTAAAAATAATGTTTGCAAATGTGGAACATCTGTTCCCCACCTAAATTTATGAATATTCTGTATTGCCCTATATTCCCTATCATAGTAAAATACAGAGTTCATTTCATAAAATACAATTAGCTGATAAATACGTTTAGTATATGACATGTAATCTAATAAAGTTGTAGATGTCAATGCCCCAGTTTCAAGGAACTTGTACATTATTGAAATATTTGCAATTGACCATTGACAGAGACTCAAGTTTTCCAGTTTAGGTTTGATTGGTCCCGATTTCAAAATAAGTTGACCCCCCGTACCCTGAGTTATAAAATTTTCTTCATTAATACTTGAGCCTGCTAAGCTAACAAAATCCACTATATCAAAATGTTTAGTGTCAATATTTGGCATTGTCTTCAAACAAAGCTGAGGGTCCTGCCATGAAAAAATGTTTGTAACTCCATGAATTGCCCCACCTTGTGCTTGTCCGCTAGATGCTCCATTCATTGTATCCTTGTTCTGATGAGTCTTTAATTGTCTGATTAGTTCCATGGCATAGACATCTTGGGTGTTTACTTCCACGGAATCTTCTGTAGAACTGGGACCAGATATTCTTGGCGACTCTATAACCGAAGTTTCATTGCTGGTATGCTGGGCACTTGTTGGGGATGAACCTTCACAGCTCTTTATAAATGTTTGCTCCACCGCACGCATAAGCAGTTTTTGTTGTCCTAAAGGGATCTTGAACCACTTCAAATCCTCGGCTGCAAGAAGGGACAAAGCTTCCATTGAGTTAAAGCCATGTTTTATTAACTCGGCTGCAGTTTCCTCTGTTAACTTCTTGGCTGCCGCCCAAGTCCTGATGCGTTCTTCATCCTCCATTTTCCAGTGAATCAAAGGCGTTTGATTCTAGTTAAACTAGTGCGAAGAGGAGATGTAGGAAAATTGTTCTTTATAGTGTAACGTACGTGTAGCCGGGCAGCGAGCACAGTGTTCAGAGAAACTTAGAAAGATTCAAACAAAAATCCATCTGTAATTGGGTACAACAAGACTATTATCCCACATCTCCTATGTTCACTTGCAAATTCACTAGCGAGCAGGTTCATATTATGTGCACAGTCTCCAACTCAGAGACAGCATAATGTTTAAATAGATCATACTGACCACATATTCTTTGTTTACATAGAATACATCCAATGAAAACCTTTTAATTCACATGTTGTTTAATCCTCATATTGCAAAAATTTCTGGATGCAAGATCAATTGTGACTGTCAATGTGAACTCTCAGTTTAAAACTAACTGGCTGCTCAAATGTTGGAAGCAGCACAAAGGGGTCATGTGACTACTATGTGTTAATTAGTTACATGTGTTAATGACTTGACCAATGGAGATATGCTCTATCATGTCAGGAAGTCTCCCACTGTGACCTGAGACTGATATATGTAATATGAGCTGATAAGTAACTAAATCTAATTATATTGTCTTGTCCTCACAGCTGGTGTATAGCCACACAACAACAGCATGTATTAATAACATATTTACCTAAAATCTAAATATATACATTAATTTGTATTTCCCTTAAAAATGACTTTGGAGCTTATTGTTGAAGATTTAAATTTCTTCCGTAAATGGCCGATTTCTGGTACAGATGACCCAGTACAGATGAGCTTAGGCGCACACATCTGTACTTGCTGCGTCATCCAATGGAAGCATAACAACGTTCTTCTATGACGTTCTTGTTTCCGGTGTTCTGATTGGACATCAGAGACAATGGAGTCTAAAACAATGGAGCGTCTATATGTTATAGCAATGTGAAAGTTGTTGGTTTACGGAAGAAATAGGTACTTTCATACGTTTTTGGGAAATATTTATGTCTTTTGGCTTGTTCCGCTCCGCTCCACTCGCAAAGAAATAAAATTTCTATCACTCGTGAAAGATCAACCGGTCTTTCCCAAAAATGTATGAAAGAACCTATTAGTCTTCTTGCTGATTACAAACTGGTATGCACCCAATCAGAAAAATAAATATATTTTCTATTAGTTTTAAATATTAAAGGAGTATTTCTTATTTATGAACAGATTACATAATATAACATGGTTTGAATCTGTTTAGGCCTAACAAATGCAAAGCCGTTTATGAATGCATAAACAGAACCAAACCAGGTTATAAAGTTTAACCTATTCAGATATTTGAAATATTTCTTATAATTTAATTTAACTATAAATCTTAAAAGTGTATATGGTAAAAACGTGGATGATGTAATGGGACTGTTGAATTGTAATGGCATAAGAATAGGTCATGTGACGAACACAATTTATATTGTATAATATGGATTGCTCCATATTTGTTAGCCAATTAGATTTCAGCTTACAAAGTTCTTTATTGTTAAACTAAACATGAATCAGGGATGAAACTTAACAGTCGCCCAGTCGCCAATGCGAGTAGAATTTGTGTTGGGCGACTAAATGCCTGTGTCTGGATCACCCAGTTGGCAAACGTAACAAATGTAGTACGATGCACAGACCAACGAACGCTAAGATGCATTTTGCGTTTTACATTTCAAGTTTTGTCCCTTAAAAATGTTATTAGCAATATTTCGCGCGTGTATGATATTTGGTTAAGTGGCGTAATTATAATCCAGATCGGGAATAGATAGAACAATTTAATTGACATTTGCGTCAGGAATCCTCTTGAAATATTTTACGTGACATTTTTGTCAAAGGGGAATAATCAAAACCGCCTAAGCTGGTTCCCCCCTGACTTAACCTTGTCAATACCATGGAGTTAATGCTGGCGGAAACCAGTACAAAGCAAATGAATTACGAAAATCACCGGGAGTAAATATGATTTCGATTCTGGAGATTTTAAATATGATGTTCCTATTAACTGTCAAGATTAAAACACAATAATAATAATTAGTATTTTGGAAGTAACTTTTAGCATATTAATTAAATTACAATAACATATCAATTACAATTTGTTAAAGAATTTATAATAGTGCATTTTCCATTGAATATACATGTTTTTTCAATGATGTCATTTTCTACATGTACTTCTAGTTCAACACAAAGAAAGATTAAATTTATTGTGCATTTTAAATATAGAAAACATTCATTGTTTTGTTTAATGCAAAACAAGAAAGACAACACATTAACTTAAATTCTTCTCATTATTATAGCAAGTTTATAGTTTTAATATCAATTATTTATGAAAAAAACATAAAACAAGTACAATAGCACTCTATAGATTGTAGCTATTTCAATCAAACATTTGTCATGTTTGTGTGTGCATTGTTAACATCTGTGGCAGTCTTTTTTGTCTTACAAGTCTTAAATCTATAATGAAAATGGATGGACATATTCCTGCATACTTAAAATGGAAATAAGTAAATTCCTAATATTGAAGAATAAAGGTAGCTAAAAATGCCAGAAATGTAGGATTTCGAGTCAAATAGCTGTTAGCTTTGGGGGGAGATTCCTAAATTCTGAGAAATAATCCGTTAGAAATTATTTTCCGCCTGATAATTCTTTAATTCATCTTAATTTCTGGAAACAAAATACATGTGTCCAACAGACTCAAATATCCAATTATGTATGTAGTGATCCAAGGTAGGTAGTAACAATATCAAAACAAGACAATAACTTCTGAATTCATGTACATATAGTATAATCAAAATTGTACACATGACCAGATAATTTATAGTTAAAACACACTTGTACTGAAAAAAGTTGGGCCCCTAACTATATTGTTGGGCCTCTGGATTTTTTCAGGCTATGGGCCTAGCTGGCTACTGCAGGAAAAAAGTTAAGCTCTATCCCTGATGAATAAACAACTTTGTATTGACAGTTTGTGCAATCCTTTTTTCTAGGTTGATGTCTTCTTGGAAAATTTAATTAATTATGACAAAGATCATATTCATGAGAACTGCCAGAGAGCTGTTGAACCATATTTAGTTGACCCAGAATTTGACCCAGAATTCATTAAAGGCAAATCATTTGCTGCATCAGGCTTGTGTTCATGGGTCATCAATATTATGAAGTACTACAAGGTGTACTGCGCTGTAGAACCCAAACGTCTGGCATTAGAGGCAGCCAATGCTGAGCTCGCTGCAGCTAAGCACAAACTCAAGGCTATTACAACTAAAATTAATGACCTTGAAAGTGAATTGGGGACATTAATGGGTGAGTTTGAAGAAGCAACTGCAGAAAAGTTGAGATGTCAAACAGAGGCAGAAACAACGGCCAAAACAATTGAGCTTGCCAATCGTTTGATTGGTGGATTATCATCTGAAAATGTAAGATGGGCAGATTCCATTCAGAAATTTAAGTTGCAGGAAAAGACATTAGCAGGAGATGTCTTAATAACAGCTGCTTTTGTTTCATACTTAGGAGCCTTTACAAAACAATACCGCCAAGATTTGATGGAAAAACACTGGTTCCCTTTTCTCAAAGGTCAGAAGTATCCAATACCAGTTGTGGAAGGACTGGATCCACTTACACTTTTAACAGATGATGCTCAGATTGCCTCATGGAATAATGAAGGCCTCCCAAGCGATAGGATGTCCACAGAAAATGCAACAATACTGACAAACTGTGAGAGATGGCCACTTATGATTGACCCACAGCTTCAAGGAATCAAATGGATCAAGACTAAATTTGGAACAGATTTAAAAATTATTCGTTTAGGACAGAAAGGTTATTTGGATGCACTGGAAAGAGCTATTTCTTCTGGAGATGTTGTCTTGTTGGAAAGTATTGGAGAAACCATTGATCCTGTCCTGGATCCTCTTTTGGGCAGAAACACTATAAACAAGGGACGTGCAATCAGGATTGGTGACAAAGAGGTAGAATACAGCATAGACTTTCGTCTTATTCTTCAAACCAAATTGGCAAACCCTCATTATCAACCTGAAATGCAAGCACAAACTACTCTCATTAACTTTACTGTTACCAGAGATGGTTTAGAAGATCAATTGTTAGCCGATGTTGTCATCAAAGAGAGGCCAGACCTAGAGAAATTAAAATCAGACTTGACAAGACAACAGAATCAGTTTAAGATTTCATTGAAGCAACTAGAGGATACCTTATTGGCTCGGCTATCAGCTGCTGAAGGTTAGCTTTTAACGTATTATTGAATATTGGCTCGGCTATCAGCTGCTGAAGGTTAGCTTTTAACGTATTATTGAATATTGGCTCGGCTATCAGCTGCTGAAGGTTAGCTTTTAACGTATTATTGAATATTGGCTGGGCTATCAGCTGCTGAAGGTTAGCTTTTAACGTATTATTGAATATTGGCTCGGCTTTCAGCTGCTGAAGGTTAGCTTTTAACAAATTATTGAATATTGGCTCGGCTATCAGCTGCTGAAGGTTAGCTTTTAACGTATTATTGAATATTGGCTCGGCTATCAGCTGCTGAAGGTTAGCTTTTAACGTATTATTGAATATTGGCTCGGCTATCAGCTGCTGAAGGTTAGCGTTTAACGTATTATTGAATATTGGCTCGGCTATCAGCTGCTGAAGGTTAGCGTTTAACGTATTATTGAATATTGGCTCGGCTATCAGCTGCTGAAGGTTAGCTTTTAACGTATTATTGAATATTGGCTCGGCTATCAGCTGCTGAAGGTTAGCTTTTAACGTATTATTGAATATTGGCTCGGCTATCAGCTGCTGAAGGTTAGCTTTTAACGTATTATTGAATATTGGCTCGGCTATCAGCTGCTGAAGGTTAGCTTTTAACGTATTATTGAATATTGGCTCGGCTATCAGCTGCTGAAGGTTAGCTTTTAACAAATTATTGAATATTGGCTCGGCTATCAGCTGCTGAAGGTTAGCTTTTAACAAATTATTGAATATTGGCTCGGCTATCAGCTGCTGAAGGTTAGCTTTTAACAAATTATTGAATATTGGCTCGGCTATCAGCTGCTGAAGGTTAGCTTTTAACAAATTATTGAATATTGGCTCGGCTATCAGCTGCTGAAGGTTAGCTTTTAACGTATTATTGAATATTGGCTCGGCTATCAGCTGCTGAAGGTTAGCTTTTAACGTATTATTGAATATTGGCTCGGCTATCAGCTGCTGAAGGTTAGCTTTTAACGTATTATTGAATATTGGCTCGGCTATCAGCTGCTGAAGGTTAGCTTTTAACAAATTATTGAATATTGGCTCGGCTATCAGCTGCTGAAGGTTAGCTTTTAACAAATTATTGAATATTGGCTCGGCTATCAGCTGCTGAAGGTTAGCTTTTAACAAATTATTGAATATTGGCTCGGCTATCAGCTGCTGAAGGTTAGCTTTTAACAAATTATTGAATATTGGCTCGGCTATCAGCTGCTGAAGGTTAGCTTTTAACGTATTATTGAATATTGGCTCGGCTATCAGCTGCTGAAGGTTAGCTTTTAACGTATTATTGAATATTGGCTCGGCTATCAGCTGCTAAAGGTTAGCTTTTAACGTATTATTGAATATTGGCTCGGCTATCAGCTGCTGAAGGTTAGCGTTTAACGTATTATTGAATATTGGCTCGGCTATCAGCTGCTGAAGGTTAGCTTTTAACGTATTATTGAATATTGGCTCGGCTATCAGCTGCTGAAGGTTAGCTTTTAACGTATTATTGAATATTGGCTCGGCTATCAGCTGCTGAAGGTTAGCTTTTAACGTATTATTGAATATTGGATCGGCTATCAGCTGCTGAAGGTTAGCTTTTAACGTATTATTGAATATTGGCTCGGCTATCAGCTGCTGAAGGTTAGCTTTTAACAAATTATTGAATATTGGCTCGGCTATCAGCTGCTGAAGGTTAGCTTTTAACAAATTATTGAATATTGGCTCGGCTATCAGCTGCTGAAGGTTAGCTTTTAACAAATTATTGAATATTGGCTCGGCTTTCAGCTGCTGAAGGTTAGCTTTTAACAAATTATTGAATATTGGCTCGGCTATCAGCTGCTGAAGGTTAGCTTTTAACATATTATTGAATATTGGCTCGGCTATCAGCTGCTGAAGGTTAGCTTTTAACGTATTATTGAATATTGGCTCGGCTATCAGCTGCTGAAGGTTAGCTTTTAACATATTATTGAATATTTTTTATGCTGAGAATTTGTTTTACCATTAAAAATACTAATGATTGTTTTATCAATAAATTATTTTAGGAAACTATTTATCTTTATTTCTGTTTGAGGTAACAAAACTTTTCTTTCAATATAATTTCTCAAATTTTCCAATATTTAAAAAGGTGTTTTCATGCTTATTGTGTTTGATTCTATTCAAATTTTTTAGTCACAAGTTTTCAATAAAGATGACAGACATATCAAGCCACCTATCCTTTTCATGGCCAGTGGCACATGCTTTGCTGAAACCAGTTCAACCATTTTAGTCTGTCAATTGCTATATCTTCTCAAGTTTAATTTACTGCCACTAATATTCAATATACCACTAATAGCAAGTCAAGACAATGGATGTTATTGTTTTTGTAGGAAATTTCCTTGGAGATTATGAACTGGTTGAGAATCTTGAGAAGACAAAGAGGACTGCGGCTGAAATAGAAGTACAGGCTGAGCAGTCCAAGAAGACAGAAATAGACATCAACACAGCTAGAGAACTTTACAGACCAGCTGCTACCAGGGCATCACTGATGTACTTTATACTGAATGACCTCTTCAAAATTAATCCTATGTATCAGTTCTCTCTCAAGGTCAGTGGGCATGTATTGATTCTGCACAGAATAGTTCCTGACCATTTGATTGGTTGTGATCAGGTTTTATACCATTATCAGCAATTGTTTTGCTATATTATGGGATCTTGTTGTTATGGTGGAAGTATGTGTGTGTTGAATTAAATTTTGTGCAACGGTTAGCAATTTTTAGCTATAACATTGGTGTTCAGTTTTATTGGTTTTCTTAACAGTTTTTTTCAAAAATAATCTGAAATACTATGTTGTTGTTCTCATGGCAGGACAGTTTAACGTTATTAGAAAAATGTTTAACTTAAAAAGATTCCATCTCTTAATCATTAACCCAGACTTGGTAGATAGGCCTCGCCCATGTCATTTTTTCATTCAGATAAGAAAATCCAATATGGCTGCCGTAGTACTTAGTTGTAAATAGGACCATATGTGAAAATATGCCAATGCCTTTGTCACAGAAACAACAAATGAGTTAGTTTAACATGAAAAAAGAACAACATTCATTGAAATATTTTGAACTAAACAGTGTCACAATGCTTATTGATGGTTCCTTTAAAAGTTTGTATTTTTCTATATCTAAAATTCAAAATGGCTATCACCACACATCTTTGTTTAACAAATGTACCAAATTCCAAAAAATAAATTGCCCTCTTTATTGCAGATATAAATCAGAGAAGCAATTTAAAAGATCTTTTGTGCATATTTGTAATGTTAAGAAAATTACAAGGACACTTAGCAATAGATGGAATCTTAGAATAATATATAGGTAATTAAAATTCTCTTGTTTTGTAGGCCTTTAAAGTAGTTTTTGAGAAAGCCATTGACAGAGCAGAGAAGTCTGAGGATATAAAGACGAGGGTGGTGAACTTGATTGACTGCATAACATACTCTGTGTTTATGTACACAGCCAGGGGTCTGTTTGAAAGAGACAAGATCATATTTACTGCTCAAATGGCTTTCCAGGTAAGTTGGATGAGAAAGCAGACTGGGATAATGTTAAAATGGTTCTTAAAATCAAGAATAACACATAATTGCTACATTGTAGTTGGATGTCATAAACATGACATTAGGAATGTTTTGTTTGTTTCATTGGTGTTAAACACTAGTTTGTATTAGGGGAGGAAGCCAGAGTACCTGTAGATAACTGGACTTTCAGTAGAAAATCTGGCAATTCTTGTCAACTAAGATAGGAATTGACCACACTTGCCCACTAGGAGACTCGAGCCTGCAGCCTCAGTGTTGACAGATACATGGTCAATTAGTAGATGACTAACTACCTTAACTACTCTGCCACAGAGGCCCCACAGTGGCATCATGTAAAACAATAAAATCCATTTATGTGGCATCATGGAAAACAATAAAATCCATTTATGTACATGTATCTATGGGTGGCCACACAATTTACACAAATGACTTACCCAATATTATTTAATGGTTCAGGGGTAATCTTTATTTGTATATTGTACACAACATACATGTAGTCTTTATACAGTTTCACAGTATTCTGTTTTCTAGTGAACTTTGTTTATTTATTTGATTCTATCTGTTTTCTGTTACAGATATTA
The DNA here is from genome assembly GCA_944474755.1 of Limnoperna fortunei. Lineage (NCBI taxonomy): Eukaryota > Metazoa > Mollusca > Bivalvia > Mytilida > Modiolidae > Limnoperna > Limnoperna fortunei. The sequence goes on from OX104117.1 coordinate 83,600,637, forward strand.
CTTATGTCGAAGGATGTAGATCCCATTGAGTTAGATTTCCTTTTGAGGTTCCCATCCTTACCTAACATTATAAGTCCTGTTGATTTTATGAGCAATAACAGCTGGGGAGGAATAAAGGTAAGAATAACTGGATTTACTGGGGAGAAATAAAGGTAAGAATAAGTGGATTCACTGGGGAGGAATAAAGGTAAGAATAAGTGGATTCACTGGGGAGGAATTAAAAGTAAGAATAACTGGATTCACTGGGGAGGAATAAAGGTAAGAATAACTGGATTCACTGGGGAGAAATAAAGGTAAGAATAACTGGATTCACTGGGGAGGAATAAAGGTAAGAATAAGTGGATTCACTGGGGAGGAATAAAGGTAAGAATAAGTGGATTCACTGGGGAGGAATAAAGGTAAGAATAACTGGATTCACTGGGAGGAAAAAAAGTAAGAATAAGTGGATTCACTGGGGAGGAATAAAGGTAAGAATAAATGGATTCACTGGGGAGAAATAAAGGTAAGAATAAATGGATTCACTGGGGAGGAATAAAGGTAAGAATAACTGGATTCACTGGGGAGGAATAAAGGTAAGAATAAGTGGATTCACTGGGGAGGAATAAAGGTAAGAATAAGTGGATTCACTGGGGAGGAATAAAGGTAAGAATAAGTGGATTCACTGGGGAGGAATAAAGGTAAGAATAAGTGGATTCACTGGGGAGGAATAAAGGTAAGAATAACTGGATTCACTGGGGAGGAATAAAGGTAAGAATAACTGGATTCACTGGGGAGAAATAAAGGTAAGAATAAGTGGATTCACTGGGGAGGAATAAAGGTAAGAATAAGTGGATTCACTGGGGAGGAATAAAGGTAAGAATAACTGGATTCACTGGGGAGGAATAAAGAGGAGATTAATAAGATTCATTGGCAAGGAAATATAGATGTGATAAATAAGATTTAAAGGAGAGGAATAAAGGTCAGATGATTATAATTCTCTGGGGTAAGATAAATAGAATTCACTGCAAGGAATAAATTTCATTTGAATAGAATTTTCTGGGGAGGAATAAAAGTCCAATGAATTACTTGCCAGTAAAAAAAAGTAAGAAAATTGGTTTCACTGGGGATGAATTAAGGTCAGATTAATAGTATTAGCTGATTAGTTCAAACGAATAACAGAACTTTAAAGTTTATACCACTTATTGTTTATAAGACTAAAAAGTAAAAAAACAATAATTAAATTTTCTTGTTTTTAATTACACATAATTTATATCTTTTAAGAGAAAAGATTATGCATGGGGTTTTGTAAAAGTTTTATGTTACACTTGTCATATTAAAACTGTTCTTAAGTCTTTTTTTAACCTGCTTTATTGATAAAAACCAAATGTTTCTTAATTAGGCTTTAGTTAATATGGAAGAATTCAGAAACTTGGACAGAGATATAGAAGGATCTGCTAAGAGGTGGAAGAAATTTGTTGAAAGTGAAGCTCCAGAGAAAGAAAAGTTTCCTCAAGAATGGAAGAACAAGACTGCACTACAGAGACTTTGTATGATGAGAGCTCTACGGCCTGATAGGATGACATATGCTGTGAAGTACGTGTCTTTACTGATTACAGAAGACATATGGCAATTCTTATGTTAAATATGAATTAGTATACTCTAATTATTTCATTTCATTGATATATAATGTTTGAACTCCATATCAATTAAATACTGATCTTCTTCAACTAGTTAAAGATCATATTGCAAGGTTCTACTCTAGAGTTTGAAATGGTAGGTTTGAATGTCTCAGTACTGTAAAGCATTATTGTGTCATGGGGATGCTGGTTTCAGTCAGAAAGTGTATTGGGAAGATACATACTTGTCTTTGATGAGATGTCATAGGCTATATATATCTAATGATAATTTTATTCAGTGCATGTTTTATGTCTGCCTCAAAGGGGATACAACTCTACAAGGTTAGATATATAGAGTGTAACAAGGCATGCACTGCTATGTCTATTTGTAGGATTTGCCATTTCAGATAACATATCTTGATATAAATTGCTATAGTGATCATGCTAGCTGCTCTGTGTTGGACCTTATGAGTCTTAAATTATTTGCAATTCATTTCCCATATGGTATACTTCTTGCACTTACAATCATACGAAATCATACCAAAAACTTCTAATATTTGCCACACCACCACCCTTAAAACAGTTTTTTTTGTGTACTTTGAAATGTACAACTTTATTATTTGCAAATAAAAAGTATAGGTCATGTAGCAAAAGTGACAGAAAATTTTGGATGAAATATTCAACATTGAATAAGACTGGCAAAATGTCTAACCTCTCAGTCCATTTTTAATTGTTTAAAGCTCAGTTTTCCAGGCTCCTATAAATATCCTGCCAAAGACTGAACATTTTCAATCACTAATGTTTATAGTTTTCAGTTTGCTATTTTCGAACCCCAACATCTAATGAGATGCCTGCATGTATTTTCTTCTTAATTACACCTCATATAAAAATGCTGGCTTTTGATTGGTCATTAGGCAGCATATTTTTCCCACATTTCCTTATTTTGAATTGATTTCGTCATCACAAGGGTATTCAGCAAAAAATTACTCTCTGTGCCATGGTATTTGCTAAAAAATAACAATCGCATATTATTATCCCAGAAAAGTTCATTCGGAAGTTTTGACTTTCACCTCAAAGTAAACGAAACAGGAGTAATCGATTTTGAAAACCAGAAATGTTCCGATAGTAAAGAGTCAATAAACAGCACGAAAGTGCTCCAGTATCACCGCTCTTTGAAATCATGATATTTGGTGTAATTAATCTTTTAAATGATGTCTGGGAGGGGTATTGGTGAAAGATACCACTCCCAGACATGATATATCTGTTTAGTATACTATCTTGGGGTAAAAAATTTCTGGTGTGATGTAAATAAATAATTAGGCTATTGTAACCTGCCAAGAGTTTCATGTACATTTAAATTGCTTCTTCATTTCATAGCACACGTTAAAGTATAAAAGCAAACAATATCTATAATTCATCAATTAGTATAATATGGTGATTATTTTTTGAAACTCACATTATAATGAAATGATGCAAAATGATTGATGTAAGCCTTTAATCAGTTTTGTAGATTTAGGGTTATGTGTCTTGTTTTAATGAAAATCTTGATGTCACCATTGGTACTAATTATAGTATGTTTCACCCATGTAATAAAACAATATTCACAATTTCACATGGTTTAGAACTACTTACTGATACATTTCCTTTTTCAACAATTTTATATTTTAAATCTAGGTGTCATATTTCATTCATAAACACGTTAACAATCATTCCTTCATCAATCAATCAATGAACAAACGTTTACATGTACTTGGACTTCATGTACGTTTGTGAAAATATTGCCTGTAAGTCTACGTGCAGTCTACATGAAGAAATCAGAAAGTCACTTCTTTTTGACGTCTTAATTAATTTTTTTCTATCAATACATTTAGATGCATTTTTTTTAGAGATTTTGTGCAAGAGAAATTAGGAGCAAAGTATGTTGAAGGCAGGAGTGTCGACTTTGCCAAGTCCTATGAGGAGGCAGGACCTACAACACCCATGTTTTTTATTCTCTCCCCTGGTGTGAACCCAATAAAAGATGTGGAGGTGCATGGGAAAAAGATTGGTTTCACTGTTGACAAGAAAAATTTCCATAATATTTCATTGGGTCAAGGTCAAGAGGTCGTTGCTGAGAGTGCCCTAGATATAGCTGTAAAGGAAGGTCATTGGGTCATACTACAGGTATGTATTATTGACCATGTGTTGCCACCTATTGTGAATAGATCTGGTTATTTTTATATTAAACTAAAGACAAAAGTTTCAGCAGGTTAATCTCTAATAATTTTCTGACTGAGGCTGACTGAACTACTTTTCTATGTTCTTCAGTACCATGACCGTCCTGACCAATAAACTGGTTGCCAGAATATTTCTGAAACACAAACATCTATACTATTCAGTAGAAACAAACAGTTTTGACAGAGCTGTAACAAGGTTTAATTAATAATTTTTATTTTTGTTTATTGAAATTTTACAAATTAAAATAATTAAAAGTACTTTACTGACACTGATCATTGGAAAGCTCTGTGGGTAATTATTTGTTGTGTTATTATTTGTATAGAACATCCACTTAGTAGCCAAATGGCTGGCAATGTTGGAGAAGAAACTAGAAAGCTTTACAGAGGAATGTCACCCCAGCTTTAGAGTATTTATAAGTGCCGAGCCGTCCCCAACAGCAGAATCCCACATCATACCACAGGGCATTCTGGAAATATCCATCAAGGTTACCAATGAACCACCTACAGGAATGTTAGCTAATCTCCACCAAGCACTGGACAACTTTAACCAGGTAAGATGTTCTTTGATAAAACCACTCAAAAGATTGATTGATTGATGTTTGGTGTCCAGCAAGCAATATATCAGCTTTAATCAAGTCAAGAGCAAGTTGACAAAAAAAAGTCAGTGGTGAATAGGACCAACAAAAACAAAAATGTTGACTTACACTGGAAAAATATGATTATAAGGTAGTGACGGAAATTTAGCTTTTTGTAGCAGCTACAAATACTCCTACTCCTATTCAAAACAGGGATGCAAACATATTGGAATATGACAAGACTGTTATAAATTCATTATTAAACGAAACTTTCAAGATAGATGGCTGTAAATGTAATGAGGACTTTTGTAACAAACTTTGTGTTGGGGTAACATTTCAGTTTGTTTGTGTATTTTTGTTTGTTTATAATTGTAAATTTGTGTGTTTGTGCTCTTGCATATATTAAGTTATTTGTAAGATGTTCATATTATGTGCAGTCAAGTATTTATTTATTTTTTTATATTTAAATTAATTGTCTGAATTAAAATCTTTCAAGTAAATTGTGATATTGTAGGATACCCTAGAAATGTGTGCCAAGGAAAATGAGTTCAAGAGCATTCTCTTCTCATTATGCTACTTCCATGCGGTTGTGTCAGAGAGGCGTAAATTTGGCCCACAGGGCTGGAACAGGTTATACCCCTTCAACACAGGAGATTTGACAATTAGTGCCATGGTACTGTACAACTACCTAGAGGCCAATACCAAGGTACCTTTTGAGGATCTACGATATCTGTTTGGTGAAATCATGTATGGAGGTCACATCACAGATGATTGGGATCGACGTCTTGTAAAGACTTACCTCGAGGTCTATATGCATTCAGATATGGTATGTTTGTTAAATTGAAGTAAGCAGGCTTTGTTATAGTGTAAAAAATTGTTTAGAATGAAATAAAAAGGAACTTTAATATTTGAGTACATAAAGAATTCATGCTAATGTGTATCTAGTCTATCTCAGCCAGTGAAAAATCGGTATATATTATAATTATTTCCTAGAAGGTTTGAAGCGCTCGTATGTTGACACATTTGAAATTGTCTGTTTAGTTTTACGACTTCTCCTAAAAATACACATTGCACAAAAATAATCTATTTGTGTTTTTTTCTTGAAATATTGAGTTATTCCTTCAAAGACTACCAAACAATATTGATGATGTCTTTGTAATTCCAGCTTGATGGCGAACTGTATTTAGCCCCAGGATTCCCTCTTCCTCCAAACTCTGACTACAAGGGTTACCATGGATACATAGATGAATGTCTTCCAGCCGAGAGTCCATACTTGTATGGCCTCCATCCTAATGCTGAGATTGAGTTCCTGACAACTACATCAGAGATCCTGTTCAGAACTGTGTTTGAGATGCAGCCAAGAGATGTAGGATCCGCTGGCTCTGCTGGAACAAGTCGAGAAGATAAGGTAAATATGTAAGGAGAGCATGTTGATTTGAATATTTTTTATATCTTTTTAATTAATCCATCTTGTATAGATTCATATATTGTGTTTTGGACTATCAACACCACAACTTATTTATTTGTTAGTATTCTTTCTAACTCGAACATTCCTAAGCCAACAAGTGTGTATAGAAATAAGTTCTTCAGTGTGCATGGTGAACTCCTACTAAAAAGGGGTATTGTTCATAGCTGTAGTAGATTTACATACACCAGAAACATCTGTAAGATGAGGATCTGAGGTTAAATGTTGGGAGAGAGACAGCTCTAATAGTTTGCCTTCTTGTGTTCTTGTTTTAATAAGGATGAAATATTGCTTGTGCAATAAATCAACTTCAGCATTCCATTTCAAAATTTCTTTTAGTTAAAAAATGTCCTTATTAAAACAAACTGTGTATGTTTTCAAATACTATTTAAACCTAACTCCAGACTGTTCCTAATTTAAATTGTTTGGTTTTCATAGATAATAAATTTAGAAGAATTTTAAACAAGGTTTGGTTGTTAAAATTAAATTCTCACATTCAGTAAAAACCACAGTATTATACCATAGGGCAGTCAATAGCCTTGTTAATCAAATACAGAAAATTTTCCACTTTTATGTCAACAGATAAAAGGAACACTTGATGATATCTTGGAGAAACTACCAGAGGAGTTTAACATGTTAGATATAATGGGGAAGGTTCCTGTTGAAGACCGAACACCTTACGTAGTGGTAGCCTTCCAGGAATGTGAAAGAATGAACATACTGACGTCAGAGATCAGACGATCATTAAAGGAGTTGGATCTTGGTTTAAAGGTATGCTGAAGATACATGTGTATACTTTATTCTGAAAGCATGTAAATCATTCAATTTATTTCTGTGCTACTGCAGAGGCTGTTGTTGTACATGTAACTGTAGTATGAGTAATCAAAATTTATTCTGTACAACTCTGTAAGCAAACAATGTCACTTATTTTATTTCCATGTTTTTCTTGAACTCTATACAAAACTTAGAATTGTAGAAGAAGAAAACCTAGAAGTAGCAAAATTTCATTTTTGACCTAAACCATATTATTGATAATATGAAGACTAATAAATTAGTAGCAATTATTTCTGTAACTGAAATGTAATGGGAGACAACTCAAGTGTATGGGAATTAACCTATAATAAGACATAATATTCATGAAGATTTGCAGTCTTAAGCTGTTTCCTATTTATACATCTAAAAGTGGTTTGACATACACCTGTTGAAAATACTTGTAGGAGCAACAACAGCAAGATTTGAATGCGAATTTGGCAATTTTTCATATTATAAAACCGGTAATGTTAGTCCTTGATTACAACATATAATGGCAAAAATGTCTTTACATGTACATTCATTAGATAATTATTATTGTCATGCATCAGTCAGAATAATGAATGCCAAAAAAACACTGTGACTATATCTTATCTGCAGTATTCTATTTTTATGGTATGTTAATTTATTTGTAGGGAGAGTTGACCATCTCAGCTGACATGGAGAATTTGAGTAATTCCTTGTTTTTGGACCAGGTCCCATCTAGTTGGACTGGTAAGGCCTATCCATCATTGTATGGTCTTTCTGCATGGTATGCAGATCTTTTGTTGAGAATTAAAGAACTAGAGACATGGTCCTCTGACTTTGTACTTCCAGCTGCTGTCTGGCTCGGTGGTCTTTTTAATCCACAATCGTTCCTTACAGCCATCATGCAGCAAATGGCACGTAAAAATGAGTGGCCACTGGACCGTATGACCTTGCAATGTGATGTCACTAAAAAGAGCCGTGAAGATATGGCTGGTCCACCTAGAGAAGGAGCATATGTACATGGATTATTCATGGAAGGTGCACGCTGGGACATGCAGACAGGTCTGATCAGTGAAGCACGACTGAAGGAGTTAGCACCACCCATGCCTGTCATATTCATCAAAGCAATTCCAGTAGATCGCATGGATACAAGGAATATGTATGAGTGCCCAGTCTACAAAACTAAGACTAGAGGGCCAACATATGTCTGGACCTTCAATCTGAAGTCCAAAGAAAAGCCCAGTAAATGGGTATTGGGAGGTGTTGCACTGCTGCTACAAGTTTGAAAATTACGGATTAGTTTGTTTGTTTTGTGTGGAACATTTCAGATTGTAATCTTCTCCATAAAACTAAATTATGACTACTTTACTTTACACATTTCATGAATGTTCACCTGGTACTGCTGCCTTCCTTAATAAAAACTGTGCACCTTAATATATCAAAAAAATTGATGACAATAATTGTATAATTTCAGTCAATATATATGAGTTAATTTTAATGAACACTTTTAAAATTGCATTGATCTCCACCTGGTGCCATGACTTCCATCTTTAATACTAACTGGATGTTATGATATTGGTAATAAGTTCGAAGTAAATGGCATTAAACCCCAACAACAGTTTAGGTAAAAATTGGTATATATTAGGCACTGATAGTGTTTATATTATAGTGAGGTCTTTTATTAACTCATTGTTTTGATGTGGCATGAAGTAAATAACCATTGGTGAGTTTTCTTTATTTCAAATAACTTATATTAAATTGTAGCCTTACTTGATTGGGTATTTGGTAAAATATAAGGATATTGATATTGACCTATATATATAAAAGGTCAAGGTCATAAAAACTAAAAAAAGACTACATTTTATGCACGAAAGGAATTTTCAGATTAAAAATCTTTATCCATACACAAGATGGGAACTAAGTTTAAATTGACATAAAAAGAAGTAGATCTTATTCCTACTCCTATTCCTTTTCCCTAAGTTTGTGTCCTAAGGCAAAGTAAAAATGTCTTTCTTCTACTAAACGTACACTGAAATCATGGAGAAATGGGGTTTTTGGATAATAAGACCTGAACCTTACATAGCATTACAAACTAAAAATCAAATATGGTCACAAATAATGAGATGGGAGTTGCTATATATGGAATTTGTGGAGAACCATATTAATATTTTTGAAATTTTTTTTGAAAATCCCATAGTCACGTGATTTTGGGGTTCAGGGTGTAAGATCACCAATTATGGTGTCTTTCTGTCCAGAAAATCAAAGAAATATATACTAGCACATTAAAGTTGAATTGTGTTGACAATAATTAAAATTATTGCAAAAGATTTGTATTTCTGTCTACAATTAAATGTATCCCAAATGTGGCCGAAATTGTTGTCTATATACACGTGTCTATATATGATGAGGAAGATTCTTATTTATTCAGAGGTCAATATTTCCAGCTCATAGTTACATAAGAAAATGACACAAGTGCAGAAATGGGGTTACTCGATGCAACTCAATGACCTTACTTCTGTTGATTAGATATATTTAAGTAAAAAAAATAGTGTTAGCTAATAATAGATAACAACATAAGCGTGCAGAGAACAGCTGAAGATCATGTATAATCACATTACAAGTTGAAAGTAAAACATTACAGTCAGATAGTATCAAGGTAATACTCAAATAAATATCGGTCAAGGAAAAGGAGTAAATAAATAATAAACAAACAAAAAAACTAAAATTAAAAAAAAAATTAATAAAAACAAAATAGAAACAGAACAAAATGCAACAACTAACGGTGTTAGTTTAGCTAAACAGGGAGGATTGTTGTGATGTGATTTTAATTACTTTTGTACTAATATAAAATGAGAAGTAGTCATAATTCTTGAAAGAAAAAAATAAATGAAAATTTTAGTAATAATATACAATGAGGAATAGTCATGAATTTAAAAAAAACCAAGTTAATGGCATTCGAGGAGTAATGGTAATCAAATTGGAAAACTTCAAAAAAATAAAAACAAAAAAACCCCAAACATTTTGAACTGTAATAATCATCAATGTGTTAAATCTTGACGTAGATCATAAGAAAACAGAACCTTCAAACAAAATTTCAAACTTGTAAAGATATTTTTACGACATATTTGGACTTTAGTCGAAATTCAACACTCCTCTAAACAACCAATCAGATTCAAAAGAAAACCAAAATTTTAAATTTTAAATAGGTAAAACACTTTAATACATAATTAATGAAAAACATCTCGAATAGGCAGTAGCTAATCAATATCAAGAATTGAATAATTGCTAACATTATCTTACAAATAACACTTGTTTTAGTGTTCTAATATTACATATTATTATTTTAAATAAAATAACGATTAAATTGCAAAGGAGATTAAAAAATCACAATATTCTGTGAACAAAAGGTAAAGTTTTAGTTTCGCCAGATATGCAGTGAACCCATCAGAACTTCACTTTCACAGAATGGATGAGATAGTCAACAGTCTAAAAACTAGAGAGACTCGGTCCGCACTATAAAACAGAGTGTTGGGCGGGTTGCTGGTTTCGGCTGTTGAAAGCTTTGTGTGTTCATTCATATAATTTTCATTTGCGCCAATAAAGACCCCACTATATATCAATATAACATCAAGGAAAATGTAAACCAAACGAACAGAGTATGACGGAGTTCGTCCCCTATATATTTGGAACAACGAGAAGGGCGAATTTGCGTCATTACAAGAGCATAGTATTACAAGATGTTTTATAAAAAAAACACGGAGGTCCCGCATTATTTCTACAAAAATACTGTTTAAGCCTGTGGAATGTTTACTAATTAAAAAGTCTAAATCATTCAAATAAAGAGTACATTAGTGATAAATTTTCACCTTGAAGCACTACATGCATAGTACTCTGATGTCATTTCTATTATAAGTAATTTTAGATTTTATTTTTTGATACATATTAAAATATTCAATCGACTTTACTTGTTAGCATTTTGTTCTAAAGAACAAATATCAAAATGAACAAAGAATATATCGAAAGCTTTAGCAAAGGAGATAAATGAAGGTAATAAAAAAATACCCAACACCAATGAAACTGTCAAAAAAGACAATCCACAAATTAAAGTCGAAGAAACCGGCTTACTTCAGAAACAACCAAAAATATGGAAATTCCAGCAATGTCCTCAATTTGTACAGGCATTTCAAAAGAAATGGTAGTGTAAACATATTTTTATTCGTGGTACTGAACATAGTTAATACATCGTATACAATGTTAGGATCCGGAAACAAGTCGCAGACTTATATTAATCCGTTTCCTATAGATATTACAGTTACATTAATAATACTCAAAGGATCAAAACTATTTACAACATAAGCAAATAAACTTGTATATTTTGTAACAGAAGTGATATATAAAATAAATTGTGGATACAGGAAAACACTGATGAGTTTTTAGTGGAGAGATGAGGTTTTAATCAAATCGCTTTGTACTAAGTATATATTCTTGAACTGTCAAAAATAAATTAACATTATCTTCGTATGATAGGTCAGGTGAGCCATACACATGTATAATAGTGTCTGAACAGGTTAATTGTTGACGATGTTGCTAAGATGATGTTGGCGTTGTTGATTGAAAAGTGGGCAGTGTAATAAGTAGTGAATTGTTGTCTCAACTTCTCCACAATGACAAAGCGGCGAATCAACTATATTTTTAACGTACAAGTCCCGTTTCAGTGAGCTACATTCCATTCGTAATCTAGAATGAAGTATTTGTGCTATTCTCTTCCCGACAAAATAATATTGTGGTTTTTGTTGGGCCTTCATCTGCGCAGTCTTGAAGGATGAAACTGACGCACTTAGATTCGTGCATTCAGGTATCAAATTCCAAGACCGTACAGTTGAAGGCACAAAATAGTTTGAATAGAGTGCTGTTCTAGTTCGAACAGGTGGAATGGTGGATCTATTCCTAGTGTTGTGGCTGTGGATGTTACTTAGTGAGTCCGGTATTAGGTCAGAGAGGTATGGAGGGGTCAAACGATTTTTCATTTTATAAAAGTAAGTCAGTCTATGAGATTCTCTTCGCTCACTGAGTTCCAACCAACCCGTCTAATAAAGTTTTTCAAGGGAGACTAATCTGGTTGCTCCGGTTACTATTCTGGCGGCCTCAACCTTACTCTTTCCACTTTGTCTACAAGGTTTTTTTTACATTAGAATCCCATATTACATCCGCATATTCTAATATAGGACGTATATAGGTTAGATAAACAATTTCCAATGTTTTTCGATCGAGGATAAATTGAAATTTTCGTAAAACATTAATACGTTTATATGCCTTTTCTACTATGAATTCAATATGTTTATTCCATGTGCCATCATTTGAGATATATACTCCAAGATGTTTGTGACTGGATACTTCACTCACCAGTACGTTATTCATATAAAGGTTCGGATGGTCTGGTTTGTGAAGTTTCCTTGTTATTGTCATTGTCTCTGTTTTGTGAGGGTTAAAGCTGACTAACCATTTAGAAGACCATGTATGTATTTTTTCAATATCACTATTCAAAACATTCGCTGCCACACTGTGACTATCTACAATTAAGTAGAGACTGGTGTCGTCAGCAAATAATTTGATAGTAGACTGAATATCAGTTACAATATCGTTAATAAAGATGATAAAAAGAAGAGGCCCCAGGATAGACCCTTGAGGAACACCAGCTTTTACAGTAACCCAGTCCGATGACGAACTATTTATTACTACCCTTTGTTTCCTTCCCGATAAATAATTTTCAACCCATTTTACTAAAGTGCCTTTGATACCAGATGCCTCTAGTTTACATAATAATCCCCGATGCCATACTCTATCAAATGCTTTACTGATATCACAAAATACAACCCTTACTTCTTTTCCATCATCTAATGGTTTTCCAAAGTCGTTCGTGATTTTTAGAAGTTGCTTAATAGCAGAATCCCCTGGAGTGAAACCAGACTGATTTGGTGTGATCGTTTGGTTAATACGTAGATAATTGTGGATATGTTTGTAAATACATCTTTCCATGACTTTACCAATTACACTGATAAGTGAAATAGGTCTATAATTTCTATAGTCACTCGGCGAGTCTTTCTTGAACAAGGGTGTTACATTGGCATTTTTCCATGTAGTTGGATATATGCCAACTGTTAAAGACAAATTAAACAGTTTACACAAAGGATACTTTAGTACAGTAGAGGCTTCTTTTAGGAGTCGTGGACTTATGCAATCTGGACCAGATGCTTTAGATGTGTCTAGGGAATTAATTATGTCCTCGACCTCGTTTTCTGTGATGTCGATGCAAGTAAGTCCGTCTGTCTGAGTGTCTGGTATGTCCGGGGTGGGATGGTTAGTGTCGTTTAGGTCTGATTGTCTGCAAAAGTATTTATTAAATATTTCGGCCTTTTGTTTGTCGTCACAAATCAAATCATTATCAGTCTGTAAGGGGGAACACTACGATTGTTAATAGTGTCGCAGTTTAAGAGTAATTTTATTAATTTCCAATACTGTTTACCTCCCCTGACTTCAATTGAGATATTGGAAGCGATCTTTGAGAAAAAAACACTCTTGGAGTCTAGAACAATTTTCGTACACCTATTTCTAATAGTTCGAAACTTGGTCTAGTGTCCAACAGAGTTAGTTCTCTTTGCAGTAGTAGGGTCGGTAATGTTTTAGTCACCACAAAAACGCAAGGCGTTCAGGCGTTCCCAAATATGGGCATGCCCCGCCCCCTTTCTATACACCGGAAGTGCGTCATCGGAAATTCCACCATCGCGCAAAACATACGTTTCTCATGACGTCACAGGAAGTACGTGAGTCATCGGAGATTCCAGTATCGCGCAAAACCTTATTTGGTCAACCGATTCCAATGAGTCATCGTGTCTGCTAATAAGGATACTTCCATGACGCGCGATCATGAGTCATCGCGCGGCGTATAATTGTCATTCCATATATATTTTTCAATTAATGAAAACGAATAATTTTAAGGAATTAATTCTCATTCGCTTAATTAAACATCTAAAACATTTTATTGGATAAATTATTTCAAACATTGCGCCGATTATCGATCCGGTCGTACACACCTGTCATAAAGCGTTACGGTCAGTGAACCTAGTTTATAGCCTATACGTTTAATCTTTCAATTAAATCAACATGTGAAACTTATCGTAGTTCTCATATTTACTTTTCTATTTACAATATTCATTCTTTAAAAAAATATTGTCTTTATGTATATAAACAGATACAATTTTAAGCGGTGGTATATCTGTCAATAATTATTTATATAGGAACTAATTACCATTCTTTTTTTTTAACCAGTATCATTATTTATTGGTTAAACAATCAATATTTTTAAATGGCGAAATCAATCGACACGATGATAGAGATGACTTTTATTAATAATGACATAAAATTTAATACACGAATATATACAACGATAGAGTCATTGGTACAGGTCTTTCAGTGTGTTCTCTATAATCAGCGGATCTCTACCAGAAAGTTCCTTCACTATGTACTCCATGCTAAAGTTCTTGTATCTGTATTTGACGAAATGAACGCAGTACAGGCCACAGCTATCTCCATCCTCGGGTTGCACTTGCACTCTGCTGAACTTGTATTGGGGTCCGTTGACGATCAGTACGTTTCTGAAGCGTGGATGATACGTTTCCGGCGCTTTTCCAAACGAATCGAAAAATTCGGGTGGTCCATTGAATGGGAAATGAAACGCCACCACCACCACCACCACCACCACCCACCACCACCAACACCACCACCCACCACCACCACCACCCACCACCACCACCTCCACCACCAGACTATTGGAATTTATAGTCCCTGGGAATGACAGGTTATAAGAGGAGGGTGGTTGATATGCTTTTCATCCACCATGGACGAGTTTTACTTATTCGTCAATAGCTATGATTCTTTGAATCTGTTCCCTCAAAACAAGGGCGGACAATTTAGAATAGAGCTGCCCAAGACTTACTCGATGGACGGGGAGTGGGAATGTGCCTTACTGGAGATGACGTTCGTTCCAGCATTCGAAAGACCGACGAAAAGGCTCTACGTCTGTTGTGATGTGCTAGGGGAATGGTCTTACGTCCAGGACACGTTCCTGTCACTACTACAGTCCGTGGCAGTACGCTCGGAAGAGACGACGGAGGCGATCTTTGAGAGAGCAATTTATATGCCGGTCAAAAGCGGTAACATGAAGAGACTGGAAATCACGTTAAGAGACGACCGATTACAAGTATGTCGCTGCAAGGATGACCACGTGTTCATTTTCGAAAAGTCATAAGAGGAAGAAACTCAACTAGGCAATAAGGATGCAGTGTCCAACTTGTCAACACCCTTTTTCCAGAAGAGATGCCATGTTGAGGCATCAACGAAATAAACACGGAACGGGAATGACAACACCACCACCACCACCACCACCACCACAGTCCCCACCACCGACGCTGTCACACAGTTTCCGTCTCCGGCATCCGTTTACCATGATCGTGTCTGGACCCACTTCCTGCGGAAAGACGTACTTCTTAAAGGAAATGCTGCGCCGAGCCCAGAGCACGATCGTCCCGCCGCCCGAGAGGATCGTCTGGCTGTACAAACGATGGCAACCCCTCTACGACGTGATTCAAAACACGGTCGTGCCTGCAGTGAAATTCGTACGCGGCATACCGTCGGACTTGGACGCCGACCACTACTTCGATACCGAGACCAGAAACTTGGTGATCCTCGACGACTTGATGACAGTCTCGACCAAAGACGCGCGCATCAACGACTTGTTCACCGAGGGATCGCATCATCGCAACTTGTCGGTGATTGCCGTCAATCAGAATTTATACTTTGGAAAAGATCCGACACAGAGGAGAAATTGTCAATACCTGGTTCTTTTCAACAATCCCGTGGATCGTCAGCCCATAGCCACGCTCGGTAGACAGATGTACCCGAGGAAGAAAGATTTCTTGTTGAAAACCTTCGAAGAGGCGACGAGAAAGCCGCACGGATACCTACTCGTAGACCTGAAGGCCGAAACATCCGAGCACCTTAGACTGCGTAGCGATGTCATGGAGAGGGACGAAGACGATGTCACGAAGAGGGACGTATACCTGAAGTCCAAAACACTTGAGCACCTGAGACTACGTAGCGATCTCATGGAGAGAGACGAAGACGATGCCCTGGAGATGGACGAAGACGAAACCTACTTTGAAGACCCCAGCGAACCCGACCTGATGGCCTGTCGAGAATGTGGACTGGTGTTTGCACATGCGCATGGACTCGATATGCATCAAGCCCAAAGATGTTCGAACGACGAACCGCCGAGTAAACGCTGTAGAAGTGAAGCTGACGAAGGTACCTATGGATACGAGTTGGAGTGTTTCCTAAAAGACTTACCTGCCACGGTACATTGTGCAGACGAACTTCCTTCTGAAGTCAAAGACAGACCACAGAGTTTTATCGTCAACACTGACCGATGCGACGGAAAGGGAATCCACTGGGTGGCGTTTCATTTCCCATTCAATGGACCACCCGAATTTTTCGATTCGTTTGGAAGAGCGCCGGAAACGTATCATCCACGCTTCAGAAACGTACTGATCGTCAACGGACCCCAATACAAGTTCAGCAGAGTGCAAGTGCAACCCGAGGATGGAGATAGCTGTGGCCTGTACTGCGTTCATTTCGTCAAATACAGATACAAGAACTTTAGCATGGAGGACATAGTGAAGGAACTTTCTGGTAGAGATCCGCTGATTATAGAGAACACACTGAAAGACCTGTACCAATGACTCTATCGTTGTATATATTCGTGTATTAAATTTTATGTCATTATTAATAAAAGTCATCTCTATCATCGTGTCGATTGATTTCGCCATTTAAAAATATTGATTGTTTAACCAATAAATAATGATACTGGTTAAAAAAAAAGAATGGTAATTAGTTCCTATATAAATAATTATTGACAGATATACCACCGCTTAAAATTGTATCTGTTTATATACATAAAGACAATATTTTTTTAAAGAATGAATATTGTAAATAGAAAAGTAAATATGAGAACTACGATAAGTTTCACATGTTGATTTAATTGAAAGATTAAACGTATAGGCTATAAACTAGGTTCACTGACCGTAACGCTTTATGACAGGTGTGTACGACCGGATCGATAATCGGCGCAATGTTTGAAATAATTTATCCAATAAAATGTTTTAGATGTTTAATTAAGCGAATGAGAATTAATTCCTTAAAATTATTCGTTTTCATTAATTGAAAAATATATATGGAATGACAATTATACGCCGCGCGATGACTCATGATCGCGCGTCATGGAAGTATCCTTATTAGCAGACACGATGACTCATTGGAATCGGTTGACCAAATAAGGTTTTGCGCGATGCTGGAATCTCCGATGACTCACGTACTTCCTGTGACGTCATGAGAAACGTATGTTTTGCGCGATGGTGGAATTTCCGATGACGCACTTCCGGTGTATAGAAAGGGGGCGGGGCATGCCCATATTTGGGAACGCCTGAACGCCTTGCGTTTTTGTGGTGACTAAAACATCACCGACCCTACTACTCTTTGCCTTCTTATGTGCTCGATTTTTCTGTCGAATACTTTTCCTAATCTCAGTGGTTAGCCAAGGAGGATCGTTTTTCCTAATGGTAACGGTACGATTAGGTATATTTTGGGGGGCCTTTTCCAAAATTATGTCAGTAATAGCTGATGCTATGTCGTCGACGTCATTTGAAACAAATAGGTCATTCCATTCGATGTTTGAAAGTTGATTTCGGTACGATTCATAATTTCCTTTTTCTTTACAAAGATTTTACGTTTGAATGATTTACATGGCTTGGAAGGCTGATCGAGGATACCTACTACGGGTAGATGGTACCGTACTTGATCAAGTAGTGGAGGACCAACGTATGAGGTCAAAACACTTCTTGTATTATTTACTAATATGAGATCAAGTAATGAAGAGCTGTGCTCTGTAATATATGTCGGCTCAGAGATAAGTTGATGAAGACTAAACTGAGTTTTATTATACCTATTCTGTCGTCAGAGTCACCCCTTATTTGATTAACATTGAAGTCCCCAGTCACAATAATGTCCAGATTAGTTGAGGAAGCTAAATCAAGTGATTGTTCAACCTCCTCCCATACCTGGACATTACTATTCGGGGGAATATAATAGGTTCCATATAAATATTTCTTATATTTAAATTTAATTTCAACCCATAAACATTCAACATCACCGACCTGTAAGTCATGTCGAATGCAACAATTCACATTATCTTTAACATAAACAATCACACCACCACCAATTCTACCCACCCGGTCTCTACGAAACGGAGGTTTATACCCTGTTAGCGTTATGTCGGATTCATTAATTGCAGGGAATAGCCAGCTCTCAGTGAACGATAGAATCTCATGATTACAGAATTCAGCCGCAATAAGTTCAAGCTTAGGAACAATACTTTGGACGTTTAAGTGTACAAATGAGATGCAATGATTAACGCTATAGCTAGATAAAGAGCTGTTCGTAGATAAGGTTTATTCTGGTCCAGGGTTTGGTTCGATTCCTGATATCAACAACAATATACAAATTACTTTCAGATAATAAAAAATGTTAGCTTTATATGCTTGTAATGGATTGTTATCAGAATTGTTTTTACACTTGTCGTAGGAGTAATGGTTGTCAACAACATCATACAATACATTTCTAAATATAAAGTGCAATATAATAAATACATAGAATGCGTTACTACCATGTTCTATATACAGTGCAATGCAAACAAGGTCTATTAATGATAATCGTTTATTCCTTTTGACAGTACAAGACCTGTAATAAAAACGGCCAATCTTCTCACGGTAGCTAAGAATATCCACACCCATTATGTAATACTCGGGGTGTTTCTAGTTTTAACCCGTGAGCGTCTGACCAGTTCATAACTCATCCTATTCAACAGTGTATTGTGCAAAGTGCATGAAAAAAATGGAAAAATAAGTGATACAAGTAAACTTGAGAAACATATGATACAGATAATATGTGTCATAATGAAAGTGGATTGGGATTTCATGTGAATTATGAGAAATGGGATTTTTAATTAAGTAACGAGAACATAAAAGCAGATTCTTCTAAGTTCATAAATATTATTTCTTATTTTTTCGAATTGATGTGGGTCCTAGTTGTAAGCTTATATTTGTTATTTAAATTATTTATTTATTTATTTATTTATTTATTATTATTAGTTTTTATCTAGACAACTGTACACCAATAGAGCTAAATAGACACGATTGTGTATTGTGAGGTCTAAATAGTAATTGTGCTTCATTCATTTTAGATACATTTTATGTTATTTGATTAACATACAATCGATGAGTTTCATATTCAAGAACATGGATGACTCTAGAATACATGTATATGTACTTGGAATAATAATTTGTTAATGTAATTTGGTTTGTTGTTATTATTTAATTGCCTATTGTTGAAGTTAGTTATTGTTGCATATATTTTGTTTGCTGACTTGTTTTTGCTTTGAAGATTAGATTTAAATTATCCATGGAAAGTAAGAATGAGAACTGTTAATTTCTTGTGATGTCACTTGTTAAGGACCAATGAAAAAAGAGTTGTTACTTGATCAACAACTTTGACCCAGAATAGAATTTACTACAATACTATTGATACAAACAAGTACAGATGCACTTGTAATAAGCAATATAATACACAAATAAACAAATATACAGTTTATGTACTCTTTTGTAAGTTTTCTGCTGTCAAGTCAAGTCAAGTCAAGTCAAGTAAATTTTATTTATAGTCGGTAAGACAAAAGATAACAAAATTACATACATATAACATAAGCTCTGATGAGCTTTTAAAACCGACATAAAGACATGTGAGTACAGACAAACAAAGCAAAAACAATACATTGCATACATAAAAACAATGATAAGAGCATCTTTAAGGACAAAATACAGTACATAAAAGCATGCAGACATGAGAGATTTCCTCCGATATAAAACATAGAAAGTTCAGGTAAGATACATTTAAGCACATAAAAAAAGCAGACATGGGATACATAAAAGCAAATAAAACAGAAAAAGCACTAAAATATATTAATAGCATACATAAGCATCAAAAAACTCAAATGTTTATATAGTAAGAAAATTAAAAAAGATGTAAGCATAGCCATAGCATAAAAAACATGCAGCACTGAAAGGAGCACTAGGGATTTCAGACATTGGTGATGTCGGGGGTGCCAAACTATATCTAACAGCAAAAAGAACAATTACAAGCCACCCCTTCCCACCTACTAATTAAACCCTTAAATTGATTTAAACTTATATCTCCTCTCAGATCATTTGGGAGTTCATTCCATAGTTTGGCAGCCCCAAACCGAGTGTAGACCATACCTTGTTGTATTAACGTTTGGTTTGGCTGCTATATTTGAATATCTAAAAGAATAAAAACTCTGTTTAATAGTTATAAGATCATGTAAGTATACAGGGGTTTGTTTGTTAACTATTTTAAAAACTTGTATAGCTAAAAGACGCAGTCTTCTTAGACGTAATGACGGCATCTTAGATTTAATAAGTAGGTCTTCGTATGTACCACTATCGTTGTTATAGATAAATCTTAAGGCCCTTTCTTGAATTTTTTTTTGTTTTTTTTGTGTTTTTTTTTTTCGCTACAAAAATGCCACACTAAAGGACAATAGTTAAAATTGGATAAAATAAAAGTATAGTATATGGTGAGTCGACCCAATTTGTTGAGGTGTTGTCCAATTCTTTTTAAGACATTTAATTGTTGGGAGGCTTTTTTACATATATTTGCAATGTGAGTGTCAAAATTTAGTTTGAAATCAAAAGTAACACCAAGAAGTTTTACTTCATCGTCACATCTAATTTTACTACCATTTATATCAAATACAATATTTTTACAGTGGGTTTTTTTGCCTACAGCTATGGCTTGAAATTTTTCTGGGTTAACCTGCATGTGATTATTATTAAACCATTGTATTAAGTCTTTACTTTCTACCTCTAGAGTTTTGATTACATCTTGAAAATCATTACTGCTATATGAGAGTGTATTATCATCTGCATAATTGTATAAATCAGATTTTGACACAAAGTGGAAGATATCGTTCATAAAAATGTTAAACAGTACTGGTCCTAGAATTGATCCTTGGGGAACCCCTTTGTAAATATTTAGAAAAGAACTATATACTGAGCCAATTTTAACACATTGTTTCCTGTTGCTTAAGTAACTTTTTAAAAGTGTGAGGGCTTCTTTAGATAAACCATAGTTTTCAAGTTTCAGAAGTAGAAGGTTATGAGGCAGACAGTCGAATGCTTTTGAAAGGTCCATTAATATTGCAGCGATATATTTATTATCGTCTACGGCTATGCGCCAATCTTCTATAATTTTAATTAAAATATCCTGGCAACTGTAACCTGGTTTAAAAGCGGATAAATACATATGAAATTTTGATTCAAAGAAATCATTTATTTGTATATCTATGGCTTTTTCAAAAAGTTTTGAGTTAGTTGGTAAAACACTAACTGGTCGATAATTATCTTTAAGTAAAGTGCTGTTTTTTTTATGTATTGGTACAACTTGTGCTATTTTTAGTTTATCTGGGAAAACTGATGTCTCTAGAGATTTATTGATTAGTTCTTTGATTGGTGTTTTGATAACTGGGACTGCTATCTTGATAATTTTAGTTGATATTTCATCTATACCAGTGGCTTTCTTTACACTAAGTTTCATAATTTGTTTCTCAATAAAATGTTCAGTAATAGGGTTAAAGTATAATTGTTGCATATCAGTAACAGTATCCTTATTTACAATAAGTGTCTCATTTATGTTTACATTTCTTATTGATGCTTTTGCGTTTTCAGATTTAGTAAATTCCTTGATCTTTGTAATACTAGGGTGATTGTTATCTATAGAGATTGACCCTTTTCCTATGTTTTAGCTACATTTATAAAGAAATCATTAAAGATGTTACTAATTTCTACTTGATCTGTTTATATATTTTCTTTTTCTTGTATCATAATATTTGTATCATGAAGACAACCTGTAATTACTAGTTTGAGCGATAGCATTTTAGATTAATTCATCTGGGAGCGTGTATGTTGGATCAACCTGGGTAGCGAACTGTACAAATTTAGTTATGGTGCTGACATCATGAAAGTTGTCATCTTTGTCGACTACACAGATTTTACCATTTGTCGTCCAAATAGATTTTATCTTTTTTCTTTTGTGTAGTTTTCGACCGTGGTAAAACAGTTTGTTCCTTAACATAGTAAGATCCTCGTTTATATAAACCGAACTAAATTGTATTGAGGTTTTCAAGTTTTTCCTACATTTCAATATACGAAATTTAACATTTGGCTCAGACAAACGGACGATAATTTGCTTTGGTTGTGAGCTACCAGCTTGGTTGACTACACGTTTCCCTACCCAATGGGAACGTACATTAAATTCTCCCTCTTAAAATCGTCCGAATTTAAATTATTTCTACTCTATGGCAAATGGCGTGAAAGACAAAACAAATATCTAGGCTTAGTTGCTCGCAGTAACTTCTAATATTTTCTCCCCAAGAGCAAAATTTATTACATTAACATTTTTAACTAAATAACAAAACTTCAATCACACATCTATTACAATGAAAATATAGTATGCAGAAGAAAAAACACCTGTTTCTTTGAGGTTACTGCAAGCGTCGATACCCGTCAACACTATTTATATCAGTCCGTGCCCGTCCATATCATGCAAATCGTGCACTGTAAAAGCGGGTATTCTACCCACACTTAATTATAGAACTGACCAAACAACTTCAAAACTGACCAAACAAGTTATTTATAATTTATATGTAGTAACTTAGGTAAAACCCCATTTTACCCGAAATAGAAATATATTTAAATTCTCCCTCTTAAAATCGTCCGAATTTAAATTATTTCTACTCTGGCAAATGGCGTGAAAGACAAAACAAATATCTAGGCCTAGTTGCTCGCAGTAACTTCGAAAAAACAAATGAGAAGTTAAGAATTAAATGCCAAGATTCAGAGATACACGTAGTTGAGAATCAATATTGTCTTTAATATAACCGTCTTTAGCCAAATCTGAAGCCCATCTCCCATGAGCTTTCAGCAATCTTTCAGAAACCCCTCGATTAGCCGCACTTGATGCACCCCGCTTCTCAAACTGTGTAAACCAAACTTTGTTTTATCCAAACCAATTTCTTCTTAAGCATCAAGTGTAATTTCTCTAGCTCTGGTATAAGACAATGGTGTATTCTGTTTGCATAAAGTGTACACGCCAGTCGATTTGAATGATACAGCTCTAAAAATAAATTCATCTGAACCCTTTTTCAAACCAGCTAAATCTATATATCGATTTAACCATAAAATTGGACAAAAATCTGAACCAGTTTTGGCTATTGTAACAGCGCTACCTCTCCTATACTTATCTGTCTTACTCTTCTCAATGATTAGCTTGACAAAATTGTCAGAAAACTGTAAATTACACATTTTTAAATTGGCTATTTCATTGTATCTTAGAAATCCAGAAAAACCAAGCAAAAATAAAACAATAATTCTTAATGATTTTAAATTGGAACTAGTACTAAATTTGTCAACAATTTGTTTTAATATTTCTGGCGTAATTGGCTCTTTTTTGTTTACAGGTTTACTCAATAAACGCTTTACACCTTCTAAAATTAGATTCAAAAATTTATCAGAACAAGGATTTATCTTAAAATGAAAATCATGAAACCATTTGACAGCATAAAAATTGGATAACAAGACTGCTTCACTGCATTTACTTTGAATAAGACTACCAATATAAAGTGACACAGTGGTTTCTGTAGCTGGCAAACACTGTAATGAATTAGAATTGCACCAAGTCTTAAATTTTTGAAAATAGCATTTGTATTTCTTGATTGTATTTTCCGACTTTGAAAATTCAACGTAATTAGGTAACTGTTTAATAATACTGGAAAATCTTGAATCGGTGGCATAATTCTTGAACTGTGTCCAATTTGACTGTACAGTCTAAAAAATAAACAAACATTAACATACAATATAAAAAAGTATTACAAAAACTGTAATGCGGCATTAACCCTCGACACAGTGTCCTCTATACATATTACAGTATGTGGCATTCTACCTCACATACACTGTAAAACACATGCGGCATTCAACTTCGCATGAATCAACAAATCTGAGTATGTGGCATTCTACCTCACATACAACATATAACATGCGGCATTCAACCTCGCATGTTCAATATAAATCAGTTGACAGTTCGTCATCACTTATACAAACACATTTTCATCATGTTAATCAAATATTAATTAACTGAAAAATCTACTAGCAATACAACAACATTTCCATTAAATGGAACATTAGCAAACACACTATTTTCCTGTGCACCTTTAACGAAAAAATTGACAGGTTTTTTATATTCTATATAATCTTTCATAAAATTTTTAAATTTTCCAGAAAATTTACAGACTAAGGATGGCCAAAATAAAGCCGACTTCCATTTAGGAACAACTAAAGTTCCTTTTGCTTTACATAAAAAACATATGATTAATGTAAGAAGAATTAAAGCTAGTTGGAGGTACCAGCCAGTTATTATGTCCAGACCAATCATATGCAAAAGCATCAACTCCAGAGGTGTCGGGCGTATAATACTTCGAATAAAAACAGTTTAATTTCTTATTTTTGTAATCTGCAAAACGATCACAAGTGTAAGGGCCCCAAAACTTATTGAACAAATCAAAAATATGTTGAGCAACACCCCAGTCGTCGAAATCGAAAAATTTGCTTAAAGAATCTGCGAAAGTATTTTCTTCTCTGGTAATCCATTCTACATCTAATTTAACTTTATAAGTCAGACAAAAATGAAAAATTTCTAAAGCAATATCCTGAAGTTCTTCTTTCATACTGCCCTTTTTTACAATTTGCACTACATTTTGATTGTCAGTATACATTTTTACATTTTTTTTCAGATAAAATCGGACTTCAAAGCTGTTAAATTATTTTTTAAAGAATAAAGTTCTCTCCAAGTAGAGCTCTTTTCACGTTCATTTTCATCAAACATAAAATGTACAATTTTTTCGTCATTTAATATAAATCCAGCGCCAGAAAATTGACTTGCATCTGAAAAAACTATTCTTTGTGGTTTCCTGTAAATAGGAACTATGCATTTTGAAGATAATGAATCGCATTGAAGATACCAAAATTTTAATTCTGTTATAACATTATCATTTATGAAAATTAGACTATCCCAGCTTTTATTACAACAAATAGCCATATGAATGTGTTTTGTCATAAGATTACAAATGTTTCCTAATGCTGGAATCCAGGATATTATTTTGCCCGCAATTTTTGCTAAATTTCTACTAGTCACGTGACACTTTCCTTCAATCAGATTAACAATGCTAGATTTTAGACAAACAAATTTCTTTTGGGGAATTTCTAAAGTACAATTTTTAAAATTCCATAAAAAACCTAACCATTCAATTTTTTGCACTGGGTCCCAAATGCTTTTCTCTTTATTAACAATAAACCCCGATTTTAATAAATCTTGTTGAACTAAAGCTGAAAATTGTTCACAGAATTCATAAGACTCAGCCGTGCACATACCGTCATCTAAATATATGACAATAGGCAAACCCAGACTACGCCAATGTTTGACTAAAACACGTAAAGTTTTCGTAAAAATATGACCGGCCGAAGATAACCCAAAAGGCAATATGGAAAAAGTTAAATATTTTCTAGTGTTACCAAATATCCAAGAAAATCCTAGAAATTTTTGATCATCAGGATGAATATCAATATGGTGATACCCGGATGTTAAATCAAAACCTAAATGCATAACAATTAGAAGTCGCAAAACTTTTGGCTTCTTTTACACCTTCAAATTTAACTTTCATCTTATCAACAAATTCGCTTATATGACGAAGATCCAAAACTAACTTTTTCTTTCCGGAGCTATTAACCGATACTGTTAATGGATTTACAACAAAAGGACAATCTACTTCATTGATACAATTTTTCTGCAATAGTTCATTAATAGCTTGTGCAACGAATTCCGAATGTTGCAGTGCAGATTTATTATTACGTAAAAACGAATACGTAGGCATGGTATGAAAAGAAATCCGATAACCAAAATTGATAACATTCAAAATAAATTCATTGCAATGCAAATCATTTTTCCAAAAACTAACATGTTTCTTTAAATTGGTTTTAACACTTAAAGTTATTGAACTACTTTGAAAGCTGACAATGTTTATACTAGACGTACTAGGAGTTAAATACTCAACTATATCTGCTGTGTCTGGTTCACTGACGAGATTGAACTAGCTGCAGTGAGTGATCCCTTGTGAGGACAGGCCCTGGCGAAATGACCTGGTTGATTGCAGTAGAAGCATTTGAAGACTTCTGGTGTTTTCTGGTTTCTTCCTTGGATATCCGATCCGCTGTAGTGGCCAAAGCCACGAAAAAAACTTCTGGAGTTGAATTTTCCTCCCCTAACAGACGAATTCTGCGAGAATTCTGATGATTCAGTAGGCCGAACTCTGTCATAAGGCTTAAAAGTCCTATTGCGATTAGCCAAAGTCTTTGTCAATCTAGAAATAGCAGCACGTAGTTCTGCTGCATCTTCTTTGTTGTCCGCCAAAGGACTGTCCAAGTACTTTTTTACGGTGTCCCACCCGTGCTTGTCTGCAATCTTCAATATCTTATTTCTCTTCCGAATAACTTCTTTCTCTGCGGTGATCAAATCAAAAGCTTCTTCCAACTTGCCAAACTTCAAACAACTTTCCAACACCGATAACTTGTTCAACCTTTCACTGTTAAAGCCGTATTGAATTTTATTTCCCTCGTTCTTAAAAATATAATCATTAGCATCTACACCTGTAGCTTTTCGAGATGTGGAACATTCAAAACGATCTTCAAAATGTTGAATTCATGTGGTTTTCTGTCGTTCCAAAGCTTCGTTCAGCGTAGCAGTAAATTGTGTTATAGCCGCTTCTGTGGATAAGTCTGAAGACCTTCCTTCACTAAAATCTTCTCGGTTTCTTTGAGGTTACTGCAAGCGTCGATACCCGTAATACCCGTCAACACTATTCATATCAGTCCGTGCCCGTCCATATCATGCAAATCGTGCACTGTAAAAGCGGGTATTCTACCCACACTTAATTATAGAACTGACCAAACAACTTCAAAACTGACCAAACAAGTTATTTATAATAATTTATATTTAGTAACTTAGGTAAAACCCCATTTTACCCGAAATAGAAATATATATGTATCGTCTTCCTTATAATCAGGGGATATTTCCGAGATGATTGACCTTACTATACCAATCGTTTCGGTCTTGTCAGTGGATTCACGGATGCCAGATATTCTGATAAGACTTCTACGCCCGTATTGTTCGACTGAGTCCAGGTCCTCTCGAAGTTTTCTATTTTCATCTTTTAATATTTCTATTTTCTCTACTAGAGGTTGGGTATATGAGTGAATAAGGGCTGTAATGTCGGATAGAATGGTGCTTTTAACTGCGTCTGCTATTTTTTGTATGTCGTCATCGGACATCGTAACTAGTTGAGGGACAACAGAATGTACCATTTCATGAACTGAGTCACTGAGATTGTAATGTCCAATTTTTCTACAACAATATTTTTCCACGATTACATGTGTGTATGCAGTGATTTTTTGTTAGGCATTTAGAGTGTTCCGAACGGACAGTAAATGTGTAAACATGTTGTTATCGCTGTGTTGATTATGTGGAGATATTTCATAATTGGTGAGTTTTTTATTTTGATATAGATGTGTAGTTGCTAATATAAAGCAGTTTTGAATATTATTCATAAGGTTTAAATCACAATAAGACGTATTTTCATGCATGAAACGTAATTTTCTAGTCGTTTAATTTCGGTAGCACAGGCGCGGTGTGTTCGATTTGTCACCGTGATCACTGTATGCGGTATGTTAATCGAAATTTTAGGTTTTGTTGGATAATAATGTATACATTAAAAAATCGTTATTAGATTAACAAAATGTATACATTTGTGTTTGCCTTTCATTAATTTTATGTAATGAAGGTTGTTTGTATATGCATATTACGTGTTCTTTCTAGTTATTGTCTGTTTATATACTGAAGACGGTTTTGTTTTTGTTTTCAGTAAATCGTACATATTGGGAAGCATGAAATTGTATTACTGATGTTGTATGCTGTATCAAGATGGTTCTCTGGAATACAATTAAAACTTCATTACTACCATACGCATTTTCATTTATTTCCACACAAACTTCCTAGCCAACACATTATTTACAATTATGAACATGGACAGTGAAGAAACAGAACGGCGAGATAGAAAACTTACTGAGAAAGGACTCATGTTAATGTGTTGGCTAGGAAGTTTGTGTTCGTCTGCCTTCAATATTTAGTCGATTCAAAACGTCATTTGAGCAAAATGTTGCTCGACGAATGAGAAATTCCTATACTCAAGTCAGTGTTTTGGACTGACAGTATGTCTGTTTTACGATATATTTGGAATGTTTCCGCCAGGTTTCAAACATTTGTTGCAAATCGACTTGCAGTCATTCACGATGGTTCCGAAGTAGAAAACTGGAGATACATAAACACAAAACTCAATCCCGCAGATCACGCTTCAAGAGGTTTAACTTCAGCAGAAATGCTCGAGAAAAAGTGGACAATGGCACCAGAATTTCTATGGATGGGAGAAGATTTATGGCCGCAACTTCCGTCAGAAGATATCAGGATATCTACTTCTGACCCTGAAGTCAAACAAGTCGTTGCAAAAACTGACCTGATCGCAAATGATATAAATTCTCCGATAGACAAATTATTAGCGTATTATTCTTCATGGATATCACTTAAGCGAAGCGTCGCTTGGATACTTAAAGTTCGAAATATGCTAAAACATCGTGTTCAAGACAGGAAAGGTAATAATAAAAACACAAATGATTCGATCAAATCTGACAACAAAGCCAAGGACAAACAAAGTAATTTAATGCACACTTCATTGTCAGTGGATGATCTGGATAAAGCTGAAAGAGAGAGCAATATTAGTATATGTTCAGAAACGCGCTTATAAGGACGATATTGATACACTATCATCAGAAGGATCTGTTAGAAATAAAAGTAGCTTGCGTAAACTGGATCCTATTTTAGATCGTGGCATACTACGCGTTGGAGGACGCTTATGTAATTCAAAAATGCCAGAGGAAGCCAAACATCCTGCAATTTTACCAAAGAACAGTCATGTGTCCGAGCTTATTCTTCGCCAAATTCACATGGATTTGCAGCATAGTGGTAGAAACCATATGCTCGCCCGTCTGAGAGAAAGGTACTGGATACCCAATGCAACGTCTGCAATTAGAAAACTGATTTCGAAATGCGTCATTTGTCGACGAGTTAGTGCACCATTGCTAGAACAGAAAATGGCAAATCTTCCAAAAGATCGTGTTTTTCCAGACGAACCACCATTCACATCAGTTGGTGTGGATTATTTTGGGCCATTTGAATTGAAACAACGAAGGTGTCGTCTTAAACGCTATGGAGTTATTTTTACGTGTTTAGCGAGCCGAGCCGTGAATTTAGAAGTTGCCTTTTCACTGGATACAGATTCGTACATAAACGTTTTACGCCGATTTATTGCTCGTCGTGGGCAGGTTACAAAGATTAGGTCCGATAATGGCACAAACTTTATCGGGGCTGAACGAGAACTTCAGAGAGCGATAACTGAGTGGAATCTGGCTCAAATTGAAAAGTTTATGTTGCAAAGAAATATTGAGTGGCAATTCAATCCGCCTTCTGGTTCTCATTTTGGAGGCATTTGGGAGAGACTAATCAAAAGTGTCCGAAAAGCAATGAATAGCGTACTCCAAGAACAAGTTTTGGATAATGACGGTTTACAAACTTTAATGTGTGAAATTGAAGCAACACTTAATGACCGTCCTATTACTATGAACCCAGATAATCCGAGCGATTTGGAGGCACTTACGCCGAATCACTTACTGCTCATGAAGCGAAAGCCAAACTTGCCACCTGGACTGTTTTGTAAATCAGACAACTACTGCCGTCGCAGATGGAGACAAGTTCAATATATGTCGGACTTGTTTTGGAGTCGTTGGATACGCGAGTACTTACCCATTCTACAGGAACGACAGAAGTGGAATAAAACAAAACGAAACTTGAAGACTGGAGATATCGTCATGGTAGTCGACTCTTAGTGCACCTAGAAATTCATGGCCTGTTGGTATAGTGCAAGAGACAATTTCTGATCGTCACGGACTTATTCGTCAAGTGAAAGTTAAACTTGGTTCAAATGTTCTTATACGTCCCGTTGACAAGTTATGTACGGTTCTGGAGTGTGACTGAATTTTCCGAATAGTGTGAGAGTTTTGAGGTTATATATGTTATTGTATAATTTTGCAAGTATCTTGTAGGACAATTGCAATTTGTGTTGATATTCATGCATATGGTTTTTTGAGTTTCTTCTGTGCAGGGAGCACATTTTTTTTGTATGACATATTTTTGGCATATATTTGTTGTAATTGTTCCGCATTGCTCCACAATTAGAGGGCTGGTATGTAATGTCCAATTTTTCTACAACAATATTTTTCCACGATTACATGTGTGTATGCAGTGATTTTTTGTTAGGCATTTAGAGTGTTCCGAACGGACAGTAAATGTGTAAACATGTTGTTATCGCTGTGTTGATTATGTGGAGATATTTCATAATTGGTGAGTTTTTTATTTTGATATAGATGTGTAGTTGCTAATATAAAGCAGTTTTGAATATTATTCATAAGGTTTAAATCACAATTAGACGTATTTTCATGCATGAAACGTAATTTTCTAGTCGTTTAATTTCGGTAGCACAGGCGCGGTGTGTTCGATTTGTCACCGTGATCACTGTATGCGGTATGTTAATCGAAATTTTAGGTTTTGTTGGATAATAATGTATACATTAAAAAATCGTTATTAGATTAACAAAATGTATACATTTGTGTTTGCCTTTCATTAATTTTATGTAATGAAGGTTGTTTGTATATGCATATTACGTGTTCTTTCTAGTTATTGTCTGTTTATATACTGAAGACGGTTTTGTTTTTGTTTTCAGTAAATCGTACATATTGGGAAGCATGAAATTGTATTACTGATGTTGTATGCTGTATCAAGATGGTTCTCTGGAATACAATTAAAACTTCATTACTACCATACGCATTTTCATTTATTTCCACACAAACTTCCTAGCCAACACATTATGGCTCCCCGGCGGGGAATCGAACCCCGGTCTCCCGCGTGACAGGCGGGGATACTAACCACTATACTACATTATACTATATTGATAATGCGTGGTTTCAGGATAAAAACAATAAATTTATCGCCTTTAATCAAACAGTTCAGCAGTGGTTTTCAATTCGTAGTCCTGAAAGTGTTCAAACAAAAGCTAAGACTCTTTCTCTAGACGACGCGCGATCAAGATCTAGTCAACGATCGGGAGCAAGTTCAAGTTCTAGCCATTTGTCTGCAGCGAAACTTAAAGAAGAGCAGAGAAAAGCTGAGTTATTAGCTCGTGCAAAATCGTTAGAAGAAAAGAAGGAGCTCGAGGAAGCAAAGTTAAGACTTCGTTTTAAAGAAGAAGAACTTGAAATTAAAACAGAAATGCAAGTAAGCGATGCTAAGTCACGTGTAATTGAAGAACTTGAACGAAGCATGCGAGAGGATGAACAGCTTGAAGAAAACCTTCGTATTAGACAACGTTTAGATGAAACTAATAAAACAAAATCTATTAGTGAATTGAATCCTTCAGGACTAGATCCTACCGTCCCGGAATGGATCCCGAGAATTAAGAAGAAATCGATAGATGTCGATACCATGAATCATATTCCTATAGCTCGTGAGTTGAACAAACCCAAAGCGGATATTCAAACATTTGATGGAAATCCGATGAGTTACAAACTATTCTTGCGACAATTTCAATCGAGAGTTGTAGCTAACACCGAGTCCTACGAGGAAAGACTTAACTTCCTATTACAATTTACAATCGGTGAACCGCACAGAATCACTATGGGATTCTCACATTTAGATGCTAAGATTGGTTATGAAGCTGCTTTAAGTGAATTTGAGGAAAGATACGGTAATCCTGACATTATAGCGCATACCTACGTAAAACGGGCACTTGATTGGCCACTTATTAGACAAGACAATGCAAAGGCTCTTGACGATTTCGCAATATTTCTGCAAGAATGTTTGTATGCTGTAAACTATGTTGAAGCCGCAAAAATTTTAGAATATTCATAAAACCTGAAACAATTGGTCCGAAAATTACCATTCCATCTTCACGACAAATGGAGAAACATAGTGTATGAGACGAAATCCGCACGAAATACAGTTAGATTTAGTCAGTTAGTCGATTTCGTAAAAAGAGAAGCTAAGAAAGCAAATGATCCTACTTACGGGGTGTTTTGATTAACAAAAAACCTGATATTCCTCAGAAACAAAGCGATAGAAAAGTTCTTAGAAACTACTCAGTGGGAACAGGAGAATCTAGCGTTACCGTAAATGAAAGTGTACAGAGAAGCAACTTACGAGCAGCTCTTATTGCACCATGTTTATTCTGTGACAAACAACATTCGTTGGAAACGTGTAAGTTGATTGTAAAAAAGGACTTGAAGGATCGTTACAATTTTCTCAAATCAAAAGGACTATGCTTCGGCTGTCTGAAGTCAGGACATCAAAAGACCGTTTGTAAGCGCAAGGCTACTTGCGCACATTGCCAGAAACCTCATCCATCGATTTTACACGTTGATCCAAGACAATTTAACGATTTAAAATCAACTCATAACGATTCTAACAAGCAGGAAATCGTTACCGAAGGTAAAGCAAGTGCGACTCATATGGGGGCTGGAGATTCTGTTATTCATGCACTGCCCATCGTACCGGTCAGACTAAAGTCTCAAAACAGTGATAAATACATCGAAACATACGCATTCTTGGACTCAGGTAGCACTGCAACATTTTGCTCAAATGACGTTTTGAATCGACTAAATATTGAAGGCAGACGAACACAAACTTCCTAGCCAACACAGAGATCGTTCGTTTCTAACATGTCTACTCTATACCTTTTTAACTCTTCACGTTCAGGAGGAGTAGGGTTACTAGTACGTAATAATGTTCTTTTTTGTGATATGGGGGTGTTTGTTGACATCAATGTTTTGTTCTCGATATATAAATAAAATGTGTGTACCTTCAATATTCAGTATTCAGTAATCTCCGTAGTGTAAACAATACCTGTGAGATGTGCTCATGTCCTCCATTAGTGGTTGAATTCCAAGGAAAAATCAAAATAGAAATCACAAAAAGTCATTAATGTTTTTAACTTCACATCACTTTATAGTCACAGAATCTGAACAACACTAACAGCATCCCTTGAAGTCCGGTTATCAATGTTATATTTACATTTTTTCTTATTCTTTTGTGGAGCAAATTTTCATGTCACTGCTCCCTTGAGCGCATAAATACCGAAAAAAGAAATGTTGGGTTAAACCAGTTTTATCGGATGCCAAGCTTCCCGCTTTCATTACTGTAGTATTTGAGTTGGATTGTTGATGAAAATGGTTGGGTACAGTGCATCATACACCACTATAGTAATAGATGTGTCCAATAATCATCGCAGCACAATCACTATGTACTATGAAAACTAATCTGTAATCATATTTTCAAATGAGAATATTTTTCAACAAGTAAATGGTATCTATAGTAAAACGTATTAAAAGCGCGGACTGGCCGTTTTTTCTTGTAATATTGATTTACAAGATAATCCCGAAGAAATTGGTGACGTTTGCAAAAATCAGCATCCTCACAGTCAGCTCTTGCATACCTGACCAATTGAGAAATATAGACATCGTCTGCATGAGAAGCTGGAATATTGCTACATAAGTGAGGATAATTTATAATTTTGAAATGTTAAACAGACTCATTACATTCACTACAGTAAACGGATAAAAATGTTGTCTATGGATGAAGCCCCCTTTTCAAATCCACTATGGTTCTGACAAGTTATATCAAATTCATCAGAAAATGTACCAAGTCTGCAGTTTAAAATTGAAGTAAATAGCTTTCCAAAACAACTTAGCCTGAGTTGTCTTTAATAGTTCTATGAGTTGGAAGAATACATTTGGGTGCTCGTGATGTAGTATAGTTTTCTTTTGTTTGCTGTGCCATCCTTCTAAGTGACTGTTAGTCCTAGATCCTGTGTTTTCGAAGAGGTTCCAGTGGTTACGGTTAATTTTCTACCCAGTGTTCAGGCATTCTTAAACGCTCCTATCGTAATTGAGTTTCGAATAGAAAGGTCAAGATTGTTCCAATGTCTAGTAGTATTCGGAATGAAAGAGTTGTCTGTTACTGATAGTCTACAAAAAGAAAGTACTATATTTTCACCATTATTTTCACGAGGATAAGCACTTAGACTTTGAACTTTCTAAGGAATAAGATTATTCAAGTAATTAGGAGTCAAGGTTTTTATGCCCCCGCGACGACATGTCGGGGGCATTAAGTTTTACTAATGTCCGTCCGTCCGTCTGTCTGTCCGTACGTCCGTACGAATTTCCGTCAAGCTTTTCTCAGAAACTGTAATTGAGAACAATTTGAAATTTGGCAGGGTGGTTCAGTATCACAAGTTGTACGTCCTAAGCGACTTTCAGACGTGTCGGACAACTACTTCCTGTTTGCGACTAGGCCGATATGAAAATGTGTTAACACGAGTTTGAAAATTTCATTCAAGCTTTTCTCAGAAACCGTACATGAGAACAATTTGAAATTTGGCAGGGTGGTTCAGTATCACAAGTTGTACGTCCTAAGCGACTTTCAGACCTGTCGGACAGTTACTTCCTGTTTGTGACTGGGCAGATATAAAAATGTGTTAACACGAGTATAAAAATTTCCGTCAAGCATTTCTCAGAAACCGTACATGAGAACAATTTGAAATTTGGCAGGGTGGTTAAGTATCACACGTTGTACGTCCTAAGCGACTTTCAGACCTGTCGGACACCTACTTCCTGTTTGTGACTGGGCAGATATAAAAATGTGTTAACACGAGTATGAACATTTCCGTCAAGCTTTTCTCAGAAACCGTACATGAGAACAACTTGATATTTGGCAGGGGGGGGGGTTCAGTATTACACGTTGTACGTCCTAAGCGACTTTTAGACCTGTCGGACAACAACTACTTCCTGTTTTCGACTCGGCCGATATGAAAATGTGTTAACACGAGTATGAAAATTTCCGTCAAGCTTTTCTCAGAAACCGTACATTAGAACAATGTGAAATTTGGCAGGGTGGTTAAGTATCACAAGTTGTACGTCCTAAGCGACTGTCAGACCTGTTGGACAACTACTTCCTGTTTGGGACTTCCTTTAGCGGGTGCATCCGTGTCCCATGGACACATTCTTTAATTTTTTATTGTATAAAATAAATTAAGACGTCGTTCGAGTCTTCTATCAGCCAATGCTTCCCAACCTATTTCATGATACAATGTCTCTAGTTTGGTAAATAAAGGCAGTCCAGTTACAATTCGAGCTGCTTCTATGACTGTGTAGTTGTTCAAGTTTGGAGACATTGCCGACGCCACAGTTGTCCCAGACTTCGGATGCATATTGAAACAATGGTCTAATAAATACAAGATATAGTTTTTCTAAATTATCACGACTAAGCTGATATTTCAATCTTCTTAGTACGTTGAGATGTTTAGTTAACACTAGAAATGTTATTGTGAACATGAGTGTTCCACTTGGCATCACTACTAAAAGTAAGTCCTAGGTGATTCCTACATCTAGATGTAGGAATCGACACGCCATTAAGTATAAAAGAAATGTCATTGCTTTCCAAATTTGAAAAAAATAACAATATCTGTTTTTGCCAGGGTTAAAGGACATAAGCCATTTTCTTGACCAATCGTCTAACTCTCGTAAATCATGATCAATAACAGTTTTTATTTGTTCTTGATCATGATGAGAATATTTAAAAGTTAAAAGATGTGTCATCAGCAAATAATCTACGTAAAGAAGTAAGTCTAAAAAAATATCATTTATATAGATTATAAATAATAAGGGTTCTAGATCAGATCCTTGTGGTACACCTGCAGTCGTGTTGGCTGCACAAAGAAGACTTCGACGAATGTAGTATAACTCTGTTTTCGTAAATTTAGGTAGCTTTCAAACCAATGATAAAGATTGTTTTTGATACCATATTGCCTGGATTTTCTTCAAAAGAGCATTATATCATACTTTATCAAATGCCTTGGAGAAGTCACTAAACACAAAACAGTTGCTTTCTTTTTTCTCCAAAGATTTCAAAATACAGTTGTACATTTCAAGTAATTGGTGAACAGTTGAGTACTTGGGTAAAAACATAGACTGATGTTCATAAATAAGATTATTTGCGACTAGATGGCTGTAGACATGTTTATAAAGAACTCTTTCTAATACCTTTCCAATACAACTTATTAATGATATTGGAAAAGTGTTAAAATGCAAACTTAACCTTCATGAGATCATATAGATTAAATTGTTAAAATATGTACAGTTTATGTTGATATTCAACAGGAAGCAATTGTTTTAATTAATACGTCTTAATTATTTTCAGTTATTTCAAGAATAGTTAAACAAAACGAATAATTGTGAATCATGTAATTTTGTGTTTCCTTACGCGAGGCATTCTCAGTAAAACAATTATTCAGATTATGGGAAAAACTGGCAAGATACGAGTTTTGAAATTTAATGTCCAGGAAAACGTAGTTTACATCCGTATTGCTATATTTACCCACAGATTGTAATTGCAAAATGCGGGTGACAACAACAGACAGAAGCAAAAACATCTACATTGTAGATGTCAAATGTTTGGTCTAGCATAGTACAAAGAAAGCGACATCAATATTTCGGTGAGTAAAAGGTCCAACATTTTTATCTTAGTTTTAAGTGTTCCTAAAGAACTGAGACTCGTTATTAATTGTTTGATAATGTTTGCAGTTAGGTTTACAGCTTGCTTTATACATTGGTACTTATTTTTAATAAGAATAGTTAATTTGTTTTTAAATTCTACATCCCTTGAAGGTGATAGGGGTATATTTTTTTCTACTGTGTGTGTATTACTGTGAGCGATTTCAGTGACATGCTCTCAGCAATGGTAAGTGATACAGTAATGAAATTTTGTCAGTAGCTTCGAATGATCATGATGTATTGCGGGATTCATTTTCAGAAATTTCCGGCCTCTACTTCCTGTTTAACGACTAGGTCAATATTTCAGCCGCCCGTAACAATTTCCTTCACATTCTTTCCAGCATTTATAAATGATACACGTATGATAGTGAAATTTTTCAGTAGCCTTGTATGATCATGCCATATTGTGGGATTTATTTTCAGACTTTTCCGACTCCTACTTCTTGTTTAACGACTTAGTCAAATTTCAGCTGCCTTAACCATTTTCCGTCACATTTTTCTCAGCAATGAGAAATGATAGAACACTGAAATTTTGTCAATAGCTTTCTATGATCATGGCATATTTATGATATTTGTAAGGTCCATTTTCAGACCACTACGAGTACTACTTCCTGTTAACCGACTTCGTCAATGTTCAGCTGTAAAAACCAATGCATTTCCCCCGTCACATTTTTCTCGGCAAAGCGGCAAAGATAAATGATACACTACTGAAATTTTATCAGCAGCTTTGCCTTTGTATGATTATGCCATCGTCTAGGACCAGCTTGATTTAACAGAAAATGGAGTCGGGAAACTTCTAGCCAAACTAGACACTACCAAAGCCATCGGTACAGACTTGATACCATCAGCAGTACTTAAAGATGCAGCAGAACAAATTGCTCCATTCTTAACCTATATCTTTAACCAGTACCATCAGATTGGAAACTAGCAAACATCACAGCCATCTACAAAAAGGTGACCGTACCCAAGCTGTTAATTACCTGTATCACTAAAATCAGTAAGTTGCAAGATGATGGAGCACATCATTTATCATCATGTGATATCCCATCTGGAGAAACATTAAATCCTGAGTGACAATCAACAATGCTTCAGTCAACAGAAACTCAACTGGTCAAATCTATAGAATCCATTGCAAGAGCATTGGACAACCAAAAAACAAGTGGATATGCTGGTCCGTGGCATTTGATACTGTGCCACATCAGCGATTGTTACAGAAAATGAAGCACTATGGTAT
The DNA here is from genome assembly GCA_944474755.1 of Limnoperna fortunei. Lineage (NCBI taxonomy): Eukaryota > Metazoa > Mollusca > Bivalvia > Mytilida > Modiolidae > Limnoperna > Limnoperna fortunei. The sequence goes on from OX104117.1 coordinate 83,638,549, forward strand.
ACAAGGGAACATCTTGACATGGATTGGTTACTAACTTGAGCGCACGAGTTTCAAATCTTGTGCGCATGAGTTACTAACTTGTGCGCTTAAGATTTAAAACTTGTGCGCTCAAGTTAGTAACTCGTGCGCACAAGTTTGACCTCTAACTCGTGAGCTCAAGATTTGAAACTCGTGCGCTTAAGTTAAAAACTCTTGCGCACAAGTTATAAGTTATTTTTCCGTGGCACGTACGGTCTTCCATAGTTTTTCAATTTCAAAGTTAAAGGCAAAATAATTTTAATATCCTTAAAGCAACAAATATTCACCTTATCATTTTCATATCATTTTCGTACGTGCCATGGAAAAAAAATTATAACTTGTGCGCACGAGTTACAAACTTGAGCGCACGAGTTTCAAATCTTGTGTGCACGAGTTACTTGTGCGAACGAGTTACTAACTTGTGCGAACGAGTTACTAACTTGTGCGCACGAGTTACTTATAACGAGCGCACGAGTCACAATCTTGAGCGCACAAGTTTCATATCTGGCGCGCACGAGTTACTAACTCATGCGCATAAGTTTGAAACTCGTGCGCTCAAGTTATGAAACTTGTGCGCTCAAGTTAGTAACTCGTGCGCACAAGATAGTAACTCGTGCGCACAAGATTTGAAACTCGTGCGCTCAAGTTTACAACTCGTGCGCACAAGTTTGACCTCTAACTCGTGCGCTCAAGATTTGAAACTCGTGCGCTCAAGTTAATAACTCTTGCGCACAAGTTAGTAACTCTTGCGCACAAGTTTGAAACTCGTGTGCTCAAGATTTGAAAGTCGTGCGCTCAAGTTAGTAACTCGTGCGCACAAGTTAAAAACTCGTGCGCACTAGTTTGAAACTCGTGCGTTCAGTAGCTCGTGTGCACAAGCTTGACCTTTAACTCGTGTGCTAAAGAATGAAACTCGTGCGCACAAGTTTGAAACTCGTGCGCTCAAGATTTGAAAGTCGTGCGCTCAAGTTAATAACTCGTGCGCACAATTTTGTAACTCGTGCGCTCAAGATTTTAAAGTCGTGCGCTCAAGTTAGTAACTCGTGCGCACAAGTTTGAAACTCGTGCGCACAAGTCATAAATTATTTTTTCCATGGCACGTACGGGCTTCCATAAATTTCTCCTATGATTTCAATATTAAAAATTAAAATCAAACCGATGGGAGAAATTTCTCCCATGATTGATCATGATTGTACTACTAAAGTGTTAAAATCAAACAGACGAGAGAAATTTCTCCCATGCTTTTAACACTAAAGAGTTAAAATAAAACCGATGGGAGAAATTTCTCCTATGATTTTAATGCTAAATAGTTAATATCAAACCGATTGGAAAAATTTCTCTCGTGTTTATCTCATCCTGGCCATACATTTTATAGACAAAATACGACAAAAGAACCAATTTTGTTATTTCTATTGTGTTATACATGTAGAATTATTAAAATCCACTCTAATAAGGGACGAACTTTTCACTTTCGGCTGGAAAAGGGAATGTGTAGAATTTCCCCTTTTATTTAAGCGTTAAGTGTCATTTTATAGCTTATCCCATTACAATGCTGAACTTGTTGTTCGTTGCTAATAATAAAATAGTAAGAGAATTATGTCAAATTAGTATAACAAACTTCAGGTTGATCTACTTTCAATATTGGCCAAAATTGACAACATCTGGACAATTTTTTATTGATTAACATTCTGAAATATTATGGAATTCGGGAAAATGTCAATTATTTAACCAGGAATTCGGGATTTTCTAATATAATTGTGATCCGAAATTCGGAATTATGACCCCTCCTCATATATTTCAGTCATATTTTCTTTGGTATTTTAACCATTTGGCTAGAGCACTTTTGATGAATTATTGGGGTTTTTTTTTCCAAAATGTTCACTTTGGGAATGGATGTATACAAATTGTAAGTTTAGATATTGAATAATATAATTGTGTCTTTGGACTAACTTTTTCATTAGTTTAACTTTGATTATACAGGTACTAGTTGGGGTAACATTACATTTTTGGGGGGAAAATTGTAGGATTTTATCTTTTTATATGTGTCCCCTTTGTTCATAACTAAGACCGTGTTTACACTAGAGCTAGGAAGAATCGAATCAAATAAAATCGATCTATATATAAACCATTTTACGTTCAGATTACACAATGCGAAATCGATTGCAATCGATTTATTGTTGTTTGAATGTCCTAGACATGACAATTGGTAACTCTAGAACTCCTTATTAGAAGCAGGAGCTGCTTACTCGTCAAAAGCACCTGAGTGCACCTATGGTTTTTATTTGGTTCGTGTTACTCAATTTCTGTTTTTGCTTTGTGTTTTCTGTATATCTAATCCGGGATTGTAGTCGTCCCCTCCCTTTCGACTGATATTTGGTAGGGTTGCATGCTATTTTGTTTCCTCCAACATATGCTTAACGTAGAAAAAGAATCCTAAGAGAACCGACTATTTTAAACACATTCATATATGTAAAGTGAAGGCGGTTTGATTGGTCAATTTAAAGATTAATTATTAACGAATAAGAACATTACAACTAACATCGACTAAACTTCATCTGACTGCCACCTAGAGTTGTGCTAGAGCAGTTTTGTGGGCGACCACTGGAAACTGCCCTAGTGTTGACACGCTAGAATGAATATTGTAAAACATCATTTTGTAAATCATACTTTACTTGATTTTCATTAAATGATGTCTAAATGATGTCATAGATAGGTAAACCGCTGCATATTTTTCCCAAAAGCGGTCGCCAAGTCGTGGCTTGACGGATATCTTTTGGAAAATTTTTAACGGCTCAATATTAGAGTCACAAGTTATTGATCATGGCATACTTCAAAATTACTACTTATATTCACGATTTGTCCGTTGTTAATAAGAATAGATATTTAGTAAGAACTGTTTTTCTGCTGTTATATTTAATTTCCATTTGGTATATATCATAGTGGTGCATTTTGGTATTTAGACAATTGACAATTTCAGGTGTCGGTTTGAAAACAAAAAAAAATATCGTCCAGAACAGGAGTGGGACGCATAATTTGTACCCGTTGGACTGCCATATGTTTATTGGAATACACGACAACCATACACACCAGAAATGCTGTTGACTTCAGCATTTAGTTGATACGTTTATTTTATGCTCTACAGAGAGTGATTTATTCAAGCGAGTTTTTAGTTTAAAATTTTAAGGAATAGAACAATATAAACGGACTTTTACCCTGTTATAAAACTTTAAATATTATGGATGTCAAATATTTCTCTATCCACATTTTTCAGCCACCTTTAAAGTACCAAATTTTGTTAAGGAATAACAAAAAAAAAAAGATTCGTGGTTGATACCCGAGGTGATAGAGGAATCGACACAGTGACAAATAAAATTTATCAAAAATAGCAATTCTATAAAACCTGCTAAGTCAAACTCGCGGTTCGTCTATCGACTCATCAGCGGCGGTCAATCATAACAATTCAGCAATTCAAATAATTATGATGTTGTAGTTGAGTTTGATCAAAATTTCCAAACAGTAATAATCCGGTTAAGGTATATCTGGCAAATATAAAAATCGTAGATTTTCAATCATTTTCGTAATCTGAGCCAATTATATGTAGACAATTACGATATCACTGAAAGATATTCTTTCAGTGTATCAAAGAAATATACTTCTGGCAGTCGAATATTATTTCTAGTCATACAGAAAATTACAAGCGGATTACATCCATTTTTTCTTATTTTGAAATTCGAATAAAATATAGACGGATAATAGCCTTGCTTATTTTTTTCACAAAACTCAAATGCAAATCTCGTTGATGTGATTGCTAGTTTTTTTTCATTTGTTTTAGCTAAAGCGTCTCAATAACAACTCGAACATTTAGTGGAAGAACGCAATAAACTATTTTCCGCTTTAAACACTAGTCATCACAATATGTCTCCGTTATTTACATACAACGTAAAAAACTACGTCACGATTCGATGTTTATCAATGTGGATTAAATTTTTTTTTACAATGGATACATTTTACATGTTTAAAATATTGGTCTTTGTGCTTTGTATGAAATCAAGAACAACCAGAGGCAGTAAGTTTTTCCGATACTTTAATAATCTTTACTTATATAAAAGCTATTTGACTAGTATATATCAGATTTTATACTTATAGATTATTACGTGGCATTTTCCATATCGGCCCTGATATCAGCCCGAGACTCCTATATCAAGCCCGAGGGCATTCTCGAGGGCTAATATGGGTCGAGGGTTAATATCAGGGCCGATATGGAAAATGACATGTCATAATCTATTTATCCCATATTTGATAACACCTAGTATCCCTTTCATCTATAAATAAAGCAGTTTGAAACAGTTTAATATTTAAGAACATAACACTAAACACAAAAACTTAAACAAAACTCGGAACAGTTTAATATCATGATAGCTTTTAGTAAATTATCACAGATGTGTCCCTCCTTAAAAAGATGTTCATTTATTGTAGATGTTAAATGTTACATTTCAAATAGAAGCATTTGGCATTATGGCCAATTGTCTACAAATATAACCTGCAGCATTAATATTGAATTCATTTCTTGTGTGCTTTTTACTTTCAAAATCCTCAATAGATTGGATGACATTCTCCAATTCGATAACGCGTGATCCCCAGTCGAATCAGTTTCAATTTTAAATATTGCACTATCATTACATTGTGCAACAGAAATAGTAGCTTTTTTAAGGTACACTTTCATTTGTTTGACTAACAGCAGTGACATCACTTAAAATACTGCTCATATGTTGCTAATGTGCTAAAGATGCCGAGTTAAAATCGTTTACTGAAGCAACATTTCTATGACCGGTGAGTTGCATTACAGTAGTTGCCTCAACTTTGGAATGAAGTAGTGAAGTAACTGTAGTTTTTCTAACGCTGTGGTTCACCTTTCTCCCACTCAGACCAGCCTTTGTATGTTTTTTGCTAGATTTCCTAGTGTATTTTTTCCTAGTGACTGTTTTGAGAACCAGCACTGTTTTACGCTTTCCATATCCGGTTTTATTTTGCGCAGAATACACAATGTACTTATATAAAATCTGCTTTCTGGAGTCAGACAGTCAGCTGGGCGTCTTCGTATAAACTCTGAATATTTCAACAGGACAGTTTGGTTTCCCTGCAATTTAATAGATCAATACATTTATTTAGGAGTGTTTTGTTCTCACATTCCCTGCATTTAGAATTCATATGTTCTTTCTTATTTTTTTTATTTCACAAAATGTCGCTACATGTTTTTCATATGTGGTCCTCTCCATACACAATTACTGAATTACGTGGAACAGACAAACATAGAATTTTCATCCTTTTAATATGTTATTTCTTTAAAACTAATAATTCTACTCCTGCTGTAATTTATTAATATTAAGTGCTTTGATTGGACATAAACGCTTAAATTACGTCATCTCAGATAATTTATAAATCGATATTTCCTCTGAGCGGACTTCTTTCCGTATCCAACAAGATTGGGTCCTTCTAGCGTTTAGTAAGGTAGAGGGAACGCGGTTTTGTCTGATGCAATGATTTATACTATTAATTATAAATTAGCTGAGATTTCAAATGAAATATGATACATGTATTCATAAAAAAAATTGTGTTATTTTTTATATTAATATCTATAGAACCTAGATTTCATCGGTGGTATGTTTTGTATATTCCGGCCCAGGTACATTTTGAGGTCTAGATGGGTTTCTGCAACCATTTTTGCAGCTTTAAAAAAGGATTAAACACTTTGTTTTATGAAATTATCAATGTGTAAACTCCGCCGACTCCCTAACAAACTTGACATAAAGTCCTTCGGACTTTATTGAGTTTGTGAGTGAGTCGCCGGAGTTGAAACATTGATAATTTCCTTAAACACCGTGTTTAATCCTATAGTACTTTAATTTTCTGGTGTGGAAAACATTTTTGGTGAAAAATGTCTTTGATTTCCATCACCTTTTCTCGTCTTTGTTAGGCGTTCATTATATTCCACATACTGCAGACCATCTGATGTACATTTCGTAATTCCGAAATGAAGGGTGTTGTTCATCCATATTGTGTTAAGAAGGGCTTCGGTGTTACCTGCAAAGTAGATATTGATGTAAAATAATATACCCCACAATACAAAAATCACAATTTCAATTCAAATTTACTACTAAGATAAAAATGTGTTTTTTTTTAATTTACTTTAAAAAAAATAATTTGGCAATGTATTATTGTATTCTTGTTATTTAGTGTTGTCATATTAACGTTTACTCCACGCCTCTACTTCAGTTCACATTGATTTCCCTCCCAAAGGCAGTTGTACGTGAATAGAACATAACAAATACGACAATCTTAACAGAGTTTACTTACTTGCACCTAAAAGATTTTTCTAATACAGACTTTTGATTTCCTCAAAAGAAAATAGGTTAGCATTTTCCAGTCTCTTGTTTCAAAGGCTGTGTGATTTGAGCTGTTTTCTTTTCGAAGCAACAACACGGGAATGTTGAAATTCCATGTCCTTAAGAATATTAACACCCTTCTTCTCAAGTAAATATAGAGATATTGAAGTTTGTAGTGTTAAAATTCAATTTAAAAACAATTCTACACGATCACACGTCCATATTTTATATTATGCCTTTGTTGTTGAAATTTTACGATGGAAGTCAGCCATTTGAGTTTCTAAAGGGACCTAGCGTTGGTTTTAAAAAGATTGTCTGATTTCGTAACGTTCAGCGGTATTCAAACAAACCGCGAGGCTTTTCCCGTCTGAACTGCAGACGATATTACCCGTAAGATTTCGAACAGACAACAATGTACTCTTCCAAACATACACTTTCGTTGTTTAATTTAGTTCAAAATTTACTATAGAAAATTGCTCTATAACTAAAAATCCGCCGCATCTCAAAACGATAAATAACTGGTAAATAATTGTTGAATTCAATTTACACATTTTTTTATCTACAAAAGAAACGTAAGCTGGACCATACGCAGTAAGTAGTTTTCATAAGTAGTTCGCAAAAACAAAAACCAAAACATGTCAACATTTAGTATAGGTAAGACCTGTCAATCTCAGTAACCGGAATGTCCTCAATTTTCCTCAGTTCGTTTTGTTTTGCCAGCCATTCATTGAGAATTTTCATATCAATGGTTGGTTGTTTTTCATTTGGTATTTACATTTTTAACGCTTTCTACAAATTTGGACATTTCTTCTGCGGTGACAGCAACAAACCTGTCATCCATCATTTTGTTGAGTGTCGTCTGCTATGTATTTGAGCGGGAGTGAAAAATTAAAGCGGAAGCTAAAAACAAGTATCAGACTCTGGGGCTAATATCGATATTAGACCCGAGGGCAGATATCGGTCCAACACTTCCGACCATAATCAAATATGCAAAAATGTCCATATTACTACCTAATATGTGATAAATATTGTTATAGCTAAATATGTACAGTTAGTTTTGATATAAAACATTGTAGCATATTATTAGGAACTCACGGTACTACTCTTTTATACAATAAAAACTATAAAAACAACTGTCAACTTTTTCTTTACAGATAACATCATGTTGTGCGAAAAGGAAATAAAAAAGATTTCTTGTGAAAACAAGTTCCGTATTGTTATCAACAATATAACCGTCGGAGAAAATGTAATGGCTGCTAACGGTATTCATTGCGGAGTAGATTTAATTAGATCCAACATCAAAAGTTTGTGTAATAACCGACAGCATTGTGTACTGAACAATAGCTTAGACAATTTTACTCCCTTGTGTGCATCTTTCCCTAGACATGCCACTTACATATATCAATGTGGTAAGATACCAACTCTTTTGTGATGATATTATATATAGCAGTGGTATGTTTTATTATTAATTAGATTAATGGCAAATTGCAGTTTCGTATAGTATTGCAGTTTATGCAATCAGTTCAATTTTAACAAACATGTTTCATGGCACATAGACTTCCAATGAAATTAAGATTTAGAAATCAAATGCCTGCCTTTGGTTTTCATGCTTCATGCTTATACAACAATATTACTTCTTACCGAAGGTCAGGGTTTCCAACAGGACGCCACCATATAGCTGACAAATTGCTGTATGTCTGTTTGAATGGTATTTTCGCCACTTCATCATCAAATTTGCAGCTATATCATGGCGTCCAGTATTTATTTGGGCAAAAGCCGGAGTAATCAATTGGAAACCCCAACCTTCGTTAGGAAAAATGGCAGTTCTTGTCAATTAAAATTGGAGTCGAGCACACCCTACCCGCATTTAGACTTGAACCCACAATCTAAGTGTTTACAAGCACATGATCAATAGTAGACTAACTACCTCGGCCACCGAGGCCTTCAAATATTGCTGAAAGTCGCGTTAAACCAAAACAAAACAACTTCCGACACCGTTGGGTACTTAAATCAACACGGTTTACTTTTATATTATTAAAAATATCATGTTTCTAATAGCAACATGATGATGGCGAAAAATTATAAATATTTTCTATTTCTAAAACTTGTTTGTTCCTTGTAGAATTCGCTTACGTCGGATGTTTCGCAGACTATAATAAAAAAATATTAGACACATTTCATGCGAAAACAACAAACATGTCTGCTAGAATATGCAGTGAAATTTGTAGTGAAAAAATGGGATTGACCTACTTTGTTGCTACAGAGGTATGCTATGTTATTAAGATAATATGTTTTTATCAGAAAATGAATTTATTGCCAAATAAAAAAGTTTTTGTAGCAAGTTTCTAAAATTTTTGTTGCAAATCTATTTTGTAATGCGTGTGTAGTTTTTAATTGTATAATATAATGTAGCAGGTGTCTAAAATAATGTTATCAATATGTTATGTAATGTGACTGAGATGCAAATTTTGTATTATGTAATCTTTATAGTAATTATCTTTGTTTTATGTAATACTGGGAAGACTGGCCAGCCACCTGCAGTCAAGGCATGTTTGTTCATTGCATAATCAGTCAATTATTGGAGGCTGATTAGTCAGTTAATTTACTGTTAATTAAGTTTAAGTAACAGCCTGCGTGTTTGTATGTGATCATTCTGCCAATTATAATCAAAGTGTAAGATTCATGTTTTGATTTTACTTAATTTTCAATCTTATTATAAAAAACCCACCCTCTACCACCCTTTGAAATTTCTTATAAATATTAATGTATACTGTCTTGGTAGTTTATAGCTTTCCCGTTGATCCTTAGACATTATGGTTTTGTGTTTTGTGCGGATGTACCAGTAAAACATACATTTTTTTTCATGTTTCACACAGCTCTGGTGGGGAGGACCATTATGGCCCCTACTCTGGTGGGGAGGACCATTATGGCCCCTCCATCGCATGATCGAATTAATTTATATATAAATTGCATTTGCTTATTATCAATACTAATCATAAATTTAGGCAAGGTCGCCTATTATAGTGGTCTTTTTGCTCATGGTGTTGTTTTTTCTCTTCTTATTTTTATTAATGCGAACATGATCGCTTGTTGAATGGAAATTATGACATTATATATGCATTAACTACATTGGTTAATACCATTTTATTACTTTTTTGTACGTTATATTTATTTTAATATGTTTCGTGGCATATTTTTTAACCCCCATCTTTGCTTATTATTCTTATTGACATTTATTTTGCAACAAATTATTTATTTGCATGTTCATATATTATTCGCCATCTGTGAATAAATGACACTCTGCTCCACTTAAGTCTTTATTACTTTCAGCAAAACTAGCTCGGCCTCCCCTTTAACTCCGGCTTAGGAACATTGCCTGAAAAAAAATTTCCATTGTTATGCCTTATACGATATCACGTCATGTTCTTTCCATATATATACAGATACTATTTATTTTAATTATTATTAAGATAACTTAAGCTTAAGACCGGAAAATGAACTACCACAAAAAGATGAAATCTGTTTTTTTTTCAGAAATAGTGTGATGATTATGTCTTGATAATACTGTACATTGTAACATATTTTAACTCCTTTTTATTCCATCAAACTACAATCTCATTCATACATAAATGTAATTAATTATGAAACTACAGTTCTCACTGTACAAAAAACAACATTGCAAAATGTGCTTAGTCTATGTAAACTATGAAGAATATTTACACAAAATGTTTTTTTTACAAATAAACCCTTTTTGTTCATTATCCAGCGTTTTGTTAACGTTAAGATTTGTAATTATTTTTAGGGAAACGTTGAAGTTATTGCCATTACAAATATGCCATATACATGAACATTCAGATAAGATATTTATGTAACCAAAGTGTACTGCAACTAAATCCAATCATATGCCATATTTTACAGAGGGGCAATGAATGCTTGTGTGGAGATGGTTCGAACCTGAATGAAGGACTTTACCAACAAGTCAAGGAAAATAATTGTCAAATGTCCTGCGAAAACAATTCAAATGAAAAATGTGGTGGTTCCTACAGCGCATCAGTATATAAAATAATTACAAGTATTTCACAATTATTTACCTATGTAAAATATTTCCGTGCCTGCAATTTCTTCTATCATTTCCTTAACAGAGGACTGTTGCAGACGTAAAGGCTTTGCATGTACAAATTTCCCACATTCTAATTAAGATTTTCTTTTCAGATGTTATGGTCATGAATTTAGAGGAAGCTAGGTCCTTTAATTTTACATATAGGTATATTGATGATGTCATTTCAATGAACAAGCCTCAATTTGCTGAGTGGCTTCCGTTAAATATATCCTTCAGAACTAGAAATTAAAAAACCACAAAAACGGCTTTATCTACATCATTTTTAGACTTACACCTCGAATATGATACCAATGGTCATCTCAGCACAAGAATTTACGACAAACGAGACGATTTTAATAACAAAATTATGCATTTTCCTCACCTATGCAGCACTATTCCAGCTTCTCAGCATACAGTGTCGTGTCTATGTTTCTCAATTGATCAGGTATGCAAGAGCTTGCGGCGAATATACTGGTTTTGCAAACGTCTTAATTTCAAAGTTAAAAGAAATAGCGACTTGTTTTTACATTGAGTGTTCAGTGGCTGTGCTACGATAATTGTTGGATACACCTAGTAGTGACTAGTGGTGTATTATACCCATCTATTTTAATCAACTATCCAACTCACATTCTACAGTAATGAAAGCGGTAGGTTTGGCATGCCGTAAAACCTGGTTTAACCCACCATTTCTGTTGAAATGCCTGTACCATGTCAGGACCATTGCTGTTGTTGCTGTATTTTATTTTGTTGGTTCTGTATAGTGCCGGTTTCTCGGACTACGATTTGTGGATTGTCTTTTTTGACAGTTTCATCGCTGTAAGGTTTTTGTTATTACCTTCATTTGTACTTGTTTTAATGACAGATATTCGTGGATAATTATAACTTTCTGGTCATCACCGCTTAGTCGTGTTTGCTAAGAGGTTTTAACCCTGTTTAACGCGACAGAAGTTATTAGTTAAGCAGTATATATTCACATACATTTGTCTGACATATTTTTAGAATATTCTAGCAATACCGACTGAACATCTAATCAAGGTTTCATATACCTTTTACTAAGCACCCAATATTATCATTAGTTATAGGTTCTGGTTGCTTAATTTTCTGTTGTGTTTAGAGTGTTTGCTGTGTTCGAGAGTTTTCTGTTTTGTTATTTTGTACTTTACGTGTCTACGCCTTGATATCTATTAATGTACAATCCTGTTTTGGTCTGTTTTCTTACATTGTTTTAATTTAATTGTTAGTTGTGTTTTTTTAACGATTAGTACATATATTGCTATGATATATTATATTAGAGACCATTTTATTGTTTAATTTTTCTTCTATCCGAAGCGCGAAATTATCAGTCCTGATTATTCATAAGTAGTATCATAAGTTGATAAACATTTATTAGTAGAGCATAAGAATTATAGACTACATGTAATGGTTTATGAATCTGGTGATGTATTTAGGTTACAAAAGCAACTACGATACAGGAAGTTGTTAGTTTGTAATTCCTAATCACATAATGTTACACTTTAACGCATGTGAGCAGAAGTAACAAGATGTGTATCACATGTAGAGCAGGAACTGCTGACAAGTTTGGGGAACTAAGTTTACCCCGGTTTTTAGTAGATTTCATGTTACTTACTTGTTTTGGGCTTTCGTTTTCAGTTTACTTGCTTGTCGTTCTGTGACATGTGTTTAAATATTTAATACTGACATATTCATGTTTCGTTTAATAATAATTACATAAAATATTAGGACTTATTTGTCTCTTTCATTTCATTATTTTGCAGAAGTTTCAAAAGACCTAAACTTTATTACAAACAATAAAAACAAAACATGGAAGAATATTAAGATAACATCATTTCAAATTACAAAACATTGTGATAACGTACAATATTTTTCTGGAACGTCATGTGACGATGGTAATAACATGTACTGCTTCAAACAGCCTATATATTTGAAAGATTTCAATACTATCGCTTATGGAATGTTCCCAAAGGTGATAGCAATAAACTTTTTCTGTGAAGGCAAGTATCAATAAAAATATATCAGAAAATATCAACAACTGTATATTATTCGAAAACAAACATTCCAAATAAACGTAATTGACTTGAATAGAAAGCACTGATTTTGATATGCAATTTATCTGTTCAAGCTCATTAAAATCAATCATGTCTTAATAAAAACAAAAGACAAACGATTTTTTTTGTTTATCACGTCTAGTCTCTAGTTTTAATAATTTCATCCAATACAAGTATAACTGCTTGCTGAGTGTTTTTGAAAATGATCTAACTTTTTCCGAGAAAAATATTTAAGTAAAAGAAGAGGTAACATTTCAGTTGCAACCATTAGCCAAGTCGTTCATGGATTTGTTTCTTAAAATCAAGCTGTAATGGAAAAACAGGTGCAAAATGTATGTACTAGGTTGAAAAGGATTACATTTGAAATGATATTATCTAATGCAAATGAGAACATTTAAACATAGAATATTTATGATATAAATTTAAATGACAGTATTTGTTATTTCTACCTATACACAACAATTTTAGAATTTACGATTGAGAATGGTGGTATATCGAGTAAAGGTAAGTTTCATCTCATGTTTGATATTAATAAATATATTACTAATAATGTTTAGGTCAGGATTTTTACACAATATTCCGACTTCTTTTTGTGTTTTAAGCTAGGTGTCATATTATCGACCATTAGCTGAAGTGAATTAAACAACTTTAAATAAACAAGCATCCATTAATAACACCTTGTTACTTTCAGTTGTACATGGCAGTTTCAATATGTTTGTAACTAATGTTTTTAAGGTGTTTCAGTTTCTATTATAAATTTGTAGTTGATGTTATATCTAGACTGCCCCAGACTGTATTACATCTGTGTTTCGAGAGAAGCTTATTACAATATTTATGTCCTTTGCTTTACGGAGTGTACAAAGAAGTTAAAATACAACCGTAATACCATGTATTTCTTACCTTGACAAAGCCCGTTGTTTCCAAAATCATGTACACTACAATCTACAAAACCAATAAATTAACATCAAATGATATATTCTATTATATTTGCTTCCATTCGGATACTGTATTGTTTATTCTATTACATTACAGAAGTTATAATAGGTACTACTGGAGTATTTGGAGTGATAGCAGCGCTTAGCGTAATAGTTTTTGTAATACTGTGCATTAAAAGGTAATGGCGGTTTTTAATGTTACGTTGCATGTAAAAACCAGATAAATTCTCATTCATTTTAATGAAAGATTAATTAATCTGTCTGGTCATTACAGAGCACGCGCATATAACAATATACATGTACAAGATTATTCCTTTTGTAGGACTAAAATGCAGCGACGAACGGAAAGTGTTGTGACCTATGAAAATGTACAAACCAATATAGATAGAGAGAATATGGAATATGCAGAAATACATGTAGTAAAATCAAATTTATATGAAGAGATAAAACACGATAGAGAAGTTCATAACTACCAGATTTTACATGTACACCATGTATGATACATGGATCATTAGTAGACGGAAGTATTGCATGCAATAAAGAGTAAACGATTAATAAAACACGTGATTTTTTATGCTAGCATTTGGACTTGATATCAGATTTAACGGTTTTATTCCAAACCATAAATTTAAGCATTTAGGAAAGCACCTTGTTACTGTAAGACGCTACACGTTACCGAAATATATACACCTTGCCATAAGTTAGGCAACACCTCCATTTTTTTATAATTTCAAAAATCTGAATGAATATTAACTTTGTGTTATTAATGTACTAAAGCCATCTTTCAAGCACCGGAAAGTTACTTTAATTAACTCCTCAAGTAAATCTTTACATAGCAAACCCAGTTTGTCATACGGTAGTCGAGCACGCCTAAAAACCTTGTTTTCCTTAACGACTTAGTGTTCATCTCCTGGTCTTTTTCGACTTCATCTTTACATTTTTACTATGCCTAGACGACAATTAGGTGAAGCTGAGAGGTGTCAGATCGTTGGAATGCGTAATAGTGGACAGAGCTTGCGCTTGCGCCAGGTCAGATAGCACAACACATTGGCATTCACTTTAGTATTGTATCCCGGCTACTGAAACGTCATCGCGATGATGGAACTATCCAGAAACGTTCTAGGTCAGTCGACCACCAAAAAACATTTCAAAGGGATGATAGAGCACTCGTTCGTGTAGCCAAACGCCAACCGTTTGCCATTGCAAGATATCTTCGTGACGATTGTAATATTACAACCAGAGTCGCCGTTCGAAGTTTACAGGCGCCTAAACAATGCAAGGTTGAGATAGAGCTCGTCGTCCCTCGAAACTTCCCCGTTGACACAGAGACATCACCAAGCACACTTAGAGTGGGCACAATATCACCGCAATTAGAATATTTGAAGCTGGCGACGAGTACACTGGACCGACGAAAGCAGATTCCTTCTTCGTTATATTGATAGGCGCAAGCGTGTTTGGAGACAATAAGGCACTGCTTACAAACAGAACAACATCCAGCGTTTGGCGTTGGTGGTGTTACAGTGTGGGGAGGCTTTTCATACGACTGTAAACTGAATCTGCATGTGGTTGACGGGACAATGAAAGGGCAGAAATATCGAAATGACGTCATTAACGCTATTATTGTGCCACATTTTGACAATCATGCACTTGGTAACAGACCCATCTTTATGGATGACAACGCAAGACCTCACCGAGTAGCAACTTGAACGTGATGTTGTCGAAAGGGAAGCTATTGAGCATCTTCCATGGTCATCCATGGCACCCAATATGAATCCAATTGAACATTTGTGGGATATCATTGGCCGTAAATATTCAATAACAGAGCACCTGCTTGTCAAAATGTCCAAGAACTACATGTTGCTATTCAAAATGGCAGAATTTACCACATGGTACACTTCGTCGTTTAGTCAACAGCATGAGGAGGAGAGTTAATGAACTGTACCGGAAGCGTAGTGGTTACACGACTTACTGAGTATTTTTGCGTATAACACATTTCAAAGTGATTTTTCTTTTCCTGAACGTTGACTTGTGATGATGTGTTTACTTTAAGTTCATGAAATTGAAGTATGCAATCAAACTTATTTTTTGACTTATGAAAATTATATTTGCACTGTTTTTTTTTATATATCATTATACATGTCATTAATGTTCAATAAAATGTCATTTCTTTAAAAAAATAAAATATACAAAATCTTAAATGAATTCCTGGAAATTAATAGGGTGTTGCTTAACTTATGGCGATGTGTATATTATAGCGATGCAAAAATTAAACAGTTACAATATTAAATTCTTCAGTTAAAGCAGTAAGTTTGGTCATTCTACACCCGTTATTACGAATCATAACAAAATGTCAAAATCTAACTAAATGAGGATGTTTATGTATATGAATTGAATCATAGAGCACACTAATTGCGTACGAGATCTTACTTAATTTAAGCGACGGGAGGCATGATAATACAGTCTCTGTCTGACACTAGGGCAGTTTCTAAAACTCGCCCACCAAATTGAACAGCATGACTCTAGGTGGAAAACAGGTGAGGTTTCCTCGATGCTAGTTTTCTAGTTCTTATTCGTTAATAATTAATCTATAAATTGACCAATCAAACCGTATTTATTTTATATACATGAATGTGTTCGAAATTGTCGACTCTACTTAAATACTTTTTCTATGTTAGGCATATGTGCGAAGGAAAATATCACGTAAACCGACCAAATAACCAGAGTCGAAAGTGAGGGGCGACTTCAAACCCGGATTTAGACAAACATATACAACACGAATAAAAAAAAAAACCACAAAAAAGAGTAAATCGAGTAACGCTAATCAAATAAAAACCATAGGTGCACTCAGGTGCTCCGGACGAGTAAACATTTCTTGCCTCTAAAAAAAGACCCTTCGATTTACCCATTGTCATGTCTAGGAAAAAAAGTCAATAGATGATAACAAATAATCACATAAGCACAAAACGTATGTGTTTAAAAGAAAAGTGATAATAACAAAGTGTTTTCAAAAGAGGGACTGTTAACTTTAATTATTATGTCTTTGCCTCTACTACATTTTTACATAGAACAGTGTGTGTGCGTGAATAATGATGCTTTTTACCCGTAAAATTTCCCACCGCGTGCATCGGAAAATATCATTGATATATCTTGTTATAGCTTTAACGGTCCGGTCTCGCCAATTACCTTTATATGAATAATAATATGGTAAAAAAAGACCTTGAATGATGAAAGTTTTAATCTGTACAATGGTTTGTACAATGGTCTCGGAATATATAAAATTGAAACATTTGATCAGTGTATGAAATGCTATGTCGGCTTACAGTTTTGCCTCTCGTAGATTAAGTAGTGAAGATGTCGATCAGAAAATCTAACATTGGATAGATTTCATTTTCAATGCATTTATTTATGGAGTCCGACCAGGACAAAGTACCATAGACCTCAAGGACCATTTGGTACGTTTTGAGATATTCATTCGGAACGTTTTTGTCAAAAAGTGAACATGTTGTATCTATCTTTTTCGATTCGGAAAAAAGCATATGACAGAACTTTAAAATATGTTATTTTACAAGATCTGTTTAATATGGGGTTGAAAGATATACTTCTTACCGTTATTTCAGACATTTTATCTAACAGAGAATTTAAAGTTCGGATAAATTCGACATGATCGGATTACAGGATATGGGAGTTTCCTAAATAAAGTATTTTATCTATTACTTATCATGAAAAGTAATATTCTCGTTTAAGTCTTGAAAGATATAATTGATGATTCGTTGTATATCGAAGATTTCCCCATTTGCTATCGAGGTAAAAACATAACAATATTACACGTCAACTACAGTTTTTCTTAAAGGGACTGGTCAATATTAAATGAGGGTTGGGACCGGTGCAAAATGCAATAGGACACATACTTTTTTATGTTTGCATATTTGTAGGACTCCAAGTTTTTTTTTATTTTCAACACTGATAGAACAATTTTTTTCATAACAATATCATCAATGACAAAAAAGTGATCATATACTTTTAATTCAACACACACACATAGTGAATCCAGCAATTTATTTAACAACAGAAAATATAAAAATAAGCTTTATATTCCACTAAACAAATCTGTACTTTATACATACATATAAAAATATAAAACAAAATAACAAATAAAAATTTAAAAAAATTAAAAAAATGGATGGCATATTTAGAAAAACTAGACAAATTTTCAAAATGAAAAACATGTAAACATAAAACGACTTGAATACTATACATGCATATTGAGCATGTTCTTTAAAAATGCATGTACTTAAATTCTTATGCTGTAAGTAGAGGATAAAATTTAAATTATAAAAAAATAATAAAAAAAACGAAAAAAAAAAACATTGGACAAAACAAAAGAAATACACTTAAATACAACTGAATAAATAACACAATGTGAAAAATAATCAAAACAAATTAAAATTATAAACATAAATGTGTGTAACAAGACATGACAGATATTAAAGGTGAAAAAAAATGCTCAGCAAACAATTTTTAAAATGGAATGAAATTAGAAATAATGTTGTGTGCATCCATCCTAATAATAGCCTTCATGTAAACGATATTGCAAATATCTTTTGTCTCTTCTCTTTATTTCAAAAGCCACCTCCTGTTTCTCTTTACAAAAACTGACTTTTGGAAAGATGTTAATAAATGTGGTAGAAACCTTTCAAAATTTCATTGTAGAAAATACCTATAGGTCTTTTGGGTTCGGTATCCAACCATTTTTTCACTCATCCACATTTCTTTGATTTGTGATTCTGATCCTGTAAAATACTTGAAAACACAAACTCTATAATGTAAAGAATATTCGGTCCAAAGAGTTTACACAGAAACATGCATGTTTTTAATGTAAACTGATCAATCCTGGCAGGTACATGTACTAGTACATTAACAAGTGTGTTGTACTATCATATAAAATTGACAAATTATGAAAGCTACTAGAAACTCGGTAGAAACTGTATGTTAAATTTAAAAAATGATTGTTGAAATTTGTTAAATTTTTAGGCCCCTTGAACTGGAACACAACATTATGTGCAATGCATGATGGTTAATTTATAAGGTTTTGTCATGGGGCACTCATAACTATGAAAAAATGTTTTTATTTTTGTGTCACATGTCACAATGTACTTCTAATGTGAATTAACATTTTGTCACGGAGCCAAGAATGAATAAACAAGTGTACTCTATGTTTTTATAATGTTAACTAGAGCAACTTAATAGGCTGGCACGCAATACTATCGTATTAATACAAATGGTCTACGCTTAATATACATGCATTGAAAAATTGACAAGAAACTGCTGGCAATGCTGGGCTTTTAATTAATGTTAGTTCAAATAGGTTTCTTTGATGTTGTCCTTGTTTGTTGAATTTCCTTGTCCAAACGCGAGATCTTGGTGTTTTGTAGGTGGATCACCACAGTAACCACAAAATAACATCTTGTATAAGTTGGAAGTTACAATCACAGTCAGCTTTGTTACAAGGTCCTCTTTTTATACCACGTTGATCAACAACCACCTCACAAGTTTTAAAGGGTATATTTTCGAGAGGGGAAGGAAACGGAGAATTTGATGAATCTATTTGGGCTTGAGAAATACGTTGCTTTTTATTTGAAGATTGAAATATATACAGAAAAAATGTGTCGATAAAATTTCTAGTTAAACAATTTCATTTGCAAATGATATTCAGCCACCAACCTATATTCCACCTGTCTGTGATTCATTAAGAAAGGTTGAGTTATATAAGAAACTCTGAAATCCGAACAGGACTTAATTTATTTTATAACTCGTATGTTATTTCTGGTAAAAACTGCACGTGAGTATTTACAGCAATGACAGAAATTTCGAAAGAGCTCCATGAAAATATAAAAGAAAATAAGAAACTATGTCTCGGTTTTGCACAAAAGAGGTCCATATAAAACAATACAAAATCAAGGATTTCCAGTTCAAATTTTTTAACAAGTTCCACAGAGGAATGATGTTGCAAAGGACCAGCCAGGGGCTACCTTCATGCATATATGACAGAACGTCTACGTACATGTATGAATACAATGTACAAAAAATATGTTAATAATGTGTCTGTTTTAGCTATTGCTTTGGACAAATACTAAAAAATCATTTATTTAAAATGTGTTCATAAGTCCAAACACAAACTTACACAGTTTTCCTAACGAAGGTCGGGGGTTTTCTCAGGGTACTCCGGCTTCCTACCCAATAAAAACTGTACGCCATGATTTAGCTGAAAAATTCCTGAAAGTGGCGTTAAACACCATCAAACAAACAACAAACTTACATGTGTACTACTTATACATTTTATAATAATTTTAAAGCTCCTACAGAATCTGACAGAAAACATAAGGGAAAGACGAATTTGGTGATAAAAATCAACATTTTAAAAAAGATAAGTTCAGACTAACACTAGAAATTTAATGTATTAAATGTGGTGTTCAAAACTAAAAAAATCCCTTTCAGCTATAGATTTTCTTGAATATTCTTTAAATATTTTTATAGTTGTCCTCTTTGTCCTGTTTGTAAATTTTTTGTGATTTGCTACTCTTATTTCATTTTAGAAGACCAGTTCTTTTGGAATGATTGCTTCTTTAAAACGCAGTACTGTGATGCATCAAAAGCTGGAAGACTCAAGTACCTGGTCATGGATATTTTTCCAAAATATCAACTTGCACATTGAGACAAATGCATGCTGTTTATCATGAAATACATACTCAGAAGTTAGCAAACTTCCAAAATTTCAGTATCTACCTTATAGCTTGAACATTGTGAAAGAAACTACTTTTCTTTGTTTGATTTTCTACCCGAAGGTAACATTTCTTCTCAAAATGTTAAAAGTAAGTGTTTCAATGCATTAGATATTTTAAACGTTGTATCCAGCACTGACTGAGGTGTTTACTGAGATACTTTATTTATGGTTCTGCTAGCAGAACAATAGTTTAAATGAAGACGCAAACAAATCTTCTTTGTATAAAAGAAGAATTAAGTTAGGTTTGCAAAATGCAACCTATTCCACCATTCCTGCTCACGACTGGATTGTACAACGCCTTTATAAACATATTTTTGAAAAACATCAAAACAAAATTGAACCTTTTTGACAAGAATTAAACCTCGTTTGGAAAATTATGTTATCTGTATAGATGAAATTGCCCCAAATTTCACAAATCCCCTATGATTTAATCACAAACCAGTGCAACAACACATACACAAACCCCTTGATCATTCAGCGAGATTTTGCAGAGATTAAATCTTGCTATCCTGACTTCAGCACAATTTATACGAACAGATCGAAGGACAGTGATACTGTTGCTTCAGCCGCTGTCTTCGGAGAGCGAGTCGTCGTCTTCTTCCGTATTAATGCATAGGCACAAGCCATGTTTTGCACAGAAAATTGTTGCCTCGTCAGTGGAGGGTAAATTTATTGTCTGTTCCGATTTTTTATCGTGCCTTTTGCCATTGAAAATCACAAAATTAAAAACCCTTTTATGTGAAAAGTTATTCAAATTTACAAATCCTTGACAGCTGTGTGTAAAGAGATTGAGGTTGAGATTCCCAGTCGTGTGGGATCCATGTAAGTACATTCGTGGACACGTAAGCTAAGAGTGCCTTAAATAATGGCATTATCAATTGTAAACTATCTTTTACTTATATTAAATCCTTTATTTTAAAATGTATTGTTTTGCAATTGGTTTGGGATCTCGAAGTTCATAATAAACTTATAATAATGAGATTCAGCTACTGCCTAGCCACACAAAATTTATTACTTTTAGAGAACAAGTTGTTTTCACACGGTATCGTATTGGGCATACCAGGATGACACATAATTACACAAGTTTGTGCTATGCAACAGTCCATATACAATCAAACATGTCTTGATGGACTTTGTTGACATGGTCCACATTCGAAAACGTTTTTATATTGTAATTTGCATTCTGGTTTGCTTACAATGGTCTCCAACGGTCACAGTCGACACTTTTTTGCAGTTTTGTAAAGAAATACATGTATATAATACAATTTTAATATATAATTTTGAAATATTTCATAACAAGTCTAATCTATACTCATTTATAGTGCTCACCCAAACAATATTTAAAATACAAATAATCAAGGTGTTGTTGAGGTTTTATCATCTTAATTCCAAAACGTCATTAAACCAAATCTTGCGAGTAAAAAGTTTAATACTTTTTTCTATTATAGGGCAAGGAATTTAGACAATGATTATATTACTGAAAGATATTCTGCATGTGTAGCAAAGAAATATACATCTAGGCATATATATATATATACTGTGACTGCATGACAAGTAACTTTGTCATCCTATATAATATATACAAAAATGCTGAATTAGATTACTGTCAGATTAATACGTATTGGTTACGAAAATTCCATCGTCACACGCTAGTACACATGTACTATGTCTATGTCTAAGATTCACCCCGGTTAATGAAGCTATATTTTTATATAGCGGATTTGGCCGAGGGGTCTAGACCGCTGGACATAGTGCAGGCGAATTGGTGCCACAGTGTCACAACGGTGTGAGTTCGAATCCCGCTGAGGGAAAGCAAAAATTTGACAGTGTTAAAAATCTAATTCAAACAGTGTTGGGCTTAATTTGTAGACGTATATATAAATATTTGATATTAACCCTGTATTTCTGATGTTTCAGAAATCCGCTGGATAGATATATTATATGGTTGTCACAATACTTAGACGTTTGTATATATATATATATATATAGTACACATGTACTATGTCTACGATTCACCCCGGTTAATGAAGCTATATTTTTATATAGCGGATTTGGCCGAGGGGTCTAGACCGCTGGACATAGTGCAGGCGATTTGGTGCCACAGTGTCACAACGGTGTGAGTTCGAATCACGCTGAGGGAAAGCAAAAAATTTGACAGTGTAAAAATCTAATTCTAACAGTGTTGGGTTTAATTTGTAGACGTATATATAAATATTTGATATTAACCCTGTATTTCTGATGATTCAGAAATCCGCTGGATAGATATATTATAGATATATTATATGGTTGTCACAATACTTAGACGTTTGTATATAATTAACTTACTTACTGTGACTGTATGACAAGTAACTTTGTCATCCTATATAATATATACAAAATTGCTGAATTAGATTACTGTCAGATTAATACGTATTGGTTACAAAAATTCCATCGTCACACGCTAGTACACATGTACTATGTCTATGTCTACGATTCATCCCGGTTAATGAAGCTATATTTTTATATAGCGGATTTGGCCGAGGGGTCTAGACCGCTGGACATAGTGCAGGCGATTTGGTGCCACAGTGTCACAACGGTGTGAGTTCGAATCCCGCTGAGGGAAAGCAAAAAATTTGACAGTGTAAAAATCTAATTCTAACAGTGTTGGGTTTAATTTGTAGACGTATATATAAATATTTGATATTAACCCTGTATTTCTGATGATTCAGAAATCCGCTGGATAGATATATTATAGATATATTATATGGTTGTCACAATACTTAGACGTTTGTATATAATTAACTTACTGTGACTGTATGACAAGTAACTTTGTCATCCTATATAATATATACAAAATTGCTGAATTAGATTACTGTCAGATTAATACGTATTGGTTACAAAAATTCCATCGTCACACGCTAGTACACATGTACTATGTCTATGTCTACGATTCATCCCGGTTAATGAAGCTATATTTTTATATAGCGGATTTGGCCGAGGGGTCTAGACCGCTGGACATAGTGCAGGCGATTTGGTGCCACAGTGTCACAACGGTGTGAGTTCGAATCCCGCTGAGGGAAAGCAAAAAATTTGACAGTGTAAAAATCTAATTCTAACAGTGTTGGGTTTAATTTGTAGACGTGTATATATATATATATATATATATATATATATAGCAAATGCATTTACTGCGTTTTGCCCTTATTTTAAAACTCGTTTAATATCTAGACTGACAACAGCCCATATACCATCAAACATTTCTTGATAGACTTTGTTGACATGGTCCACATTCAAAAACGTTTTTATACTGTAAATTTGCATTCTGGTTTACTTACAACGGTCTCCAACGGTCACAGTCGACACTATTTTGCAGTTTTGTAAAGAAATACATGTACATGTATGTAATAAAATTTTATTATATAATTTTTAAATATTTCATAACAAGTCTCATCTATACTCATTTGTAGTGCTCACCCAAACAATATTTAAAATACAAATAATCAAGGTGTTGTTGAGTTTTTATCATCTAAATTCCAAAACGGCATTATACCAAATCTTGCGAGTAAAACGTTTAATACTTTTCTCTATTATAGGGCAGGGAATTTAGACAATGATTATATTACTGAAAGATATTCTGCATGTTTAGCAAAGAAATATACATCTAGGCAAATATATATATATATATATATATATATATATATATATATATATAGATATATATATATATATATATATATATATATATATATATATATATATATATATATATATATATATATATATATATATATATATATATATATATATATATATATAGCAAATGTATTTACTCCGTTTCGCCCTTATTTTAAAACTCTTTTAATATCTAGACTGACAAAAGTCTTTAGAAGATTAATTTTTTTCAAACCCCAATGCAAGTTTTGTGATTTCTAGTTATTTATAATTTAATAGCTATAGCGTCTCAATAACAACTCAAGAGGAAGAACGCAATAAACTATTTTCCGCTTAAAACACTACAATCATCCCATTGTGTCTTCATTATTAAAATGCAACGTACAACGTAAATAATTATAACATGATCCGATGTTTACATGATATGTAATGATATATTATTACAATGGATAAATTTAATATATTTACGATATTGATCTTTATGTTTTGCATGAAATCGAGAATAACCAAAAGCAGTAAGTTCTGTAGATGTTTTAAAAATATTAATTTTTGTAAAATTTATAATACTAGTTTATATCTGATTTATTTTTATATAATAATACCAAAATGCGCGCAGTTAGATATGATACAAAACATGTGCAGCATGTAATAAGTAATTGGCAATACGATTCTTTTATACTATTTAAACACGTCAACTTTTTCTTTACAGATAACATTGTGTTGTGCGAAGAGGAAATTAAAGTGATTTCATGTGAAGAAAAATGTCGCATTGTAATCACCAATATAACCGTCGGAGAAAATGCCGTGGTAACTAACGATGTCAATTACGGAATTGATTTAGTGAGATCTAAAATAAAAAGTTTGTGTAATAGCCGACAACAGTGTGTACTGAACAATAGCCTCAACAACTTTACTCAATTTTGTCCATCGGTGCCAAGAAATGTTACTTACACATATCAATGCGGTAAGACATCATTTTAATAATTAAATCATCGTAACGTATTACATTATAATATATTTATATATAAATTTATTACGTATGGTATATTTATATATAACATACATGTAGAATAATGGCATCTTGCAATGTATTTTGGTATTGCAGTTAATGGATTTATTTAAATATCACACACATTTTTTACTGGCACACAGACAAAAATAATATAATAATATATGTGCAAAAATAAGATTCTGAAATCAAATGCCTTTGATTTTCGTGACCTTATACAACAAATTTTTCTTCATCCAACTTCGGGTATATAAACCAACAGCATTGATTTTTAAAATATTTAACAGTGGTCTGTTTTAAAAAGCAATATGATAACAGCAGTCATTATACACATATAAGTATTCTTAAAACTATTTTGTTCTTTGTAGAGTTTACTTACGTGGGATGTTTTGCAGACTTTAATAAAAGAATATTAGACACATTTCATGCAAAAACAGCAAACATGTCGGCTAGAATATGCAGCGAAATTTGTAGTGCCAAAATAGGATGGACTTATTATTTTGCTACAGAGGTTGTCATATTACACAAATAATATATTCTTGTCAGCGAAAATAGGTTTCCAACAATATGTATGCAATTTATATTTAAGTACCATTATTTCAATAATGTTGATATCAATACAAATGAACTCGTGAAAAACATGATTGATGTGCTTTCTGTTCGTTTTTAAACACTGTCATCTTTTATTTAAGCTTTATGACCCAGCAAAGGTAGTTAAAAGATAAGACAACATAAACACACACAGTCGCGTGGTAAACTCCGTATAATATGTTGTAGGTCAACTATGAAGTATATCTACATTAAAAACTCTTAGAGTTTCCTGTTCTTCACAAATAAATCTTTTTTTTGCCAGCGTTATCCGCCCCTTGGGATATCTAGTTACATGTTTAAAGACTGAATTTGTTCCCATTAAATAAACAATTAAAATTCAGGTAAGATATTTCTGTACACATTTTGTTTTGCAATTAAAATATGATCATATGCCGTGTTTTCTAGAATGGGAATGAATGCTTGTGTGGAGATGGTTCGAAGCTGAATGAAGGACTTTACCAACGAGTCAAGGAAAACAGTTGCCAAATGCCCTGCATAAACAATATAGATGAAAAATGTGGTGGTTCCTACGGAGCATCTGTATATGAAACAATAACAAGTATTTTATTACATTTATATAATTTTACTTTTTTATCTTTATTATTTTTTGTATAGTGTTAATTTTGATTAACGATTTATGGACTGATATGTGTATACGGATGAAATATTACTGTACTACTCGATCTACCTAAATCATCAAATTAACAGTGCGCTATTTATTGATTGGTGATAAACTGTAGTTTTGTTATGTAACTCTTTACATAGTCACAATGTTAAAAGGAATTTTTAATTTCTATATCTCTTTCCGTTATTCCATTTTACTTTATTCCAAGGTAATTATTCACATCTTAATATGTATCTATAAATTTACTGTAACATTTAAAATTTATTGTATCATATAATTTTCAAAACTCATTGACTCCGAAATATGTATCGTAAATGGTTTATTATGAATAATTTCTTTCTAATAAAAAATAAAAAAGAATTTTTTACAGAAATTACAAATGTCTCAAACATCCGAACCAATAACTGCAATTCCAAAAATATCCAGAAAACAACACTTCAAACACCAAACGAATGTGATGAAGTACCATCTGCTGTAAGGTCGTGTTTTGATGATCATAACATGCACTGCTTTAAACATCCAATGGGTTTAAGAGAATTTAATATAACTAAGTATGGATTCATCCCTAAGATTATAACTGTAAACTTTTACTGTGGAGGCAAGTATAGAAAATTTACCGAAAGTTTTATTTAACAACTTTAGGCAATCTTTCTCAAATAAAATCCTTCACTTGCTCCCCTCTTTTTGTTATTCACAGCGACAATAACAAACAAGGAAAAAGCAAGTGAAGGATTTACTTTTAATAATTGCCGAAAGTTGTCATATAAAAGTATTGTGTATTAGAAATGTCATTTAAATGTATAGTTGTAAGAACCAGCATAACAAAAAAATAATAGATGCAAATAAAATTATTTATAATTATTCATTTTAAATAGAAAGCAGAGAGAAAATTTTAAAATGCATATTTTTTTAAAAAGGCAGATAGAAGATTGTGAAATATATTCATTCAGTTTAGAACCAATCAAGATGAATCATTGCTTTGTAAAAAAAGAAAACGAATTTCTGTTTGTCACTTAACTTTTAGCTGAGATTTTCTGACAATGAAGTCTACATGTGTTCTAGATGTTTACTATATTTAACGTACATTGTAAACAATATTTTCAGAATTTGCATGTCAGCTTGCTACTATATCTAATAAAGGTTAGTTTTCGTTCATGCTAGGCTTGTAATTATGTTTAGGTTGGTATCTTTAACTAATTTTCCTGCTGCCTCCTCTCTTACTGATCGTTTAGGTAAACTTGTGGCATCATACCTACAATAATTAAAACGTTATTTAATATGTTGAATAAACACAAGACCATTATTTTTACCAAAGCTATATGTTTTGACATTGTACATCACCGTTGCTCTTTATTTGGTTCCAAACTTCAATTTTAGGGGGTTTCATTATTCAAAATAAATTTGTAGTTAATGTAGTATCACTCAATCCTACTAAAACAGTGAATGTAAATTCAGATTAAGTTGGATCCGATGTAAGCATACTTGTGATTTGCGAGTATATTTTAAATTTATTTAAAAAAAACATTTATTCTTTATTAAGACATTTTGTTTCCAAAAGATCCCATGATTGTATTCCATCATATTAGCCCATGTTTGACTATTCATTGTGCGTTATATTTCATTACAGGTGTTATAATTGGTGTTACTGGAGTGATTGCAGTGGGAATTATAATAACCGTTGTAATGATGTGCATTAAAAGGTAGGGACGTATAATGATAAACCATATATATCTTTGCAATACCTCTATGTAAGTGTAAAATATGTTTCCTTTCCAACAAATGGTGAATGTTTAAAAACGAGGTGCATATTTTGTATTAGTACTAAAACTATTTAAATTACGCCAATATATATTTTTAACATCGAGTACTATATTCCAGCATGCAGTCACATAATTTATTTAAAATTACAGTTTCGATTATACATGTAATACGTCTTTTAAAATGAACATTTGTTTTACTATTCTCCAGAAATGTCAGATTGAGAAATAAAACCAATACATTTGACTACGAAAACCTTTCAGACACCACAGAAAATATAACTATGGAATCGAATAAAATACCGCCAGATTATAATAGAAAGGATGGAAACAAAAACTTGAAAATTGTTGCTAAGGAAAAATGTCCTACAATATTGAAATCGCCAGGGCAACAACACACTCATGGATCTAACTTTGATGATTACAAAGGTGAAAGTGGGAATGACAATACAGCTAAATTAAACCAGACACTACATATTCAAGACCAGTTGTATGTGTTTAGAGAACTCGAAACACGTTTGAAAGAAAACAGAAGAACTGATGCTAATCGATGGAATACTGAGATGTATAGTCATGAAGAAACAAAAAATAATAGAAACGTAGAATTTCAAGATGTCCATGCAAATAAAAACCATCGAAGTGACGTTTCTTTTGATGGTAGCAAAACACCATTAGAAAATACTTCTTCAGACGAAGTGTGTCATAAGGTTAAGAAATCTGTACTTCACAACATCGACACTGTGCACTCATATAATGTATTAGATCCTGCAGTTACCGGATTTGTGAGAACTAAAGAGTCTTTAATTTCAATTAAGCCAGAAACTATGAAAGAACTCAGTGAAGAACAGCCAAACAACAAATGTAAAGGAACAAGAATCGCAATCGCAATCAACGCCTCTGTTAAAAATGATCAGCAATATCTACTTTCGATATGTGACGATGATTGTTACGCTTGTGTTAATAGGACACTCCATCCAGAGAGGGACGACATTGTATACAACGAGGTCATTGAAGGTGTTTACAATACAGCAAACTTCACACAAAATGTTGATCGAAATGAAGAACATTATGATCACTGTTAGTTCTGATATTAATCAACGACGAGCTGTACTGAATTAAAAAATAATTGAAGCAGTCAAACAGTAGATCAAGTCTTTTATATTGGGCATTATCCGAATGTAAACAAGATTTATGTGTTTACATGTAATATGTACATTTGTTTGCAAAAAACTATATCATATACTTACTTTGGTAATTTTATGACATTTGACTTGTGAAAATTAAATGAAATTTTATTGCTAATAGTAACATCAACATGGATTAGGTACTAGTTATAGCAACATTATTATAACCTTCTTCTATTGTAGGTAAACTTGGTTCGTGTTATTTTTTGCTTTGTACAAAAAAATGTAAAACGCTTTATATTAGAATGTTTAACGTTCATTGGGCCTCAATGGCCGAGTGATTAAGGTGGTCATCTAATTTTGATCGGGGGTTTAAAGTCTCACTATGGACAGAATGTGCTCGACTCCAATCATAAAGAAACGGATTATCTGTTTTTCTACCGAAGGTCGGGGTTTTCTCCGGAACATCCCACAATTACGATATAGCTTAAAAAAAATTGGCGTTAAACGCCATTAAAAAAACAAAAAAAATTGATTAACATATACACATGTAATACTTCTCCTTCACTTCACGTACTGTTGATATCGATATTGCTTGCTTCCTTTTAAATAACGATATTGTGGTACGCACCTATCGACGAAGATTAACAGTTCTTAATTATTTACCTTTACCGGTTTTAAGTAAAGGATATACAATTTCACTTAGTAAGCTGATGTTTATATGGGTTCTTATTTTCCTAAGAATCTGCGTACATCATTTTAATATACATTTTAATTATATTTAAAAGGATTTTTATAAGGCTATAAGTAAAATATACGTACAATGTTTTGATGTAGATTCCGACTTGTACATGTAGTTGTTACGGAAGTCATGTATAATCACGTATTTGTATGTTTAGGGCGTGAAAAGAACACACATAGGCATTTACATTTTACACTTACACTAAACAGATATATATTAAAAATTTAAAAATAAATGTTACAGTAGTATCAAGTTTAAAAACAACAAAATCGACCATGAAACGTCAACACAAACAAAAATGAAGATTGCATAAGTGTAACTGGTTCCGGCTTCATCATCTTCCATTCAGACTGAATTAGAACGACATACAAAACTCAATTCCATGTCATGTAGTTAATCAGCATTTAAGCCGTCTGTGCTTTATACAACAGTCAAGATATAACAGTTTTTCTCAAAATCTAAACTAAAAACGTTTACAATACTGATAGCTCATACAATGGTTTTCAAGCATGATTCAAACTGTATTCACATTTTTAATTTCTTATTTATCTATCAATCAAGCAACTCTTTCTCTTTTTTGTGTAGTTTGTGTAAAAAAATTTCATTTGCCTATTAGGGGCCCTTAATTGGAAATAAAGAATTTGAATTTGAATTTATTTATTGGTTTTATTTTCACATGTACAATATTTCACTCTAATATATATCAGTACTTGGACCACATTTTTTTTCATTCTGTTGAAATAGATTCTTAGACTGCTTAACATTGCATAAGCGGACTTTTACTAAGGATTATTTTACCCCCTACTATCTAAGTTCGTGTAGCTGCTCTATACAAGCGGTTGATTATCGGTCGGTAGTGAATGAAAATTGGATTTCGGTTAAAAAAAACTGTTCGCAAAAAATCCTAATCTTTTATTGCCTTTCTTCAGACGTCATCTTTCTTCATCAAATCCAATGAAAATGTTACACCAATCAACATAATATTATCTAAATAGTTGATAATTGTGTAACTTCAAACGCGTGAAAACAAAAATGCTCTTGACAACTATAGTACAAGGCTTTGTTATGTCTCCCAAACGAAGTTTGGAGACATATTGTTTTTACCTTGTTTCTAATTATTTTGATTATTTATTTTCTTCTTTTTTAGGCCTCATGAACTTGTCCCAGTACTTTGTATTAAGGTAGATAGGGTATTGAAGGTGTGCACAAGCTATTTGGAAATTTCAAGATGGCCGCCATTTAAAAAATGGCCGCAATCACATTAGGGTACCCCAAAATTATCTCGGGAACTACTGGACAGATTTTGGCGTAATTTGGACTTATTTTGACAAAATCAGAGTGAACTTGATAGATAAAAAAAATTTCAAGATGGCAGCCTTTTCAAAATTGCCGCCACCGAAAATTGGAATTACTTGAATAAGTTAACCGATTTGCACGAAACTTGGTATATATATAGAATAGCATAAGGCGACCTCAAATCTGTGTTCGTTTGGGAGACATTTTTGTGTTGGAGTCAGCACTATTTCTTAATGCTTTATGTAGTATTTGTTGTAATTTGCGGTAAATACGTTTTATTGTAATTATGTTATTGGTCAACACTGATGTTTCGGTTTCGAGTCAGGATATACTCAACTACAATCTTAACTGATAAGGATTGACAGTTTTCCTACCGATGGTCAAGTTGTTTCTTCGGGTACTCCGGCTTCCTCTCTCCCAATAAAAACTTGACGCTGTGATATAGCTGAAAAAATGAAAGTAGCCTTAAATATCATTCAAACAAACAAACAACATTATGTGAATAATTGAATTTTGAGATTTTGTTTGTTTATCACGAATTTTTTTTGTTTACTTTAATAAGCAGATGCAACTATTTTATTGCTTCTAACAATACTAGTTTTATGGACAAACAATACATGATTTTAGAAATTCGTACATTGGTGTAATTTAATCTCATTATCTGCAAAGTAAATCAAAGATTTTGTCCATAAAAGTCAATAGAACAGGTGAGAAGGTAAAGGCGTACACGTACGCATTAAAGTTGTGGTCACGGGTTATTTACATGCATTCATTTAGTCATTCGTAATGGAGATAAACCCATGTTATGTCGTTTTGATTTTTTTAGTATTTCTCATACCTGTCACAGGTAAGTTTATAAAATATGGGTTTTTAATAAAACAAACTAGTATATTTAGCGAACAATTAATGGAACAAAATTAAAATAACAAAAATATTTACAAAATGTATTTACTCAAACGTTAATGTATACATTGTAGTCTGTTATATTAAGGTATACAAGACTCTAATCTTTTAACAGCATGCACTACTTTAAACCTTAGGACGTGTTTAATAATAAGAATATTTGGTAAACGTTTATATACAATAACATATTGTGCATAAATCATGTATTTCTAACTCTTAGTACGTAAAGATTCGTTTTTACTTGTATTTAGACCACTGTGATTTAGACACTCTATAGGTCAAGATGAGGAAAGTGCTTGATATGGCAAAAGATTTATTAAACATGGACAATATATGTGTCAAATTTTTATTTGCACACCTATGACTAGAATAGTAACACGGAACTTAAGATGGATTTTCCGCGTCGTGCTTCATGTATTAATATATATTTTTAAAGTAACAAATTTAAGTAAAAATATTTAAATTGATTGATTCGATAACGTTCCAGAGAACAATATTTCAGCCATATTCTGGACAAACTAAAGTTAACAAACGATAAATTAATCAACTGACACTATAAAAGTATGAAATTTGGGTAGGGTGGGATAATTAAGCCTTTTGCAGCTGCTACAATATGGACCGATTCTTTTTTTAAATCTTCATAAGGGTTCTTTATCGCTGCCCACTACGGTCGAATATCCGGCCTTCCGTATAATAACCTGACAACCCACAAACGAGAGGGTCATACGCCACCTGGGTATGCCTTGGGCAGCTGCGTGGGTCAAACACTTGGAACCCCTCCCAGTATGGTCTCAGAAATATTTATATTTTGTTTGAATGTCGTTTAACGCCACATTCAGCAGTTTCAGTTATATCATGGCGTCCAGTTTTTGTTTGCGGAGGAAGCCAGAGTACCCCGAGAAAACCTCCGGTAATATATGGCAATATATGTCAAAAAAGTCACAATCTCAATGTTGACATACTAGGTAATTAATTTTTGACGAACTATCTTAACTACTCTGTCACCGAGTCAGTTGTGGAATGTGCTGTTTGTGTGCCGTTTAATAAGGAAGTAATAAACGGAAACTTAACGTAATTACTGGTGTATATACGGTACAGCATGTTCACAACGATCAACACAGTAATGACAATGGGCACCTATTGATTTGATAGGTGTTCCCAAATGTATCATTAAATATTCGTTAACTCACATAATAGTGATTATCACTCACTGATAATCACCGTTTAAAGGGAGTGGCTAATCGGTCGTGTGTTTATTTAAAGGCGGTGCTTACTCAGGTTTTTGATAGCACGTGTAGATTGTTAGCTTCTATAGAGTGTTGATCTCAAATAACGGCATCATTGGCAATTTTGATCGTCTGAGCGGTAACTGTTTACAAGAATTTGACATAAAGATATTTTTTGGACTTTCGAACTTTAGTGTCGTTTGAAATATTCGTTATCCGGATTCAAAGATATTATTTTGACATAATTTGACATAATAGTTAAATCATAACTCGGAATGGCACCCAACAACAGAAAGGCAGTTGGAGGGACACCATCTAGGGCCCCAGGGCAGAAGAGGAGAAAGGCGGCCGACAAGACACATGGCGGGCAGCAACAAGAAAACAGTGTTAATGATGTGGAGGTGGCATATAGGATAGATGGCATGACAGAGCCAATAGACTTTGAAAAAGGTACTTATACTTCAATACAACCGGGGTTACAGGTAGTGGAAGTTGAAGCTACACCTGCGGCAATCCCGAGCGCTTTTGATTCCATTGGGGGTCACATCCCATTGAAGCTAAAAAACAAGATTTGGGATGGGGAATACATTGATTTATCTTTACTACTTAAGAGTTCAAGGGAATTGACAGTAGCTATTGAATGCCAGGGGAATCTCTGCCTAAAAGATGGGAGAGTTATAATAGAAAGGCAGGTTCAAAGTCGCCCTCTATATAATATTAACTCTTGGACTTCTGCTTTTTTGATATTCGTGAGCATTTTTATCGAAAAGCATATAAATAGAGCACAAGAACTGCTAAAATATATGAGAGATGTTCGCCTTATGGCAAGTAGGTCCCCTTCCTCCTCCGCTTGGGTAACATATGACGAACAATTTAGGTTAAAAAGGTCAAGGTATCCCGAGTCGTCATGGGGACAAATTGATAACGAGTTATGGTTTTTTGCAATGTCGACACCAACATTTCTGCCAAGGTCAGATGTTTCCTCCCAAATTCAATCCAGATCATATGACGTGGACGATAGACCGGGCGGAAATCAAACTTTTCTTGCCCAACCAGCCCCTCGCCAAAGAAAATCCTACTGCTGGAGATATAACAAAGGGAGATGCTCTTTCGGGCAAAACTGCAAGTTCAGTCATTCATGCAGTTCCTGTGGAAACCAACATCCCGCAACACAATGTAAACGACAGTAATAAGATTTGGCCACAGCCTATAATTTTGTTCAGATTCCCGGGAGACGTACCGACCGCCAAAGTAAAGGGCTTGTCAGTGCCTCTCTGGTAACAGAGATGGCCAAACCAAATCCGGTGACAGAAAAATTGTTAAGATCTAAAGCTTTCTGCTATTACCCATTTAATACACCGCCCCCTCGGTTCACGTAGGGGACCCTACCCCCAACTGGTACCAGTTGCAGAGCTATCCCTCCGGTATACGTGAGAAGATATAACATTATAATTTACATATATAACTTGAAGATATCCGTATACACTCCGGGTAAACACCCTGTATACAATTGTTCAAACCTGCCCCCTACGGTACCGTAGGTTAAAGGCTAATAACCGGGTCAGAATAACCTTAGATCCAAAATAAACACATTCTGTATTGTCTACGTCTGTTATGTTGTCAAATTAATTCCGAAAATTTGTAAGTGATCTATTTGTGTTCAATGTGATCTTTTGTATGTTCAATTCAGACCTTCTGCGCGTCCATATCGGTGAGGTCAAACGGCTATATTGTCGTCGGTTATTGGTCCAAAAAAACTAATTGTCTATCGCTTAGTTCCAACCAGACGATACCAAGACGAAATAAAATGAACAAATTCAAAGTTCTATTTCAATAACAATACAATGAGTAATACAAACTCAGGAACACAAATAAGATACATGCAGCTAAAATATTACAAGAAACAAACACGAATTCATTTATACAATGAGTGATATCAGGTGGACTGAAAGGATAAGCATACCCTGCTTTATAACTGTACCAACCTTTGTGGTTTTTATGGTCACAATCATTAGTAAGTCATAAACAAGAGTCAATCAGTAACTAACCCAATAGGATCTGCCATAATGCTTGGGAATCGTACATAATAACTATAAAACTTATGGACACTATGAAAAGTATACAGTTGTGAATTTAACTTTTTACTTGCATGTCAGACATTTTTTAATGTCTTCAATGTACAACTGTTTTTGTACATTGTACAATCTGTTATACTCCATTAAGCGGTTGCTGCAGGAATATTCGATGTATAGGTTCCTGGGTGCCGTGTCATAAAGCGATCGCTAATTAACATGCTCGTTATCCCATGCAATATAAATGGGATAACGTGCCCGTTAAGCTAACGATCGCTATATGAAACGGCACCCAGGCGTGTAAATTCTAATATTATACACAATCATGAGCATTACACTTGTATCTACAGTTTTATTATATTAATAATAATTTCACATGGATCTCCAATCTTAGTAGCGGTCGTTATGCAGATAAGTCTACTGTATTATATGTAATACATCTATCTATCATGATCAAATGAAAAAGAATCTGGTGGAAGGTAGCCCAAGCAAGTTGACAATTCGATTTATTAAACCTCACTTAAAAAACCTCACTTACTGATTGGCTCAAAATAATATCACGTGACTTTTAAAATGAGATGTTTTGCTAGACAACGCCGAAAATTTCCTTGCAGAGGGTGACAACCTCGAAACCAAAAGGAAACGAGGTGACAATACTATTTTCACCCTCGAAATCACCTGATCGGCAACCGGAAACGGGAGACAATACTATTAACATCCACGAAATCACGTGATCCGCAACTGGAAACGGAGTGACAAGACTATTTATCGACCTAGACAAACCTAATTAATTAAACTCACGTAATCGAAAATTGAAAACAGATTGTATTATTTAAATTTGCAATTATGGGTGGCAACGAAGTTGTGAAAACACAAAATTATGAGAAATAACGCAATTAAAGGCATTTTTAGTCTGTAAAGTTGGTCTATGTTGATTTGCTCGGTTTAATAAAACAATTTTGGCCTCCTTAAGCGGTGGAAATCAAGAATTGTCAACTTGCTAAAGCCCTCGAGAAAGACAAACGACGCAAGTTGACAATTCTTAAGAAGGCCATAATTGTATAATGTAGGCCACAATTGTTTTATAAAACCTTATGTTTTCGGTTGCCGATCACAATATTTTGAGGGTTACAATAATATTGTCTTCCAGTTTCCTTTTCCGTTTTCGAGGTCTCTCTTCGAAAGCACAGTTTCCGCGTTGTCTAGCAAGACATCTCATTAATAAAGGTCACGTGAATGATTCTGAGCTAACCAGTTGGTGTGTTTTCAAGGGAGGTTTAATTAATTGCAATTAAAAAGATGTGCGTGTGCGTGGTAAGTAGTGGGGAATTTTATCATTAACTTTTAAGACTCACTAAAGAAACATCCATATTTTAAATGTTATTTCAGGAAAGGTCAATATCGGTATACCGGAGGTTGTCAGATAGGATTATAATTTAGTTACAAAACAACACAATAAATTTAATTTGAATCAATAAAAAGGATAGTAAAAATAGTAAAATCCGACATCGATGTGTCATGAGCAATTTTTTTTTAGGGGGTGGGGGGCTCGGTGAACGAATGGTAAAGATCGTTAGTTCGTAAGTTACTAGAATCACGTGCCTGTAAACACTGAGATTGCGGGTTTTAGTGCTACAGGGTGCATTCGACTTAAATCTTTTTTTCCTACTGAAGGTTGTTCATACAAAAAGCAATTTTCTGAATACAATTCGTTTATCTATATAATACGACCGAATAATGAGTCATGGTGAACGAAAAATATATCACCTCAAAACAATCAATACATTTTGATTTACTTTTTAATATTTTAATATCTATTGGTGGAAAAACCAACAATAAGCTAATCAACTAATGCGTTACAGCCCTAAAATGAATAATATCCCATTGTGCATTTTTTGGGCTATTATCATGTTAGAGAGTGTGAAAACGAAAAAAATACACCGAGACAAAGAAATCTGTCTTCTTTCGAAGTTTTCACTCTGCAAGCGAATTGTTGGCGTTGTCTAGCAAGACATCTTATTTGTAAAAGTCATGTTATATAATTCTGAGCCAATTAGTAAATAAAAAACTGTCTTCTTTAATATGTCTTCGGAACCTTATGTTGTTCTCTTGAGATATTAAAGTATATCTCTGCTGTGATCTGTTTTAAAAGTTATATGTATATATAATCACTAATATTTATACTTAACATCAATCTCATACCCACATTGTAAATCTGAATACTGATGAACATGTGCAAATATTGCAAGTGTAAACTATTTAAAATTTGGTCCGTCTAATTAAAACATTCCTAAACTCTTAAAGACAAATAAAAAGCTGAATAAAATGGTATAGGATTAAACACTTGGTTTTAGGAAATTATCAATGTGTAAACTCCGCGGCGACTCACTCACAAACTAAATAAAGTCTGAAGGACTTTATGTCAAGTTTTTGAGGTAGTCGCCGGAGTTTACACATTGATAATTTCCTAGATTTGCAAATAAAATTATTCGGGTAAAAAATGAATGCAAAGCGACCTTCAACGTGTGTTTCGTAGATTTTGAATGTGAGTATAATTATTGGTAGTTTTGATTTTGACACGTCGTAATGCTTTGTTTGTATGTTTGTTTTCATAATGCATATACACGTATGATAGACATATTTATAGAAATATAGTATTGTCTAAGCTTCTATCAAAATGCGGCAAATATAATGTTTTACAAAAATAATACTAATAAACAAAAATGGCTGATGGTTGGTTTTGTATTAGTCTCTTTCAATAATTACACATTTAAAAAGAATAAGAACATAAAGGTTTGTGAATGGGTAGGCCACTGTTCTAAGCATGCGACGAAGCTAAATCAAGGAGTGAATGTCTGTCTTAAAAAGTCATGTATAACTGGTGACGCCATTTTTCGTTGAAGCTAAAAGATCGTCACGTGATGTCGCTAAATGTATAAATAACATACAATTTTATAAAACCCACCTTATCAAGGCAACCTCGCTACAAATGATAAAATGAACAATATTGAATGTTAGATTTGTCATTCATAGAAAGTTTGATATTGTACTATTCAAGGGAGCACATTGAAGACAACTGTTTTCCAGAATACTTCGATATCAATAACAAAGACTAAAGACCAGCAATCAAACGCAGCATCAGGTAAAATTTTCATTAACGTCGTGTAGGTTACAATTGCGCAATTATTTGTTTACATGACAACGGGAAATTTTTTAACCCAGATAGTATGCAGAAGAAAATACACGGAGGCATCTGATTGGATGTTGGAGTTCTGAAAATAGCAAAATTAAAAATTATAAACATTATTGATTGAAAATGTTCGATATTTGGACGGAAATTTTTAAGAGCCTTGAAAATTGAGCTTAAAACGATTAAAGAGGGAGGTTAGAAATTGTGTCAGTGCCATTTAAATGTCATTATTTCAACCAAAATTTTCGGTCATTTTTGCTGCATGACCTATACTTTTTTATTTGTTAATAATGAAGTTTTTCATTTCAATTTACACAAAAAACTGTTTTCCGGGGGGAAATTTTTGAGGTTTTTCGCACAAATGAACTTAATTGCCAGGGGTACCATATGGGAAATGCATTGTAAAAAATTGCGCTTTTGTAACCTATATGGAACTGAGATTTCTTCCCAAATACCCGATTTATTGACCCATTTTTAATTCTAAAATTCGAATTCGTCACAGAATGTCAAGTTATGTATAAATTGTTTATTAATAACGATTTGTTAAAAAATTATAGTCTGTTTCTAAAATATACGTATTTTTTCATAGGAAATCTAGGGTGGGCTACTATGACGAGTTTGTGCGGTCTTTTAGGTAAAAATTGTTACTGACGTTTTGGAGGGAAATTGTTTTATACATTCAAATGCAGCGTTTGACATCAAAAACGCATATTTTATGCTAGGTTTAAGTCTCTTAGCCGACTTTTTTTGTTTTGACCTTTTTTCAGCCAAATTGAATTTTTGGGGTTTTAAGCATTTTAGTATGTTGTATCCATAAATGACATCGCCTTTTTTGAATATGAATGCAGTTGGCTTTAATGGGACTGCTTCTGACATACGGACATAAAAAAGGACTCACCAAGTATAATCATGGCTAGCTAAAGTCTGTTTCAAAAATGTGGTTTTTCACAGATTCTACGAAAAATTCGTTTTCGGCCTTCAGATCTTTATTCGAGAACAAATGTTGAAGAAGAAAGTTATCCCAGAATTGACTCGTGTACCAAATATACAAATAACGACCGAAAACAAGTACAATAACTCGAATATTACTAAGCAGCAACACATTATTGTCGGAAAATATGATGGAAAATGCGATTAATTTTGATAGAGGGTGGCCTCCAGAAAATTCAAACGAACAAACAACCCTTGAAGATAACTTTATTTTATTTTGGGAAGCATTTGGATATTGCCTAAGGATGATACCATAACATTTTGGGCTCATTCTGACACTTCCAATGTTGCCTATATGGAACTGAGATTTCTTCCCAAATACCTGATTTATTGACCCATTTTTAATTCTAAAATTCGAATTCGTCACAGAATGTCAAGTTATGTATAAATTGTTTATTAATAACGATTTGTTAAAAAATTATAGTATGTTTCTAAAATATACGTATTTTTTCATAGGAAATCTAGGGTGGGCTACTATGACGAGTTTGTGCGGTCTTTTAGGTAAAAATTGTTACTGACGTTTTGGAGGGAAATTGTTTAATACATTCAAATGCAGCGTTTGACATCAAAAACGCATATTTTATGCTAGGTTTAAGTCTCTTAGCCGACTTTTTTTGTTTTGACCTTTTTTCAGCCAAATTGAATTTTTGGGGTTTTAAGCATTTTAGTATGTTGTATCCATAAATGACATCGCCTTTTTTGAATATGAATGCAGTTGGCTTTAATGGGACTGCTTCTGACATACGGACATAAAAAAGGACTCACCAAGTATAATCATGGCTAGCTAAAGTCTGTTTCAAAAATGTGGTTTTTCACAGATTCTACGAAAAATTCGTTTTCGGCCTTCAGATCTTTATTCGAGAACAAATGTTGAAGAAGAAAGTTATCCCAGAATTGACTCGTGTACCAAATATACAAATAACGACCGAAAACAAGTACAATAACTCGAATATTACTAAGCAGCAACACATTATTGTCGGAAAACATGATGGAAAATGCGATTAATTTTGATAGAGGGTGGCCTCCAGAAAATTCAAACGAACAAACAACCCTTGAAGATAACTTTATTTTATTTTGGGAAGCATTTGGATATTGCCTAAGGATGATACCATAACATTTTGGGCTCATTCTGACACTTCCAATGTTGCCTATATGGAACTGAGATTTCTTCCCAAATACCTGATTTATTGACCCATTTTTAATTCTAAAATTCGAATTCGTCACAGAATGTCAAGTTATGTATAAATTGTTTATTTATAACGATTTGTTAAAAAATTATAGTCTGTTTCTAAAATATACGTATTTTTTCATAGGAAATCTAGGGTGGGCTACTATGACGAGTTTGTGCGGTCTTTTAGGTAAAAATTGTTACTGACGTTTTGGAGGGAAATTGTTTAATACATTCAAATGCAGCGTTTGACATCAAAAACGCATATTTTATGCTAGGTTTAAGTCTCTTAGCCGACTTTTTTTGTTTTGACCTTTTTTCAGCCAAATTGAATTTTTGGGGTTTTAAGCATTTTAGTATGTTGTATCCATAAATGACATCGCCTTTTTTGAATATGAATGCAGTTGGCTTTAATGGGACTGCTTCTGACATACGGACATAAAAAAGGACTCACCAAGTATAATCATGGCCAGCTATAGTCTGTTTCAAAAATGTGTTTTTTCACAGATTCTACGAAAAATTCGTTTTCGGCCTTCAGATCTTCATTCGAGAACAAATGTTGAAGAAGAAAGTTATCCCAGAATTGACTCGTGTACCAAATATACAAATAACGACCGAAAACAAGTACAATAACTCGAATATTACTAAGCAGCAACACATTATTGTCGGAAAACATGATGGAAAATGCGATTAATTTTGATAGAGGGTGGCCTCCAGAAAATTCAAACGAACAAACAACCCTTGAAGATAACTTTATTTTATTTTGGGAAGCATTTGGATATTGCCTAAGGATGATACCATAACATTTTGGGCTCATTCTGACACTTCCAATGTTGCCTATAGGTTACAATTGCGCAATTATTTGTTAACATGACAACGGGAAATTTTTTAACCCAAGATAGTATGCAGAAGAAAATACACGGAGGCATCTGATTGGATGTTGGAGTTCTGAAAATAGCAAAATTAAAAATTATAAACATTATTGATTGAAAATGTTCGATATTTGGACGGAAATTATTAAGAGCCTTGAAAATTGAGCTTAAAACGATTAAAGAGGGAGGTTAGAAATTGTGTCAGTGCCATTTAAATGTCATTATTTCAACCAAAATTTTCGGTCATTTTTGCTGCATGACCTATACTTTTTTATTTGTTAATAATGAAGTTTTTCATTTCAATTTACACAAAAAACTGTTTTCCGGGGGGAAATTTTTGAGGTTTTTCGCACAAATGAACTTAATTGCCAGGGGTACCATATGGGAAATGCATTGTAAAAAATTGCGCTTTTGTAACCTATATGGAACTGAGATTTCTTCCCAAATACCCGATTTATTGACCCATTTTTAATTCTAAAATTCGAATTCGTCACAGAATGTCAAGTTATGTATAAATTGTTTATTAATAACGATTTGTTAAAACATTATAGTCTGTTTCTAAAATATACGTATTTTTTCATAGGAAATCTAGGGTGGGCTACTATGACGAGTTTGTGCGGTCTTTTAGGTAAAAATTGTTACTGACGTTTTGGAGGGAAATTGTTTAATACATTCAAATGCAGCGTTTGACATCAAAAACGCATATTTTATGCTAGGTTTAAGTCTCTTAGCCGACTTTTTTTTGTTTTGACCTTTTTCAGCCAAATTGAATTTTTGGGGTTTTAAGCATTTTAGTATGTTGTATCCATAAATGACATCGCCTTTTTTGAATATGAATGCAGTTGGCTTTAATGGGACTGCTTCTGACATACGGACATAAAAAAGGACTCACCAAGTATAATCATGGCTAGCTAAAGTCTGTTTCAAAAATGTGGTTTTTCACAGATTCTACGAAAAATTCGTTTTCGGCCTTCAGATCTTTATTCGAGAACAAATGTTGAAGAAGAAAGTTATCCCAGAATTGACTCGTGTACCAAATATACAAATAACGACCGAAAACAAGTACAATAACTCGAATATTACTAAGCAGCAACACATTATTGTCGGAAAACATGATGGAAAATGCGATTAATTTTGATAGAGGGTGGCCTCCAGAAAATTCAAACGAACAAACAACCCTTGAAGATAACTTTATTTTATTTTGGGAAGCATTTGGATATTGCCTAAGGATGATACCATAACATTTTGGGCTCATTCTGACACTTCCAATGTTGCCTATATGGAACTGAGATTTCTTCCCAAATACCTGATTTATTGACCCATTTTTAATTCTAAAATTCGAATTCGTCACAGAATGTCAAGTTATGTATAAATTGTTTATTTATAACGATTTGTTAAAAAATTATAGTCTGTTTCTAAAATATACGTATTTTTTCATAGGAAATCTAGGGTGGGCTACTATGACGAGTTTGTGCGGTCTTTTAGGTAAAAATTGTTACTGACGTTTTGGAGGGAAATTGTTTAATACATTCAAATGCAGCGTTTGACATCAAAAACGCATATTTTATGCTAGGTTTAAGTCTCTTAGCCGACTTTTTTTGTTTTGACCTTTTTTCAGCCAAATTGAATTTTGGGGGTTTTAAGCATTTTAGTATGTTGTATCCATAAATGACATCGCCTTTTTTGAATATGAATGCAGTTGGCTTTAATGGGACTGCTTCTGACATACGGACATAAAAAAGGACTCACCAAGTATAATCATGGCTAGCTATAGTCTGTTTCAAAAATGTG
Source organism: Limnoperna fortunei (assembly GCA_944474755.1). NCBI lineage: Eukaryota > Metazoa > Mollusca > Bivalvia > Mytilida > Modiolidae > Limnoperna > Limnoperna fortunei. The sequence continues at coordinate 83,681,838 of OX104117.1, forward strand.
GTTTTTCACAGATTCTACGAAAAATTCGTTTTCGGCCTTCAGATCTTCATTCGAGAACAAATGTTGAAGAAGAAAGTTATCCCAGAATTGACTCGTGTACCAAATATACAAATAACGACCGAAAACAAGTACAATAACTCGAATATTTCTAAGCAGCAACACATTATTGTCGGAAAACATGATGGAAAATGCGATTAATTTTGATAGAGGGTGGCCTCCAGAAAATTCAAACGAACAAACAACCCTTGAAGATAACTTTATTTTATTTTGGGAAGCATTTGGATATTGCCTAAGGATGATACCATAACATTTTGGGCTCATTCTGACACTTCCAATGTTGCCTATAGGTTACAATTGCGCAATTATTTGTTTACATGACAACGGGAAATTTTTTAACCCAAGATAGTATGCAGAAGAAAATACATGGAGGCATCTGATTGGATGTTGGAGTTCTGAAAATAGCAAAATAAAAAATTATAAACATTATTGATTGAAAATGTTCGATATTTGGACGGAAATTTTTAAGAGCCTTGAAAATTGAGCTTAAAACGATTAAAGAGGGAGGTTAGAAATTGTGTCAGTGCCATTTAAATGTCATTATTTCAACCAAAATTTTCGGTCTTTTTTGCTGCATGACCTATACTTTTTTATTTGTTAATAATGAAGTTTTTCATTTCAATTTACACAAAAAACTGTTTTCCGGGGGGAAATTTTTGAGGTTTTTCGCACAAATGAACTGAATTGCCAGGGGTACCATATGGGAAATGCATTGTAAATAATTGCGCTTTTGTAACCTATATGGAACTGAGATTTTTTCCCAAATACCTGATTTATTGACCCATTTTTAATTCTAAAATTCGAATTCGTCACAGAATGTCAAGTTATGTATAAATTGTTTATTAATAACGATTTGTTAAAAAATTATAGTCTGTTTCTAAAATATACGTATTTTTTCATAGGAAATGTAGGGTGGGCTACTATGACGAGTTTGTGCGGTCTTTTAGGTAAAAATTGTTACTGACGTTTTGGAGGGAAATTGTTTAATACATTCAAATGCAGCGTTTGACATAAAAAACGCATATTTTATGCTAGGTTTAAGTCTCTTAGCCGACTTTTTTTGTTTTGACCTTTTTTCAGCCAAATTGAATTTTTGGGGTTTTAAGCATTTTAGTATGTTGTATCCATAAATGACATCGCCTTTTTTTAATGTGAATGCAGTTGGCTTTAATGGGACTGCTTCTGACATACGGACATAAAAAAGGACTCACCAAGTATAATCATGGCTAGCTATAGTCTGTTTCAAAAATGTGGTTTTTCACAGATTCTACGAAAAATTCGTTTTCGGCCTTCAGATCTTTATTCGAAAACAAATGTTGAAGAAGAAAGTTATCCCAGAATTGACTCATGTACCAAATATACGAATAACGACCGAAAACAAGTACAATAACTCGAATATTACTAAGCAGCAACACATTATTGTCGGAAAACATGATGGAAAATGCGATTAATTTTGATAGAGGGTGGCCTCCAGAAAATTCAAACGAACAAACAACCCTTGAAGATAACTTTATTTTATTTTGGGAAGCATTTGGATATTGCCTAAGGATGATACCATAACATTTTGGGCTCATTCTGACACTTCCAATGTTGCCTATAGGTTACAATTGCGCAATTATTTGTTTACATGACAACGGGAATTTTTTTAACCCAAGATAGTATGCAGAAGAAAATACACGGAGGCATCTGATTGGATGTTGGAGTTCTGAAAATAGCAAAATTAAAAATTATAAACATTATTGATTGAAAATGTTCGATATTTGGACGGAAATTTTTAAGAGCCTTGAAAATTGAGCTTAAAACGATTAAAGAGGGAGGTTAGAAATTGTGTCAGTGCCATTTAAATGTCATTATTTCAACCAAAATTTTCGGTCATTTTTGCTGCATGACCTATACTTTTTTATTTGTTAATAATGAAGTTTTTCATTTCAATTGACACAAAAAACTGTTTTCCGGGGGGAAATTTTTGAGGTTTTTCGCACAAATGAACTGAATTGCCAGGGCTACCATATGGGAAATGCATTGTAAATAATTGCGCTTTTGTAACCTGTAACGGTCTGCTACATGTGAATTTAAATAATATATTTCTCCTTTAATCCAACGCACAACAGAATATTTGAAAACTATGTTCTGTTGGGTTAACTTACTAAAATTGCACTTAAGTTTTTTTTACTGTTTCTTAATAAATTAACTGATTCATTTTGCAACTTTTATCATTATGCTGGGTATATTTTTCAATCTGCTTCCTGAAGTAAAAGGTAGGAAATGAGAAAACGAGTATGAAACTGACATTTATTGGCAAGTAATTGCAAACCCAATTATAAATGCGAACCAAGTATAGCGAACTAAGTAACTACGAATTTTACAACCGACAACCCAGGCTACACAGCTATTTCACTTATCACAACCTAGTTTGATACATCCACCTGTTGTATACAGCTACTTCGTTAACTAGCAGTACAAACAGCCTCTCACTAACTACCTACCTCATAAAGCTACTTCCTTAACTACCTACCTCATACAGCTTCTTCCTTAACTACTAGTTCACACAGGTAATTTCCTTACTATCTAATTTGCACAGCTACGGCCGTAACAACCAAGTTCACGTAGCAACTTACTTGACTACCTAGTTCACACATCTACGTCCCTAACTACCTAAGTAAGTCACACGTGCAGCTACTTCCCTAACTACCCAATTCACATATTAACTTCCCTGACTACCTGGTTCACACAGCTACTTTCCTAACTACTAGTTCACCCGGCTACTTCCCTAGCTGCTTAGTTCACCCGGCTACTTCCCTAGCTGCTTAGTTCACGCAGCTACTTCCCTAACTGCTTAGTTCACGCAGCTACTTCCCTAGCTGCTTAGATCACGCAGCTACTTCCCTAGCTGCTTAGATCACGCAGCTACTTCCCTAGCTGCTTAGTTCACGCAGCTACTTCCCTAGCTGCTTAGTTCACGCAGCTACTTCCCTAGCTGCTTAGATCACGCAGCTACTTCCCTAGCTGCTTAGATCACGCAGCTACTTCCCTAGCTGCTTAGTTCACGCAGCTACTTCCCTAGCTGCTTAGTTCACGCAGCTACTTCCCTAGCTGCTTAGATCACGCAGGTACTTCCCTAGCTGCTTAGATCACGCAGCTACTTCCCTAGCTGCTTAGATCACGCAGCTACTTCCCTAGCTGCTTAGTTCACGCAGCTACTTCCCTAGCTGCTTAGTTCACGCAACTACTTCCCTAGCTGCTTAGTTCACGCAGCTACTTCCCTAGCTGCTTAGATCACGCAGCTACTTCCCTAGCTGCTTAGATCACTCAGCTACTTCCCTAGCTGCTTAGATCACGCAGCTACTTCCCTAGCTGCTTAGATCACGCAGCTACTTCCCTAGCTGCTTAGTTCACGCAGCTACTTCCCTAGCTGCTTAGATCACGCAGCTACTTCCCTAGCTGCTTAGATCACGCAGCTACTTCCCTAGCTGCTTAGTTCACGCAGCTACTTCCCTAACTGCTTAGTTCACGCAGCTACTTCCCTAGCTGCTTAGATCACCCAGCTACTTCCCTAGCTGCTTAGATCACGCAGCTACTTCCCTAGCTGCTTAGATCACGCAGCTACTTCCCTAGCTGCTTAGATCACCCAGCTACTTCCCTAGCTGCTTAGATCACGCAGCTACTTCCCTAGCTGCTTAGATCACCCAGCTACTTCCCTAGCTGCTTAGATCACGCAGCTACTTCCCTAGCTACCTAATACACACGGCGTTTAACTAGCCAGTTCATCCCTAACCATCTACTTTGCTCACACAGGTATGTCACTATCTTAATAGATTTCAGGGCTATCATTTTTCCAGTTCTTTCATTCAGATGAGATCAATCTATGCTATGTTTAATTTGATTATCAATTTATCTAAACAAATATATGGCATTACATATTTCATTTCAATATAAGTACGTGAAATTCTATAGTAGTTTAATATATGTGTCATCATCTTGTATTGTGACTAGGTATTGCCGGAGGAATTGTAGCTGTTATAATAGTTCTTTGTATTATCATCATTGCGTTTCTCATAGTTAAGAGGCGGTAAGTATTGGCAGTAGGTTATTTGTAGTATTGGTAAAAGCGTATTTTGTAACATTAACATAAATACAACTAATATAATTACGACATTAAACTAAGCAATCCTTATACAGATGCAAAATGTATAATTTGTAATAATTATAATAATATTATACATGTGAGTCAACGTATCATTTACATTACTTTATCAATATTCTGGTGTTTGTAAATATTCAATAGTAAGTAAAAGAATCTACCACCACAAATAGATGTAAATGTATTTAATTCCATTTTTGCCAGCTTATAAAATCTACACATCTAAGTTGATACATTACTATATGAATAATCGGTTCTTCCATACCTTTTTGGATAGACCGGTTGATCTGTCACGAATGATGAAAGTTTTATGTTTTTTCGTGAGTGGAGCGCAGCGAAACGAGCAAAAAGACAAACATTTCTATCACGAGTGAAAGATCACAGGGGTTTTCCTAAAAGTGTATTAAAGTACCTTTTTCTTCTGTAAACCAACAACTTTCACATCGCTATATCCTATAGACGCTCAATTGTTTTAGACTCCATAGTCTCTGACATCTAATCAGAACGTTGTTATGCTTCCATTACAACGTTCTAGTTTCTGGCGCTTTGATTGGATGACGCAGCAAGTACAGATATGTGCGCGTGAGCTCATCTGTACTGGGTCATCTGTACCAGAAAACGGCCATTTACGGCAGAATTAATTCAATAGCACGAATTCCACAAACTTGTATGTGAAGGTTATGCTAAGGCTAACATACATCTATCCAGAATAATCATAACTAATTATGAATATTACCGTTGTAAATCACCAGATTTCACTGATGTTTACTTTGGTTTTTCAGGTTTAAGTTTTGACATTTGTTTTTGCGTCATTTGAATTGTGAGTTTTTTTAAATTCCATGTCATTTATCATATATCTACATCCACGAGTTTCTAGTTTTTGATGTTCAAACGATATTAAATTATAATAAAATTTCAGGAATTTTGAATTTTTCAAGAGAAAAACAAAACAACAACAACAGCAGAACCATAGAAACTACATGGGAAATCAAAATGTTGCATTTATTTTACCGCGTGAAGACGCCATTCACAACCATATCGCACAATACAGCGAGCTTTATTCGAAAAGAAATCAGCATTATTACAAAGGTATAATAGATTCTCGTAATGTGTCGACAGAGAATGAACCCCATTCTTATGTGACTATCTATGATTCATTGGAAGGTAGATATTTACCATGCACTTCAGATACAGACGCGGGTGCAACGAACGAGGAACCTGGAGACAACAGACCACCTGATACAAAGCAAGAAGAAAAACAGTATGACTATGCAGTTTTTCCTGCAAAACGTGATTTCGAGAATCCTACAGGAAATGCAAGCATGATGAACGAATATGCTATACTTGACCCCAGTGTAACTGGATTCCACAGACTTGTTATCAAAAATCGAGAGGATGCTGAAATTTATGAGCTAGCAAAGCCCGTTTCGAATGGTTCAGAAGTAGATGATTATTGTGAAGACGACGACATGCAGTATATGCCGACTACGGAGAATGTGTATGATCATGCTCACAACAATCGGCACCAACATACATCAAGCAAAATATACAATAGCAGGTCAAACGATGAAAATTATTATGAAAATCACGAATTTAAAAAATCAGTCTTGTGACTCCGCATATTAAAATATGTTCGAAATTAAATTAATCAATTATTTTTGTAAATTTTTAAATGTCAAGGAAATGTATTTGCCACAAGTATGAACTCCGGTATTGTAATATAAATGGATGCTTTTCATTCATATTCAAAACATAATTTTGCATTGAGCGCATTATATTACATTTAAATAAATAATAAAAATACGAAACTATATTAAGTTAACATAGTAAAGTACCATTTAACCTTATTATATCTCTAACATTTAATATTAGAGTAATGTACGTCATTAGACATTTACTTGTGATCACCGTAGTGTGAACAATAGACCTTTGATACGATGCTTTATGTCCGATATTTTCTTTTTGTCCGACGTCGCTTTTTGTCCGATAATTTTGCTTTTTGTCCGAACTTTTGCTTTTTGTCCGTCAGCCTTTTATCCGATTAGCTTTTTGTCCGATATTTTTGCTTTGTGTCCGAACTTTTGCTTTTTGTCCGTCAGCCTTTCATCCGATTAGCTTTTTGTCCGATATTTTTGCTTTTTGTCCGATTTTTTGCCTTTTGTCCGAAATTTTGTATCCGATTAGCTTTTTGCCCGATTGCTTTGCCTTTTGTCCGATATCAGTTGTATTTGGCGACCAAAAAAAGTAATGTCCATTCTTTTTTAAGCTAACCTGACCATTGGCCATTTTATATTTATACCCCCCCCCCCCCGCTTGAAAAGCGGGGGGTATATAGTGTTCATGGTGTCCGTCCGTCCGTCCGTCCTTCCGTCCGTCCGTCCGTCCGTCCGTTACACTTTCTATTATTTGCAACTCCTCCTACACCACTGAAAGGAATTTGATGTAACTTACACAGAATCTTTGTCTCATAGTGCCATTGTGCAGGAGATATTTAACATTTTGATCGGAATGATATTTGGGGTTTCCCATAGAAAAACATGGACTTTGTCATTGACCTAAGGGGGTCCCTATCTCTTATGTGCAACTCCTCCTACACCACTGAATGGAATTTAATGAAACTTACACAGAATGCTTGTCACATAGTGCCATTGTGCAGGAGATATTAAACATTTTGATCGGATCGATATTTGGGGTTTCCCATAGAAAAACATGGACATTGTCATTGACCTAAGGGGGGCCTCATCTCTTATGTGCAACTCCTCCTACACCACTGAATGGAATTCAAAGAAACTTACACAGCATCCTTGTCACATAGTGCCATTGTGCAGGAGATATTAAACATTTTGATCGGATCGATATTTGGGGTTTCCCATAGAAAAACATGGACATTGTCATTGACCAAAGGGGGTCCTCATGTCTTATGTGCAACTCCTCCTACACCACTGAATGGAATTTGTTGAAACTTACACAGAATCCTTGTCACATAGTGCCATTGTGCAGGAGATATTTATTATTTTGATCGGAATGATATTTGGGGTTTCCCATAGAACAACATGGACTGTCATTGACAAAAGGGGATACCCATTTCTTATGTGCGACTCCTCCTACACCACTAAATGGAATTTGATGAAACTTACACAGAATGTTGTCACATATTGCCACTGTGCACTAGATATATAACATTTCGATTGGAATGATATTTGGGGTTTCCCATAGAAAAACATGGACTTTGTCATGGACATAAGGGATACCCATCTCTTATGTGCAACTCATTCCTACACCACTGAATGGAATTTGTTGAAACTTACACAGAATACATGTCACATAGTGCCATTGTGCAGGAGATATTATCAGTTACCTACGTTATTACCCGGGTGTATGGAAATTGTACCACCTGAAAGTACTTGTGTTCAGCCTGAGGCGAAGCCGAAGGCTGTCCAGAAGTACTTTCAGGTGGTACAATTTCCATACACCCGGGTTATAACGTAGGTAACGGATTTATCCCCGGCTAACAAGTGTAAAGGGCTGAAAATAGGTTCTTTTGACGTCAGAAAATGCTAAATGGACAACGTCATCACAGTTGCTCACAAAAAATTATACGTTTTTTATGAAGAAAATGCCCATTTTACCAAGTCGAGGATGTTACCTTTGGTAACAACCTCAGACTTAGCGAGTTTAAAGAGTTTTTATTTTGTTTTACATTGTTTTTCCTACTATCGGTATTTTGGCGCCTCAAGTCACGCTATCATAACGTCAACAGACAATGACGTCAAGTTCCGATTTAATTCATATTTATGTGTGTCAGTGTGAATATAGGGCATCTACAGTGTTTGAAAGGAAGTACAAATACAAATATAAAAAGACAGAAATGTTCATTTGTGGAATAACATACACTGGTACTCTAGAACATACATTAGCAACGCACAAACAATACACCCTGCGACGTTAGCAACGAAGCCGGGGGCATGGGATTTGTACCGACGGGTAACCAACCAATCAAAATTCCGCATTTGTTACAAGCCGGGGATAATTAACATTTTGATCGGAATGATATTTGGGGTTTCCCATAGAAAAACATGGAGTTTGTAATGGACATAATGGGATACCCATCTTTTATTTACAATTCCTCCTACACCACTGAATGGAATTTGTTGAAACTTATACAGAATCTTGGTCACATATTGCCATTGTGCATTGGATATTAAACATTTTTATCAGAATATTATTGGAGGTTTGCCATAGAAAAACATGGACTTTGTCATTGACATAGGGGATGCCATTCTTTGGGGGATTGGGGAGGGTTACATGTATTATCTGCAATTTCGCCTTCACGTTTAACTAGATAAAGTTTCAATTTCATAATTAAGAACACCTGAATTTTCAAAGTAATTGTGAAGCGGGGGGTATCAATGGTGAGCATTGCTCACAGGTGTTTTTACTCTAGTTGTATTTATAATCAATGTGGCTCCTCATGTGGTTATCTGGGAATAAAGTAATCATTAAGTGTTTGCTTTGGTAATCATTAATTATTTACTGAAAATTACGTCATTTAAAAAAATCTTCAAAAGATGTGTTTAAAATTAAGTAATCACTAAAAATGACCCTTGTAATCAAGTAATCACCTTAAAATGCCCCAGTAATCAAGAAACACATGACGAGACTCATCAATAACTTTTATTTTCAAAATTCTAACTCGTAAATGGCTAACTAGTTCCCCATCACAAAATGTAGCTGTCTTATAAAAGTTGTCCGGGCTGTTACTATACGTGCGGCTGGGGTTTCGGAAACCCTACCCATTCATGCACCTGAAAGACTGAAATTTTATAGTATAAACATTACTTAAATTGAATAAATGACTGTCAGTATGCTTAGATAATCAAGGAAGATTGACACCAGTATCAATTCTGTAGAAATGTACCTATGCAAATTCAATCCGAGAAAAATGGCCGCCAAATATAATTTTAATTTTCTACCCAAAAATATACTTGAACCTAAAAAGTATACCTAATCATATACCTTTAGATCCGAAAAAGTAGACCCATTCCAGCCGCACGCATGTACATTCCATTATATAGGAACCAGGAACATTTTGTATTTGTCTTTTTCATGTTAAATGTTCTATGAACAGCAGGGGATCATTGTTTTACAATTTTTGGATCGTATTTGAATAGTATGCATGATATTTTTTTTCCAGCAAGCAGCGCCCTTGAGTGACATTAAAGGCTACTGTCTCTTTCCCGTTGTGGAGTTTGTAATTTCATTGTTTATGTGGGTTAAGTCGCGTACATTATCTCCCATACTCCTATTTGTTAACATTATCTATAACACAGCACATAACTCCTGGATTTGACTTTTCCCTAGACAAGACAATGAGTAACTCGACGGGTGTCTAATTAGAGGCAGGCACTGTTTACTCGTCCGGAGCACCTGAGTGCACCCATGGTTTTTATTGGGTTCGGGTTACTCTCTTTCTGTGTTTTATGTTTTTGATTTTTGTGTTGTGTTTGTCTATATCCGGATTTGTAACTGTCCCTTGGTTTTTGGCTCTTGTTGTTCGGTCGGTTTTCTTTGCTACTTTCACATAATCATAAGCTTGGTGACAATTAAGGCTGCTGGCTCTTTTCCATTGAGTTTGTAATTTCATTGTATATCGCGTACTTTTATTCCAAATCTCTTTTGCCTTTTATTCCAAATCTCTTTTGCCTCTATTGTACCAGAATCTTCTTTTTGCAGTCCTTGTGATTAAGGCAATATACGATGAATGCTAAATGATGGCGATAAAATTAAAGATACAATACTTAAACTGTTAATATATTCCAATCAATAAAAAATACGAGTATATAATCTAAAAGTAATCAATGTATCCCTTACAAAATATGCAAAATGAACAACATAATCTATACAAACGTATAAATTGTACATATCCCAACGTACACGATTTAACTAGTAAGCAACGTATAATAAAATAACAAAACGCTCCCAGGAGCCTGAATCGCTCATCTTACTTATAAGCTAAAAATTCAAAGGTCTGCTGGTCTGTGAACGGTCATTTTAAACATTCTTAGGGGAACAAGTAAAAGGAAAGGTCCTACCACATTGATCCTGTTTCATAATTTGAAAATCTTAATGTACTTAACCATATTCGATTTAAGTTTTCAAATATCTTGTATCTTTTCAAGATATTGGGATAAAAGTGCAAAATTTTGGAAACAAAATCAAGGAAAAGTTCAATAGCTCCTACAATGGTCGTCGGATCATCTTTAGAATTTCAGAACAGGTAGATCTTTATGTGCTGATCACTTTAACCACGTGTCAGAATTTTGATATCTGGAACCGTTTTTTGCAAAAAAACTGCGATTTATCCTATGTTCTATTTTTATATTTGGCGGCCATTTTTCTCGTTGAACCAATAATCCGAATGATGGTTCTATAACGGACATGGTATGGAACGAACCTACTAAGTTTTGTTACATTTGGCCAAGCGGTTTCAGAGAAGATTTTTGAAAAGTTGGACGACGGACGCCAAGTGATGGCAAAAGCTCATATGGCCTTCGGCCAGGTGAGCTAAAAAGGAGTATATAAACAATTAATATCTACCATAGATACCATGCATACAGTCTAGAAACCTATTTTATCTGAAAGGCTACATAAGGGTTAAAGTACAACACGGTTATAAATTTAGCCCAGCTGCCACCAACAGAGTTACATAATGTTCTTTTAACATTAAAATGCTTCATTTGGTTCAGATAACCCGTCATCTACAAGTGGCATTTGCTGTTCTATATCAGCTCAAAATTTTCTTCAATGATTCACCACTGAACGGCCATATATACACAGTAAAAATATATAAATTAAAACAATTTTGGCTTGGTCAGAACAGGATAGGATATACAACCTCCCCTGGTATAACAGAAAATCCACCGAAAAACCATCGACACAATACAGGGCCAAATCCCCACCACAATCCTCCACGGTAGGACAAGTGTAACGACCGTGCAATAATGATCAGCGGATTAAATGCGTCTTAAAAAATTATATTCAGAATTAAAACGATTTGTCCACCTGATGTTGTTGATTTCAAACCATCTATTGTCAACCTCATTTAAAAATAACCATGCGTTTATCCATGACGAGTCATTAATTATTTCTCTTAGTTCTACCACGAGCCCACTATTCCTTCCAGCAACTCTGACCAGTCTTCTTACACTAATCGGTATTGGTACTGGCGAGGTGAAAAGCGATACTGTTAAATAAATTCTTGGAGTTGGAACTTGGTGTATTACTTGTCTAAAGAAAGAATTGACCTGTCGCAAAATGTATCGAGAAGACGGATTTTGCTGCAAAACAATGTGGATTATCATATACTGTATTTCCCTTGGCAAGGCCTCACCTACAGGCGTCGGACAATTTCTACGATTCCGCCTTCTAATTACTTCGACCTGGTTTCTTAGTTCAATTACACTTTCATTCTGTTTTCTACTCTCTTTCGACCCTTCACTTTCATTCTCACTTTCTCTCGACTTTTCACTTTCATTCTCACTCTCTCTCTCCTCTTCGCTTTCATTCCCACTTATTCTCGACTCTTCGCTTTCATTACCAGTTTCTCTCGACTCTTCACTTTCATTCTCACTCTCTCTCGACTCTTCGCTTTCATTCCCACTATTTCTCGACTTTTCAATCTCATTCCCACTTTCTCTCGGCTCTTCGCTTTCACTCCCTCTTATTCTCGACTCTTCGCTTTCATTACCAGTTTCTCTCGACTCTTCACTTTCATTCTCACTCTCTCTCGACTCTTCGCTTTCATTCCCACTTTTCTCGACTTTTCACTTTCATTCCCACTTTCTCTCGGCTCTTCGCTTTCACTCCCTCTTATTCTCGACTCTTCGCTTTCATTACCACTTTCTCTGGACTCATTTCCAGAAGTCGTTATATCATCAGTATAGTTATTTTTTTCTTCTTCTCTGTCATCTTCTTCCATGTCCTTTTCAACGTCCGCATCTTTCCCCTGCTTTGTAGTGTTAGAATGGGATTGCTTATTTGATTCATCGACTTTGTTTTCGTTATTCGTAGGGTATTCCTGATAAGACGCAATATTATCCAACAAAATATAGTAAACTTCGAATTCATATCCCAAATAAATTGTCCTGTGGTTAAAGTCTTGTTCGTTGTTGTTTTTTTTGTGGGGTAATCTCCTGAATGCGAGAATCCTGACTTGAAATAATCATTATACGTAAATTAAATACTGACGATGCAGCCAATATTGCAATATGGTCACCCCACTCGTCCCCTTCTATACCGTCTAGATATTCCTCCCAATTTCTGTTAAGGACAAAGTCTTCTAGGGAGTCCCCGTTTGGTAAATAAGGATTCTGTCTTAAGTAATTTGCTATTCTTCGTCTAATATCTTGTTGGTTATACTCTTTATGGTCTATTCGAGTAAGAGCGAATGCTATAGAATGAAAAAAACAATTCCCATCCTTTGGTATTTCGGTTGCTGCTGGCACAAGACTATACATTAAAGCGTTTCTGGTTAGTTCATCGCTTGCCCTTTGCTTGTTTTTTATAAACATTTTTTGTATCCTAGACAAACCTTCAAGTACATGTGACCATTTCATGTAATTTTGCCCCAAAATAAATTCTTCAATATCTATTCTATTGTGAGAAGGAAGTCGACATATATTTTCTTTGTCCTTTCTGCAACATAATTTATTCATTCCGAAGCTGCAGCCTGGGGATGGCATTTTACTGCAGGTTGATTCTATACAATTACATATTGGTTTAAACATGTTTGTTCTTATTGGTATTTTTGAACGTTTTTCCAGATCAGCATGTCTGCTCAATGCAGCAATATCAGTAACCGCAAACCATTTAATACCATCTTCAGTTTTGATTTTGTATGTGTGTAGTTTCAAATTTCTCTTGATAACTATGCCTGTACTTGCTGTTGTTATAATATTCGTTTTCGTTTAATAGCCACACGTTTGTTAGAATGCTTCACCAAAACTGTTTCTCCGATATCATAAATACTTGGTGGTCTTTTTTTAATGTTTTTTTCTATGATCTTATCCGCAGCCTTGTCTGATTGTTTTTTAGCCCGTTTTCGAATGGATTCTTGTTCTTTAAGATGGCCTCTTATTGTCTTGCTTTTTTCTGTGGCTGGTTTCTTCACACAAAAACCTAGACTGTGTGACTTTCGTCCATGGTACACTTCAAACGGTGACATACCAAGAGAGTGATGATGTTCTTCATTTCTTATCCTACAGTAATGTTGCAAGGATTCAACCCAGTTGGTATTTTCCTGCTTTCTTATGTCGTAATATATCTTTTTTTTCCATCATTGATGAGATGAATCCACCTTGCCTTGACTTTGTGGATGATATGGGCGACTGCAAATAACTTTGATTTTCAATCTTTTGCACAAGATAGTCACGGCACCTTGGAATTCTTTACCGTTATCGCATTGCAAAATGAGAGGAGGACCTTCGGTGTTGTAAATTTCTTCAAGAAGTTTAGCAATTTTGGCACTCGACTTGTCCTCGAGTGGACGTAACCAAAGGTACCTACTAAAAACGTCTAGGATGGACAATACATATTTATAAGTTTTTCCGTTGTGATGAACAGGCATTTTTTCAAATGTCACTAAGTCAACCTGGTGTCTCTGTTGTATGAATTCTGCCCTTATTGGTTTAGACGGTGCTCTATTATCGAAAATCGGTTTATTAGCTTGGGAGTTAGGCAAAGTCTTCAGTGTCCGTAAAATTGACTTGTAGTTGATACCTTTATACTCATTGTCCAGTCTTGCTGTAAGTTTTTTAGCACCCGAACCTTTAGCCTTGTCGAGTGCTGACGATGTGTGCTGTGCCAAATCACCCTTATGTAATAGAATTTTTCCATCAATTACAATACGTTTTTCGGTTTTGTTGGTCAAATGGTTTTTCTGTTTACTAATGACTTCTATCTGTAGACCTTTTTGTCGCCATCTTCGAACTGTTCTAATACACGATTGTATTTCGGTTTGCAATGTCTTCTCATTTCTACCAGTATACTTGTCTTCTAAAACATCTAAATAAAAAGATATTTGAATTTAAATTAAAGTACATAATTATATACACTATATTATCATAGTTATATTCCCCAAACGAAGTTAAGGGAACATATTGGTTTTACTCCGTTTCTTATTATTCTTATTAAATCCCCGACCATGAAGTGTCGGCGGATTTATTGTTTTTGCCCTGTTTCTTCTTCTTATTATTATCATTATTAAGTCGCCCAAAACAAAATTTGGCGATTTATTCTTTTCATCCCGTTTCTTATTATTCTTATTATGACTCCCAAACGAAAGTCCAATTTCAATTGTTGGAAAAATTTTCACCTTGGTAATGAAAATTGGTATTTACGGTTTTTGCGTTATTTACGAAAATGTGATGTTTCGGTCCAAAAAATTTAAAACGCTCCGATTTCACACACATATACATCAGAGTATGAACAAACAAAAATAATCATGAAAATTGTTCCTGTCTCATCAACTTTATAACTTTTGGTAATTGGGGGATAAAATGTTGCAAGATGGGGCATTACGTCTTTTGGACATATTCTTTTTTTTCAATTTTGATACATATTCTTTTGTATATGTTGCAACTAGAAAGTTATTGCACGTGACAATAAACAAGAATATGTCAAAAAGACATAATGCCCTATATCGCAATATTTATTTTGCCCACAATTACCACGCTCACAAAGGGATACCCCCCGCTTTGCTTCAAGTCCAATTATCTCCCCTGAATAATATCTGACAGCGACAAAAAATCTTCATGCACATCTACATATGATTTACTTCCTTCATGTAAAGTTTCATCAAAATCTTTCAAACGGTTTAGGGGGAGTTGCGCTTACGAGGTCTCACACTGAATGCTATATTTAAAAAGTCTAAGTCAAATTATCTCCCCTGAATAATAACTGACAGCGACAAAAAATCTTCATGCACATCTACATATGATGTACTTCTTTCATGTAAAGTTTCATCAAAATCTGTCAAGCGGTTTAGGAGGAGAAGCGCTTACAAGGGATGTAGACAGACGGACAGAGAGACAGACAGACAGGGTGATTCATATGTACCTCCCAAACAAGTTTGCGGGGGGTATACAACAACCACAAACAAACAAACAATTTCACGATGATTTTTTTTTGTTCATATCCTAATTTAAATGTGCACCAATAGGAATAAGGTCACTGTGACCTACATTTTATGCTAGAGTGGCTTCGGTGAAGTTTTTGGTTTTCGTCCATATATTGGGAACTATATGAAGTAGGGCTGTGATATTGCACCAGTAGATGTGCCATGGATAGCGTGACACGGCCTACTAGGAATTAGGTCACTGTGACCTACATTTTACGCTAGAGTAAATTCGGTAAAGTTCTTGGTTAAGGTCCATTTCGTGGCTACTATATGTACCTATAAAATGTTTTGATGACGGGAGGCTCATCCTTGGCCTACAGACTGACCCTGAAGTAAAAATAAGAAACTTAGGTTAAGTTCCAGATTGAGGTCAATATTATGGGTTCTGTAAGTATACAAGGCAATGGTAAATACCATTTGATGTGCTTTGTTTAGCGTTACATAACGCGGTGGAAATTGGTGCATTTTGAATGGATGGATAATGTTAAGTTTTTTGTTTAGGTTAATGCAATAGCTACTGAATGTATTAAGGATTTATTGCAGTGGCGGATCCAGGAGTACGCCCCCCCCCCCCTTTAAAAAAGGAAAGGAGAAAAAAAGAGAACTGTGAGGGCAAAAATGTAATCCCCGCTCGTCCTCGCCATAAATTAATGCATTAACGGTCGGTACTAATTCGTTTATTATAATATCTCTGTTGTATATACTGTACCAAATAAAGGTTACTGAACACGATAAAAACCTTCTTCGTGGCCTTCCTTTTCCGATATCCCCTTTTTACGCCCCCCCCCTTTCGAAAATCCTGTATCTGCCCCTGAATTGTAATTATATTTTACGAGTAAAATGGTCTACTACACAACATTGCAGTAACACATTCAATGATTATCTATTTTTCCTTGTGCATTATGTAAAAAACTAAAATTAATTTTGCACCCCAATGGAACACGTTATTGACGACAGTACAAAAACGGGTTTTCGTTACCTATTAGTATCTTGTATTTGTCTTTATCCGGTGGTCTGATATGAACTGCCACAACATAACAACATGCAACAAACCTAAAATAAAAATGGCTAGACGTACAAAAAATATTTATGCCCGCGTCATGCTCGCTATTGCAAAAACTCTTTTGATTCAAAGTCTTAAACGGTATGTGCACATTCGAGATCATTTATAGGTGTGGATATAATTGCATAAAAAGTCAGTCAACACAGTTTCAAGGCGTCGGGTATCCCGATAATAATGTGGACAGATCATTATTCCGACAGCCCAATACTCCGACAGCCCATTGCTCCGACAATGACAAAAACGTACAAGTATTTGTATATATGGGCTGTGGTAGTACTTCCGTCCGCCGTCGCCCAATATTTATCCCCATAATCCGGGTTTGCACATTATGTAACCCTGGTCAAAAATGCACTTTACATGTATATTCATTCTAAAAGCAGAGACGGATCCATAAATGTTTAAAGGGGGGTCCTGACCAATTTTGCTGAACATCTACACGAAAGTAACAACAATTTTCAGAGGAACTGAGGGGAAGGGGGGGGGGCAACCGCCAGAACACCCCATGGAAAGTGGCTTTATGTAGACCTTTTATTCCTTAAAATCAATCATTTTATTTTTCTTGCGGTATAATATGAAATATGAAATATTTAAAATTTTTGTTTTTGTTTTGTTTTTTTGTCCAAAGAGCTTGATTCCAGTATTTTGGGTTGGAGTCAATATGCAACTTTGTAGAACATGTCAAACTAACTTTCTTGTGGGAGTGTTATAATTATCTTGAGAAAACGAGATAATTGTCCTGTTGAAACGGGGTGCTATCTTGAGGGAACGACTTTTTTAATATTTTTTCTTCCATGGCCGAGCCGTACAATTATCTGTTTGGCACATTTTGGTTTTATTTTTCTATGCTCATATTTATATCGTGTTTTTGGCATTTGTATCTTTTTGGTAGAGCGCCTATGATGATTCTTAATTAGACGAAACGCGCACGGTCAGGCGAAGCAAAATTTACTGTCTGGAACTTTGTATTTTTTATTTTAATCACAAATCATAAAATATTTGATATACAAAAGTTCAGAGGTGGCAATCCTTAATAAACAAGAGAATGCAGGTACGCTCCTTTTTCCGAAATAAACAGAAAGTCACAAAGACCTGGAAAGGGGGTACATTGTAAACCATTATGCCATTTAATGTGTTTACTAAATTTAAAAAAGTCTGTTACGAAACTGTGAATATATTCCTTATATGCTCCCTCCCCCCTTTTCTTTCATGCAAGTGGAAAGGTATGATTATTAAATTGATTATTACTTGAGTATAGAAATAAATTGTTTTAGGGCATTATTTGGTAAAAGCTAAAAAAACGAACCAACCTTCAAATTTACTTACATTTACAGTACTGTTAAACTTATTTAATGTTTATATGATTTTTAGGTACTGAAAAAACTTAACATGTATCTATACATGTATTATCTAAAAAAATGACAGACTTGAGAGAGACAAACTTGTATTCCAATGGTCAAAAATACTCATCTTTAGGACTGTTTTGAAAAAAGATG
Organism: Limnoperna fortunei; assembly: GCA_944474755.1. Taxonomy (NCBI): domain Eukaryota; kingdom Metazoa; phylum Mollusca; class Bivalvia; order Mytilida; family Modiolidae; genus Limnoperna; species Limnoperna fortunei. The sequence continues at coordinate 83,699,768 of OX104117.1, forward strand.
CTGGTTGACATGTCACAATGTTAGCCTCTGCATGATCTTAAAAGAGTTCACTATAAAGACTAACAGATGCCAAATCTTATACAGGTATATATACCGTACAAACAAAAGTTTTCCTACCGAAGGTAGGGGGTTCTCTCCGGGTACTCCGGCTTCCTCCCCCAATAAAAACTGGACGCCATGAAATAGCTGAAAAATTGCTGAAAGTGGCGTCAAAACACCATTCAAACAAACAAACAAACAAACAAACGCTTACTTTGTCAAGTGGAAAAAATGCCTGCAAGGGTGATATCAGGGAATCGCGGTGGTCGAGTTTTAGTATACCAGGGTTTTAAGCATCAGAAGAATAGAGAACGTCGGGCATCATCTATTAGAGATGCTGGAGAAGAGATTGCAGAGCCCCGCTTAAGACTGATTATTTGATTTGGAGGCCAGAAATGAAAACATCAATGTCCTCAATGAGCCAAACGACCATAACCATCCCCAAGAAGATGTCTATCGCCAAATCAGAATTTAAAAAACGACTCCTGCTAAAAGTACAATAGGCTTCCAGCTTGCCTATTACATCAACATCACATACATATCCAGATGTTTGTTATAAAAACGTGTCTTGATATATATATATATACGTTTCTTTCTTTGTCGGAGAAATGGGCTGTCGGAGTAATGGGTTGTCGGAATTATGGGCTGTCGGAATAATGGGCTGTTGGAGTTATGGGTTGTTGGAGAAATGGGCTGTCGGAGTAATGCTACGCGTCCGATGTAATATGTGTACCGTCTTGAAATGAATTACAATGTTGAGGTTTTGCTTTGAATAACGGTTGATTTTTTAGTTATTGTAACATAGAGTTTCAACTTTCATCTTTTATTTATACATGCACCTTTGGTCCTATGGTGTAAAATCAACTGCCTGACCGAATGAAAATTTGCCTGTCGGGACAGGCGGTCATGCAGGTTTCGCGAAGACTGCAGCAACAAACTATCATTTTGTGTATAAATATGGCCTTCTTTATAAATATGGGTCATGAAATTATTCATTTTATATAAATATGGGTCATGAAAATTGGAATTATGAGCTGTTGTCATCACTAGGCGTCCGTCGTCCGTTAACTTTTCTTTACAAATCTTCTTTTACGAAACTGGAAGGGATTGCATTCAAACTTTGTACACTTGATCTCTACTAAGTTTGTGAAATTTATGCACGCCCACCAAACAACATGACCACAGTTGCTAAAATAGAACAGAGGGTCAGACCCTTGTTTTAGGCTTATACTAGTAGCTCAAAAAGTATTTCCGAAGCAACCTTCCTTCTTCAGCATGAAAAGCTATACAAATCTCTTCATTTAGTCGAAGATGTAGAACCACTCCTTATAGGAGTTATTTCCCCTTAATCGTCACAATTGACCATTTTCGCAGTTTTTGGGCTATATCTTAAAAATTGTTAGTGCTAGAGGAAAATTTTGCATCGCAGAATTGTTTTAAATCCCATCGTTGGAACAGAGTATGATAACTTCCCCTGGTTTAACAATTTTCTTCATTCCAACAGGGTCCGGTTCAGAACATGCCAACGGCACACAGCTATAGTCTGGGATCCTGACTAAATATTCTCAATACCGTAAGCGGACTTCCGGTTCGAATATACAGTCAGGTCACCAGCAATGAATCCGGTCAAAATTTTGACCGGTTTGCAACATTCGGAATGCCTCAAAATTTACCTCATTATTAACAGTTACTTACGTAACTCCGATACAAAGCATTATGACGTAACGTCCGGCGTCCGGGTAAACAAATCAAATAAAAATACAGTTAATCAAAAGAATGCTTTTATAGATTTATGTATCGAATATGGAAATAACTTAGGGATTTGTCAGTTTAACTCGAAAGCAGGAAAACAAGAAGCCAGCTAGCTACTTTATTTAAATTGTACTCTGACATAAATTTCCAACGGATCGAAACGCGCGAAAAGTTACATATGTAGCTACAACATGGCGTTTTAAACAACCAATCAAATCGGGTTGTAAACTGGTGGTGACCTGGGGTTATATTTGAAAGTGAAGCTTGCGTAAATGAAAAATATTGCACCAGGGGACCAGGTTACACATAGCTATACCATGAATCCTGGGCAGTAGCCTCTCCCCCGGGATCTAAATTCTAGCAGAATAGATGGGATTTGCCTGCTGATTACTTTTTGTGAAGGAAAATATGTTGACTTATATCGGATGTATTGCCCTTTAAATGTCGATTTAATTTCTTTTTTTTCTATTTATCAACAGTTAAGGAATGGCAATGATGAAATTGATCAGCACGATAAGAACTACGCGTGGGCAAAAATGGTCACTTTTGTAAACTTACCAGATACATAAAACTGCATTCATCAAGGCCGATTTCATCTTCTTAGGGTTACATGTGGATTCGAAAGCATCAAATCAAATGGAAACGAAATGCATACGAAAAATATCCAAAAGCGTGACGAAATTATCCCCAAGCTGGATTAAACACGATTCGCAATTCCGAAAAATTGCTGATGTTGCGGTTAATCTCTGTAATTGATGTATATTATAAACTCCGGAACTCTGTCTCAATAAATAATTTGTATGTTTATATAACGGGGATGCAGAGACATAAAACGTGTCATATGTCAGCTGGTCTTTTAATGCATGCACCAGTTTAATGTAGAACTTTCATGTGCTAGGTCAGTCACATGTAACTTTAATATTCGGATCTCAAGATTTATTCTATATTACAATCATGGATAAATAAAACATATGCACCACGGGGGGGGGGGGGGTAACTAAGGATACTTTTAGATACAGGCCTGCGGACGGAGATTTGAAAACCCACCCTATTCATATATTTTCGGATGTATTAAACGGGACCCAATAATATATTGAATTATTAAATTCAGACCTATATTCATATATTTTTTTACTGCACATCCCCATTGACAAAATAGTCCATTATCTTCCAAAATGATCAAGTGATGTTAATAGAACACTTTGTTTGTAAAATAACTGTGGTTTACCTAGGCTTAACATGCTCAAGATGAGAATTGAGGCATGGACAAATTTAGATAATTTACAACTTTACCCAATGATATATTTTTCAATGAAAAAAGCTACCCTTTCATATATTTCGGAGAGGTAAAAAAGTGACCCATTCGGGCCGCACATCTGTATTACCCTATATATACCAAGTTACCCCCCCCCCTTTCCGGGTGATATGCACCTCTAGTTCCCCTTGCTGCAAAGCACGCAAAACTTTAGGTGATACACACCTGAAAGTTATATAATTGAATCTTCGTGAAAATTTGTATATTTGGGAGGATCACTAAACAAGTGCATTCAGCGAAAAAATATCCATAGGTACATGATTATATAAAAGCAGATGAAGTTTATCTGCCTTTTTCATAGGTTTATCATTACTTTAGTTTTCCTTTCCAAAAACGTAGCAAGAATAATTACACTTTGACTACAATTTGTATATGGTCTTCTTTTGACATGTTTTGCGAAATTTTGAAAAGAAAATTGGGGTACATGATATAATAGAATAGCATGGGTTTGAATAGATAAAGGACGAGAAACCCGAAAGTTTTGTTGAAATCTCAAAACCTCTTAAGTGAATTTGCGATCAACTTAATTATAGAAATGGTATTGAACAAAAATTATTGACGAAAACTTTACGACTGTATGCTATTTTTCCTCTATTTTGTCATCGGATTTTTTTTATTTATGGCATAATTATGCGACAAGAAATTTGCTTAGACCTATTTTCAAAGAAATATATCGTAATCTTTCGTCAATACATGAAATGTCTGGAATCTAATAATTCAGTATAATCTCTGTTTTTGTTTTAAATTACGTTTTTTGACTGATATTCAATAAGATAATTCAGCCTTCGGCCTTTCATTCAGTTTGTCAGGTCCGAGATATCCGTTCATACATATCTTGGGCTCATTTAGCAGTGGCCACTGGCACGCGTGTTGAATAATGACCAATTTGCATATTTAGATGGTGTAATTTATGGATTGTAGACATGTTAAAACGGGCTTCAATGCAGCCATTTTGGTGTTATATAAAAATACATATAAGCAAATTCCATCATATTTTTAAAAAAAAAATTTCAGAATTAAAATTTCATAAATGAACATTGAAAAAGTGCCTAAAAAATTGGGGGTCAAAGGCCTAACTCATATACACCCACATACAAAATTTGACAGACTTGGCCCATTCCTGTGTACCACAGACATCGTTATGCTAGGCCTTTTTTCTTTCTTTCACATAATAATAAATTCGGTTTAAGAAAATCTGAAGAATGATGGTACTTACTTATATCGGACAAAAAGCAAAAAAGTCGGACAAAAAGCTAATCTGATACAAAATTTCGGACAAAAGGCAAAAAATCGGACACAAAGCAAAAATATCGGACAAAAAGCTAATCGGATAAAAGGCTGACGGACAAAAAGCAAAAGTTCGGACAAAAAGCAAAATTATCGGACAAAAAGCGACGTCGGACAAAAAGAAAATATCGGACATAAAGCATCGTATCAGACCTTTGGGCAGGGTATGCTACACTCTAATCCTTGCAAAGGAATCTCACAAATTTCATTACGGATTTAAACAAAAACAACAAGGTTTCGAATAATAGTTTTTATAGGTATAACTGTAATTACAGTTGTAACATTGAATAAACGAAATATTGCCTCTTCACCGAATACTTTGTTGTCAATTTAATTTCTCGGTTTCTGTAGTTTATGTTGTGAGCGTAAGACAGTCTTCGGTACATACTGGTTCTCAGATATAACCTCTGCCACACGTTGTCCCCGTTTACTGCAGAACAACATTTTGTCGTCTGCCTGTTTGTAAATAAATAATTGTTTTTTTACCAAATACACGGGATATTATTTTTATATATATTATATTTATACATTTTAATTCGGTTTTACATGAAAACAATACGTTTGTAGTCGAGGCGTTTCCGTTATGAGAGATATCTGATATAGGTAATTGTGTTGCAGTGGTTGACGTAGGATACCCAGAATCCTTTAAGAGGAGATTGAGTGTAAGATTGTCCCAAAATCAATAGACATTATTTCATTCCGTTCTCTACAGCTTATAACGCTTACATATCAAAATTGATAATCATTGTTGATTTCTCCAGATACACGTATTTTGACACTCAATTGTTTTGTTGCAAGCTTACGCACACAAAAGACATTGATCTGCATTGAATATTATTGATTCTTGAAACACTTCTGGTTTTTTAATAGTTTTGTTAATTGCTTTGTTAAGTGTTTACATGAATTGTTATACATTGCCTTTTGTACATGTATGTCATACAAATTGTAAGTAGTTGTGTAATGTATGGGTAGATTTTTTATTTATTTTTAAAGTCATTAATTTCTCATTTTGAACTGACATGAGTTCACTGTTGTCGACGATAATAAACAAAAGTGTATGGTTTTCTTAAATTTTTAATGATTTTAATCACATCAATTTACGATAAATTTGACACCAGCTGCTTACAGAATTATTCCACAAACGGGGATGAAATATAAAGACAAATAAAAAAAAAGACCACAAAACCAAACGCCTACAGTTTGTCTTGATTAATTCGAACTTCTGTATGTATAGCCTCTAGAAAGATTGTAGTATTGTTAAAGCATCCGTTATAATATCGTGTATAAAACTCAGGAATTCATCAAGTTATTTGTAATCGTTCCCTGAAATGCTGCCAATATTTGACAAAGTTTCACGTAACTTTATCAGGCTGGCCATTTACAAAGTTGCTCAAGAATTCAATGTCAACCAGAATCCGATTTCATGCCTTTGTTTGAGGTTTCACTAGACTGGGTCTTCTCACGATTGTCCTAAAAGTGGCAGACTATGAATAACCACACTGAATGCTAAAGAATGCTACATCCAGCGTTTCCACCTGCGAAATAGAACTGCTACGGCGACAACCACTGCTACTAATTTGACCAAACAGTCAAAACCAGGGTACGAGCTATTGGATTCGTTTACGAAGGCCCTATGTAAACCGAGCTTTAATTAAAAAATTATAATAAAAAACGTGTTTACTGGTGCAGCACAATAAGGGTTTGGAACATAAGAAACCGATGTCGAATATTTTTCAATGACGTGTCATGGTTTCTATTATAATGACGCGATGAAATAATCCGCGTGTACCGGGGTAAAAATGGGCAGTTCAGACGAGCCTGCATACAGGAAGTGAACAGGTACAGTTATAAAATGATCGTAGAATGGTCGGCAATATCTTGATTGCATGATCAAATTAGTTTATATCAAGTCATCTATACTATACTATAATATACTATACTTTAAATCACACTTGCTTCCTGGTATCAACAGACTGATGGAGTTATTTCAGCATGATAATGCTCGGTAGCATGTTGCGCGTGTAACCGCGAATTTTCTTGTCCATAGCGATGCCAATGTGTTAATTAGCCCTTGAAATCGTCAGATTTAAATCCATTCGAACATCTATTAGGGAACTTGGCAAACGTTAAGGAGCCAACCTAAACCGCAACCACTAGTTGAACTAACCATTGCGCTACAAGTGTGGAATTTAACAGCAAACAATAAAAACATTGATCGAGTTTATGTCGAGAGGATGGAAGACAATGACACTTGCACGTGGCTGTCATACTAGGTACTAGCTTTTGTGTCACTGGAACAAATCAACATTAGTTAATGAACATTTCTGAATTCATTTACATACATCTAGTTAACTTTTTCTGTTATGCATTCCTTTGTAGTAGGATAATTACAAGTTCATGAAACTTTGGTTCTATTTATGCAGTGTACACTTGCATGTGGCAAAATGATATTTTATATTTTATTGTGTATTCATAGTTGTTATTATTTTAATATTATATTTTCAATTGCTGCTTTTCAGTGTTTACACTTGGTCATTGTTTATAGTTATGTTCATTCAGGTGTGACATTTAGTGGTCAACTAAGTCTTGATTGAGTTGTGGTCACCTGGTATTTTAGGCGGGAATCTTGGTAGAATTGACCATTGTTTTGTGATAGTCAGACGCAGACATTTTTCATGGTCATATTTGATACTTGGTTTTGGTTTTCTGATAATTGGTTTTGATGCTTTTGGAGTTTGAAATATTTTCCAGAGAGGTTAGTTCTGTTCTTTATACTAACATCTTTAATAGTAAAATTCTTAGTTCCTCTTGGTGTGAGATTTTGCTTGAGTGATTGAATGTATGTCTGAAAGGTGTGCAGATGAACTGTATGTGTAATAAACGGTAATAAATATAAAACTTGTATAAATTTAGTAATTGGTAAATTTATATAAAACAGTTAAATTTTATAATATAGCTAAAATTCCTAAACCTTGTTTAAAGTAAATCTTAAAACCTGATTGACTGAGTGTTTATGAATTTATTTAAATATCGTTAAAACAGATAATTCAGAATAAAATGGTAGGAGAAATAAAATGAGAGTGTGCATTATTTGCACCAATGGTTTTAGACTTGTAATTTATTAGTGTTAATTATTTATTCTGTAGATTGTAACTTTGGTGTATTGCTGACCACCATTTAGTGAAATACTAGCGCAGCCTTCGCACAAACATGTGAGGTAGGTTTTGTATTGTTATATTTTTGTATACATTATATTGTGCGGTCGATCTGTTACATATATTTAAAATAAATACTTTGTATGCACCTCATTTCCGCATACACACAAGCTTATCTGTTAATATTGTGATATTTTTGTATATAGCAGTTGATAACTTAACTGTTACTTTAACCGTCGTAGACTTATGGAAAATTTATAACGTATATAGCAGATATATTAAGTAAAATATGTCTGTGTTAATACAAAATGTGACACAACATTTTGTTGGAATAATTTAATGCATATCTGTATATTTTTACTACAAATCTAGAAGGAAAGGAACATTCATTCTAATAGATTGTGAAGATATTATTTTTACCTGATATGTTGTTGTAACTTTATTATATTTTGTTATTAAGTTATAAATTGTTGTTTCAGTGCATTTTCGTCCTAGTATAAAATAAAGAATCTAACACCCTGAGTATTAGTTGTGTGTTATTTGCCTATTGGATTGGAACACTGCTACATTTTTGGCGCCCAACGTTTCATCACTGATCAGCGTACATCACGGATTACTAGGCCTATCTTATTGCGGAATTGATACGTAACTGACATTTCGTAGCCGGATATAGACATTTGATGTAAACTTCCGGTGTCAACAAACAGTTCTATCGGAAAGTGAAATAGTGTGTTATTATTCTTGGAATAGATATACAGCGAAGATTATATGGTAACTATAATTCATGTATGTTATTATCATGTCTGTGTTTTATGTTGTCTGATGTAACTGTATCTTGTCAAGGTTTAAAAAATATTTTTGTGTTAAACGTACTTTGAAAACTTCGATTCAAGTTAAATACTGTAAGATAAGAAATCGAAAGAAATTTGGTTGATATTATACATTGGTATATTGTATTATCTAAGAAACACATTTAAGATAACGAACTGACAGTGAAGAAGACATAGTATATTTTTGAATAGTAATATATTCAAAAGACATTTGCTTGTAATTTTTTTTCTTTAATAAATTTATTTTGAATTAGAACTTGGCAATTTTTTTTTGTTATTTTTTATTTTTTTTTGTTATTCCCCACCCCCTTTATAGGTCAAGGTCAACGGAAGTACTAGATGTTGACACATTTGTTTACATTTGATTTTTTTAAAATTATTTTTCAGTTCTAGTTAGTAGTTCAACACATTTTAGACACATACACTTAGTGTTTACATTGAAATTATTACACACATTTACTTATTTTTTTTTAAGCTTAATTTATTTTTGAACTTAGACATACACAGGATTGATTGATAGTAGCTACCTTACATTGATAGTTCCTTCATATTACAGTTGTGTATACTGTCCCATATTGTAACTCGCGTTGATACATACATAAAACTTTAAACATTTATGTTTGATGTGTGTTTTGTATACATGTTTGAAATTTGTTTATTGTTTGTGTAATATATTTATATTGTACTGCATTGTGTGAATACTGTTGTTTGTGTGTATTACAGTATTGTCATTTGTATTATATTGTACTTGTCATTTGTATAATAGTATACCTAATTGTGTTATTGACCTTTGATTCATTTTTTTTCAACTTAAAAAAAATAGCTAAAATTTTATAACTAAATTTAGCAACGTAAACATAAAAGTTAGGAAGTAAAAGATATAATTGGGATATTAGAGAGAGATTAAGTAGTTCCCTTAACAGTTCCTTAGTCTAACACTACTACTTATCAGTACCATCACACCTCTCAATACCTTACTTCAGCACTAACTCTGATACTACCTGAACTAATACCTATACTTTAATAAGTTGATTTAAGTAGGTTAGTTGTCAAGTGGTTAGGTTAGTTGGTCATTGAGTTGTAAGGTCAGTTGTTATTGAACTTGATTGGTGTAGTAATAGGCAGTGGTTTGTCGTCATTTGGTCGCAGTTCTGTATTGGGTGTATTATACTTCTTTATTTAAACATTTATTTGTATATATTAGTATATTAGTATTATTTACTTTTGAAATGGGTTTGTAAACGTAAAAGTTTTACAACTCATATCCAAGTTTAGGTTTTGTATCCAGTTGGTAAGTACTTGTGCATTTGTGTACTCATTTGTCTGTTTCTACATTGCAGAAAAGTTGGTACATTAATATATATATTATTTATTTCAGATAAATATTAATAAGATTTCTGTTTCTTGTAGATAATTAATAAATATAATTTTTATTTCTTTCAGCACTTTTGTTTATTTTTTTGTTTAGGATAGATTTTTTTTTCTATTATATTTCAGGTATTTGATAATTAGATTTTTTTTCTATTGCAGATAATTAAACAAATATTCTTTTTGTTTTTATCTATTTCAGATAATTTATTTTTTTTTATCTGTTTCAGAAATTTGCTAATTTTATTATTGTATTGATTGCAGATAATTAACAAAACAATTTTTTTTCTAATTTATTTCAGATATTTACTAATTAAATTTCTCATCTGTTGCAGGTAGAAAATTATATAAATATAATTTTATCAATTTCAGCATCTTTTCTAGTGTATCTTGAGATTTTTATTAGTTTGGGTTATTTTTCAGAATATTTATTTCAATATTAACATATCTATTTCATATAAATCTCCAGGTAACCAGATTTTCTTTTAGTTTATATTATTATACATTAACTTTATTTCAGCTGATATTAATATACATTGATTTTCTTTCAGCTTATTACTTACATTAATTATTTTTTTCTTCAGCTTATATTAGTATAGATTAGTTTTATTTTTTTTAAGGCCTTAAAACTATTTCAATTTGTATTTGTTTACAATTCAGGTTCTTTGTTGCTTTGCAAGGTATATTTTCAACTTTTGTTTGACTGATAAGTTAACTCATATATCTGTTTATTGATTTCAGATATATTGAAGTTGCTGTTTGCATTTATTCATAGATTTGTGATTTACTTATTTGGTTATATTATATTCCAGATACTTGTCTCCCTTACATAAATTACATAGTTTCTATTTCTAATATTTTTCAGGTTATTTCTATTATTTTCAGATTATTTCGATTATTTTCAGGTTATTTCTAATTACTTAATACTTTTCTATTCATTACAGATATTTCTATTATTTTCAGATTATTTCGATTATTTTCAGGTTATTTCTAATTACTTAATACATTTCTATTCATTACAGATATTTCTATTAGTTTAAGATATTTCTAATAATTTCAGATATTTCTATTGATTTTAGATATTTCTATTTATTTCAGATATTTCTACTTTATTCAGACATTTCTATTTATTACAGAAATTTCTATTTATTTCAGATATTTCTAATTTATTTAGACATTTCTATTTATTTCAGATATTTCTATTAATTTCAGACATTTTTTTAAATAGTTTTATTTGATTATAGTTTCCATTTTTTTTTGTAGGAATAATAATAATATATTTTTTTTAATATTTCAGAGAAACATTTCTTGTATATTTATTGTAGATATTTTGTATTAATTTCAGATTTCAGATTATATATACATTTGTTTGTTATATACTTATATCATCATGGCTGATGATATCTCAGCTGAAGATATTGCACTTTTGAAATTATTGAAGAATGAAATGAAAGAGACACCAAAGGGAGAGGAAGCAAAAGATTTGAAAGAATGGATGATGAAGTTTTTAGCAACCAGTGGAGAATTACAACCAAAGAAAGAAACTTCTGGGGAGAAATTGACATCAAAGGCCAAGGAACATGTCCCACTATCCAAATACCGAGAACCACCTAGAATCTCCATCTTTTCTGGAAGTTATAACAAAGGTGAATCAACCTATGACCTGTGGAGATATGAAGTATGTGGATTAATGGCTGACAAATTGTACGACCCAGAATACATTAACTATGCTGTGAGAAGGTCACTTAAAGGAGATGCAGGTGTCATTGCAATGCATCTAGGACCCAAGGCCAGTGTACCAGATATACTGCACAAACTAGACAGCATTTTTGGAGATGTTGAAAAGAAGGAGGATTTACTTGCCCAATTCTACAGAGCAAGACAAGCAGATGATGAAACTGTAACCAAATGGAGCTGTAGATTGGGGGATATTATTGGTCGTGCTGTAGAGAAAGGAGTTGTTCATATGAAAGACAGGAACAGCATGTTGCACTCCATGTTATGGACAGGCTTGAAAACCGAACTAAAAGACATATCTGGACACAAGTTTGATTTCATCCAAGATTTCGATGAGCTAAGAGTAGCATTGAGACAAATAGAAAAAGATCATGAGGAGAGGAAAACATCTAGCAAACCACGTCCAACAACTCACCACCAGGATGGATAGATGGGAAACACAATTCAGTAGAGGCAGAGGTAGAGGGTATAGAGGACAATACAGAGGACAGTACAATAGACAGTATAGTCAGACGCAAGATACATCAACAAACACCACTCAAGCTGCACAAGACAGGAGTCAAAAGAAATGTTACAGATGTGGACTACCAGGACATTTTAAGAGAGGATGCACAGCAGTCATCGAGAAGAAGCCTTTAAACGAGAAGAAGCCTATGGAGCAGGGCCGTCGATAGGCTTATGTTCTTCTACCACATCTTCAGGTCCTATGACAATTAATATACCACCAGGACTTTTTGGACACCCAACAGAGACTGAAGTGGTACTTAATGGGAGAATAGTTAAGGGCTTATTGGACACGGGATCAACTGTATCCACAATCAGCCATACATATTACAACGATCACTTATCTGACCAACCATTACATCAAATCAACACCTTATTAGATATAGAATGTGCAAGTGGTAAACAGTTGCCATATGAAGGATACATTGAAGGAGACATACAGCTTCCACATCAGAAGGAATCTTATCTAGGCATTTGGCTTGTAGTTCCTGATAGCACATACAACAATCACATTCCATTGCTAATTGGTACCAATATACTACATCATTTCATGGATTCTTTAAAAGATCAACATGGAAATAACTATTTGCAGTCAGCAAACCTCACAACACCATGGTATTTGACTTTTCGTACCATTACTCTGAGAGAAAAGGAACTTTTACGCAACAACAACACTTTGGCAGTTGTAAGAAATGCAAATAAGACACCAATTACCATCAAGCCAAATTCTACAGTACAGATTCCAGGATATACAGACAAAGAACTCCCTTATAGTACAACTCCAGCCATGTTACTTTCATCTTGTTTACAACCGAATTACAAAGATTTAGAAATAGAACCAGCTCTCATTGAATATAGATACAAAAATAGTGGACCAATAGATGTGCAGATTGCCAATGTGACCACAAGAACCATTACCATACAACCGAAAGCTATACTTTGTGAAATCCAACCAGTAAGAATTGAACATGAACCCGAGAATTTAACATCAACAACGCCCATTTTAGATCAAGTGGAGATAACAACAAGCGACTTGACTGAAGAACAACTAAATAAAGGAATACAATTTATTACATCATATGAGGATATATTTTCAAAAGATGAAACAGACATTGGCAACACCGCAGTTAAACACCGAATTGATCTGATTGATGATACACCATTTAAGCAACGATACAGACGGATACCACCAGCAATGTTTGACGAGGTTAAAGCACATCTAAGACAGTTACTGGCAAATGGCACCATCAGGTCATCACATAGTCCTTATGCATCCAACGTTGTTCTAGTACGTAAGAAGAATGGAAAACTAAGGATGTGTGTTGACTATCGTCAGCTGAACCGTCTTACCAAAAAGGACAGCTACGCATTACCAAGAGTAGAAGATCTGCTTGATTGTCTAGCTGGCAGTACATTTTTTACGACTGTTGATATGAAGAGCGGGTATTATCAAGTCGAGTTGTTAGAAGAGCATAAAGAGAGAACAGCGTTTACAGTTGGTCCACTAGGGTTCTATGAATATAACAGGATGCCATTTGGTTTGACCAATTCGCCAGCTACCTACCAAAGAATGATGGAGGAGTGTTTATCAGATTTGCACTTGAAGATCTGTTGCATATTTATTGACGATGTGATCATCTTTGGCAGAACGTTTGAGGAGCAGTTGGAGAATCTCCGCCTAGTTTTTGACAGAATCCGTCAGCACAACATGAAGCTAGCACCGGACAAATGCTCTTTCTTCAACAGAAAGGTTAAATACGTAGGCCATGTTGTATCAGCGGATGGTGTCGAGATTGACCCTGATAAGACTGAAAAGGTGGTAAATTGGCCGAAACCAACCAACCCCGAAGATGTTAGACGATTTCTTGGATTTGTGGGGTATTATCGTCGTTTCATCCGACAGTTCAGCCAAATAAGCAGACCATTGACTGATTTAATGCCAATACCAACATCCAAGAAGTCTAAGAAACATGAACAGAAACCATGGCACTGGGGACCAGACCAGGACAAAGCTTTCGAAAGACTTAAGGAGCTTTTGGTATCAGCATCTATCATATGATACGCTTGCAGCGATCTGCCGTATGAGTTGTACACTGATGCATCTGGAACTGCGTTAGGAGCTGTGTTATACCAGGAACAGAATGGGATCAAACGAGTTATCAGTTATGCTAGCAGAGGTCTTTCCAAAGCAGAGAAACGTTACCCACCACATAAATTGGAGTTTCTCGCCTTAAAGTGGGCTGTCTGCGACAAACTACGAGATTATCTGTATGGCAGCAACTTTACAGTACTTACTGATAATAATCCCATGACATATGTGTTGACAACAGCTAAGCTTGACGCCACAGGACATAGATGGTTGGCAGCACTTGCGGCCTTCAATTTTGACATCGTTTATCGTCCTGGGAAGAACAATGCAGATGCAGATGCTCTTAGCCGTATTCCTGTTACAGATTCCAACAATACAGAGACTATCTCCATAGAGTCTGTACAAGCGATATGCAACTCGACACATCCAAAGGCATATGTGGAAAATTTAGCCATTAACCCAGATGTAATACCGTCTACTGATGATGATGAGCCTGAAGAAGATATAATTGACTGGGCTAAAGCACAAGCCATGGATCCAGAGATAAAACCATTTTTGGGATTTGTGAAACAGGGAAAGAAACCTACAGTAGAAGAAGTTGGATCTTCACCACTTTTAAGACAATTTCAACATCTGTATCTAAAAGATGGTGTTCTTCACAGAAATGTATTGATTGATGATGACAGGAAGTCACAACTGGTTTTACCATCTGCCCATATCGCCACTGTTCTGCAAGCTCTGCACGATGACATGGGTCATCCTGGAAAGGATAGAACTCTTTCACTCCTGCGTGATAGATTCTACTGGCCAGGCATGGACAGATCAGGATCAGTGGATAATTGGATTAAGCAATGTGGTAGATGCATCAAAAGAAAGACACCTGCCAGCAGTCAGAAAGCACCTCTGGTCAGCATCACTACCAGATTTCCCCTGGAGCTAGTTTGTTTGGACTATCTTTCACTCGAGCGTTCTAAAGGAGGGTACCAGAACATACTGGTGATTACAGACCACTTCACAAGATACGCTCAAGCCGTACCTACAAGAAACCAGACAGCTAGAACAACTGCCCAGGCACTCTTTAATCACTTTATTCTCCACTATGGAATACCACTGCGGATCCATTCCGACCAAGGTGGAAGCTTTGAGAGTAATGTGATTAAAGAGTTGTGCAATTTGACTGGTATGAAGAAATCGAGAACAACACCATATCATCCCATGGGCAATGGACAGTGTGAGCGTTTCAACCGAACTCTACTTGGAATGCTTGGAACTCTAGAACCTCATCAGAAGTCCAACTGGAAAGATTATGTTACAGCTATGGTCCATGCATACAATTGCACTCGGAACGAAACAACAGGAGTTGCACCATACTTTCTCATGTTTGGACGACAACCTCGCCTGCCATTAGACCTTGCTTTTGGTTTACATAAGGACACCAAGCAGCCAACTGGAAAATACATACAAGACTTGAGAGACAGACTATCTCATGCATACAGATTGGCAGCAGAATCCGCAAGAGAAGCCCAAGCACGTCAAAAGGAAGGTTATGACCTTAAGGTTAGAGGGGCAGTCATCCAGAAAGGCGACAGAGTCCTTGTAAAGAGAGTATCGTTTGATGGCAAACACAAATTGGCTGATACCTGGGAAGATACTCCATATGTTGTTTTGGACCAATCAAATACAGAAATTCCTGTTTACACAGTGATTCGAGAAGATGGAGCAGGCAGAGTTAAAACTCTGCACAGGAATTTACTACTGCCGGTCGGTTACATCAGAGACAAAGAACAAACTATAATAGAGAAACCGAAACCAACGCCACGCCCTCGAACAAGAAATCAAAAGATACCAGTGGTGGTTCCTTCAACTCAGGACGACTCAGATGATGACACAGAATCAGCCGAGGAGTCTGAAGTTGGCTATGTGTTGACTCTTGACAGCGAAGCAACTCTCACTGAAGATAAAGATGTTGACACACAGGAATTAACAGTTGAAGATGTTGCCATGCCAACTGGGGACGCCCAGATTTATGATGTGGAAACAGTAGTACAACAGGGAAGCGCTTCCACCGAACAACCTGAGGACATTTCATCTGACGAAGAAATTTCTGTTCAGAATGAAGAAGTACTTCAGCACGCTGAACCGACACCACCGGTACCAGTAAGACGATCTGGAAGAGAAAGGCGACCACCTGCTTGGTGTACTTCTGGACAGTATGAAACTAGTATGGCAGCTGTAGGGCAGACGCCTGTTTCAGTTCAACAAGTTATACCAGAGTGGCGACAGAAGTCTGACTACATTTCTTCTCTAGCACAGACCTCTTTGTTTACAGGTTTAGAGAAGGAAGCAGCAAAGGCCATCCTGGATATTATTAGTACTACCAAGAACTGAATGACGGGACGTCATTCCACAGCTGGGGGAGTGTGTGGCAGAGTGATATTTTATATTTTATTGTGTATTCATTGTTGTTATTATTTAATATTATATTTTCAATTGCTGCTTTTCAGTGTTTACACTTGGTCATTGTTTATAGTTATGTTCATTCAGGTGTGACATTTAGTGGTCAACTAAGTCTTGATTGAGTTGTGGTCACCTGGTATTTTAGGCGGGAATCTTGGTAGAATTGACCATTGTTTTGTGATAGTCAGACGCAGACATTTTTCATGGTCATATTTGATACTTGGTTTTGGTTTTCTGATAATTGGTTTTGATGCTTTTGGAGTTTGAAATATTTTCCAGAGAGGTTAGTTCTGTTCTTTATACTAACATCTTTAATAGTAAAATTCTTAGTTCCTCTTGGTGTGAGATTTTGCGTGAGTGATTGAATGTATGTCTGAAAGGTGTGCAGATGAACTGTATGTGTAATAAACGGTAATAAATATAAAACTTGTATAAATTTAGTAATTGGTAAATTTATATAAAACAGTTAAATTTTATAATATAGCTAAAATTCCTAAACCTTGTTTAAAGTAAATCTTAAAACCTGATTGACTGAGTGTTTATGAATTTATTTAAATATCGTTAAAACAGATAATTCAGAATAAAATGGTAAGAGAAATAAAATGAGTGTGCATTATTTGCACCAATGGTTTTAGACTTGTAATTTATTAGTGTTAATTATTTATTCTGTAGATTGTAACTTTGGTGTATTGCTGACCACCATTTAGTGAAATACTAGCGCAGCCTTCGCACAAACATGTGAGGTAGGTTTTGTATTGTTATATTTTTGTATACATTATATTGTGCGGTCGATCTGTTACATGTATTTTAAATAAATACTTTGTATGCACCTCATTTCCGCATACACACAAGCTTATCTGTTAATATTGTGATATTTTTGTATATAGCAGTTGATAACTTAACTGTTACTTTAACCGTCGTAGACTTATGGAAAATGTATAACGTATATAGCAGATATATTAAGTAAAATATGTCTATGTTAATACAAAATGTGACACAACATTTTGTTGGAATAATTTAATGCATATCTGTATATTTTTACTACAAATCTAGAAGGAAAGGAACATTCATTCTAATAGATTGTGAAGATATTATTTTTACCTGATATGTTGTTGTAACTTTATTATATTTTGTTATTAAGTTATAAATTGTTGTTTCAGTGCATTTTCGTCCTAGTATAAAATAAAGAATCTAACACCCTGAGTATTAGTTGTGTGTTATTTGCCTATTGGATTGAAACACTGCTACATGCATGCATACACATATTCTAAATTGTAGTGAAAAAAAAGAGATAGAAAATTAAAAAGTAAACCAATTTTACATACAATTACAGCAAATTATTGAAAACCTACCAAACAAAAGAGCTAAAAGTCAGAGGACGATCATAAATCTAGATTGAGACAAAAGTATACAACATGAACGACGAAAACACAAAAACAGTAGGTGAGAACCCCAACCCCAATATCTATTGGAGCACTAATGTTCTCAAAGTTGTAAAGTTTTAGACAGCTTTGAATTCTTTGATTAATTGCATGTGTTGGGTTCTAATTCATTCCACACTAACAGTAAAAGACAAAAAGAGTAAGAATACATCTCATATCGTTCCTTAAATTTCGTTTTCTGTCATAAAGGAGAAAAACCTGTAAAACAATCCGAAGTACGAATGACAATTATTTTAATTTATTTTGTACAATAAACCAAATTGTCGTCTTTGTCTTTTGGTTTTAAAAGTTTCCATTTCGTTTCGAAATAAATTGACTCCATGTCATTGATATACAGCATGATAATGCAGACTAAAAACTGTCTACATTCCGTATGATAACTTAGCAGACGCGAATTATCCGCGACCGCATACAAGTGCAGCAGGCTTAAACTGTCTAAGGGATGCATAAAGAAGCAGACATCTCCCTAATTTATGACATATACTATCACTGGATCTAAGGCGAAATCCATCAAAAAAATAATTCTGTATAAAACAATAACGCCACAAAAATTGAAAAACAATCCACCCCCCCCCCCCCAAAAAAAAAAACCCCAGAAACGAACCAGTTGTGTGAAAAAATGAATAATTCAAAGCTAAGAAAATCGATAAGACCCTACGTGAGCACTGATGCTGCTGACAATCACGTGCAGACCTGTAGTCATTTATGTTAATTGATGATATCAGTATTGACTTATTACTTTTAAAAAAGTTATAGAATTCATTACTAGTGATTTCATTCAGTTGAATATAAAAACAACACACAGTACTGCAAAAACGTGACATGTGTTCACTTGGTTGACCAAGAATATTGATACATGATATTTTACAGTCTTGTTCGTTGAAACAGATTTATTCAGTTTATAAAAACTCGATTTAACGTTTTTGTTCTGTATCTATGTCGCCAATTCATATGGTACTACTGTGTTATATAATTGCATGCAATTGCTGAGTAGTACTGTCAGTTAAACAGTGTATTTAGTTTGGATCAAATAGGATCTTTTTAGTTAATGTACGCGCTATTAAATGCAGTGTTTGCTAAAATATAAACACGGGATATGAAATTAGCAGTGGTAATTTTATAAATTTTCGTTGCAAACAGAATAAAGAATATCTATTATTTCACCATGATATATGATAATTGTCGTAAGTTTTGATTTGTCAACGTTATTGTTTACAATAACGTATTTTGACAGCCGATTCATTAAAGTGAACCTTTTCAGTTAAGAGACGCATATAGCAGTTTTCTTGTTCTTATGCAAGTTTGTAAAATAATTGTGAGTTTTGTTTAGAAATATAACATATTTATTGCACTTTCCATGCATGATATAATTTAATGTTGTTCTTAAAAAAACAGCAACAATTATGTTAATTATAAAGGATGTTCAAAAAGTAGGCTAAGGGTTTTATTAATGTTATTGTTAAAATAAAATGTCATCAAAGCTACCAAGGTTAATAAAATTTACTACGCCAGACGCGCGTTTCGTCTAATCAAGACTCATCAGTGGCGCTCGAACCCAAACAATATTCAAAATCCAAATAAATGAGATGTTGTAGAGCTATTATCACCAAAATTCCAAAACGTTATACCAAAATCCGGCTAAGGCTATCTACAAATTGAAAATAGAAAAACCTTAGAATTAAAATAATTTTCGAAATTTCAGGGCAGTAAATTTAGACAATGACTATATCAATGAAAGAATCAATGATATTCCTGTCAGCACCGAAGTGTGACTACTGGGCTGGTGATACCCTCGGAGACAAACAGTCCACCAGCAGTGGCATCGACCCAGTGGTTGCAAATAAAATGTCATCAAAAATACCAAGGTTAATAAAATTTACTACGCCAGACGCGCGTTTCGTCTAATCAAGACTCATCAGTGGCGCTCGAACCCAAACAATATTCAAAATCCAAATGAATGAGATGTTGTAGAGCTATTATCACCAAAATTCCAAAACGTTATACCAAAATCCGGCTAAGGCTATCTACAAATTGAAAATAGAAAAACCTTAGAATTAAAATAATTTTCGAAATTTCAGGGCAGTAAATTTAGACAATGACTATATCAATGAAAGAATCAATGATATTCCTGTCAGCACCGAAGTGTGACTACTGGGCTGGTGATACCCTCGGGGACTAACAGTCCACCAGCAGTGGCATCGACCCAGTGGTTGCAAATAAAATGTCATCAAAAATACCAAGGTTAATAAAATTTACTACGCCAGACGCGCGTTTCGTCTAATCAAGACTCATCAGTGGCGCTCGAACCCAAACAATATTCAAAATCCAAATGAATGAGATGTTGTAGAGCTATTATCACCAAAATTCCAAAACGTTATACCAAAATCCGGCTAAGGCTATCTACAAATTGAAAATAGAAAAACCTTAGAATTAAAATAATTTTCGAAATTTCAGGGCAGTAAATTTAGACAATGACTATATCAATGAAAGAATCAATGATATTCCTGTCAGCACCGAAGTGTGACTACTGGGCTGGTGATACCCTCGGGGACAAACAGTCCACCAGCAGTGGCATCGACCCAGTGGTTGCAAATAAAATGTCATCAAAAATACCAAGGTTAATAAAATTTACTACGCCAGACGCGCGTTTCGTCTAATCAAGACTCATCAGTGGCGCTCGAACCCAAACAATATTCAAAATCCAAATGAATGAGATGTTGTAGAGCTATTATCACCAAAATTCCAAAACGTTATACCAAAATCCGGCTAAGGCTATCTACAAATTGAAAATAGAAAAACCTTAGAATTAAAATAATTTTCGAAATTTCAGGGCAGTAAATTTAGACAATGACTATATCAATGAAAGAATCAATGATATTCCTGTCAGCACCGAAGTGTGACTACTGGGCTGGTGATACCCTCGGGGACAAACAGTCCACCAGCAGTGGCATCGACCCAGTGGTTGCAAATAAAATGTCATCAAAAATACCAAGGTTAATAAAATTTACTACGCCAGACGCGCGTTTCGTCTAATCAAGACTCATCAGTGGCGCTCGAACCCAAACAATATTCAAAATCCAAATAAATGAGATGTTGTAGAGCTATTATCACCAAAATTCCAAAACGTTATACCAAAATCCGGCTAAGGCTATCTACACCTTGAAAATAGAAAAACCTTAGAATTAAAATAATTTTCGAATTTCAGGGCAGTAAATTTAGACAATGACTTTATCAATGAAAGAATCAATGATATTCCTGTCAGCACCGAAGTGTGACTACTGGGCTAGTGATACCCTCGGGTACTAACAGTCCACCAGCAGTGGCATCGACCCAGTGGCTGCAAATAAAATGTCATCAAAGATACCAAGGTTAATAAAATTTACTACGCCAGACGCGCGTTTCGTCTAATCAGACTCATCAGTGGCGCTCGAACCCAAACAATATTCAAAATCCAAATAAATGAGATGTTGTAGAGCTATTATCACCAAAATTCCAAAACGTTATACCAAAATCCGGCTAAGGCTATCTACACCTTGAAAATAGAAAAACCTTAGAATTAAAATAATTTTCGAAATTTCAGGGCAGTAAATTTAGACAATGACTATATCAATGAAAGAATCAATGATATTCCTGTCAGCACCGAAGTGTGACTACTGGGCTGGTGATAACAGCATTAATGTAATCTTCAAAAATGTGCGATTTCTAAAGAATGTTCTAATATCAATTTCAAATATTAGAAGTTGAGTTTTGAAAGGACACCCAAATTAACAACATACATGTAGATTTAAATTTTGACAAGATATATTGAAAACTTAAAAAAAAAATTACCCAGTTCTATTCACCAAAGAATTCATACGTTCGGATTTTGCGCGCCTGTCTGATTGTTTTATAGTCAATGCAGAACAACTCCAGAACACATTGTTACTTTTGTAACTTTCATGCTTTAACGGACTACAAAGGTCAAAGGAAATATCATACATATCATTTTGTTCCAGTTATGTTAGCCGCTGTAAATTTTATGGTAAGATAAAACACTATTGACATCTCAAAACCGAATTAAGTCTTTTAAATGATGCAGCACGTCGTTTTTGCATCAACAATCATTATAGTTTAGGCCACCTTATGTTGTTTTAGTATCTTACTTTAAATTTAGAATAGGGGCCTCGGTGGTCGAGTGGTTAAGGTAATTCGTCGACTATTGATCACGTGGTCTGTCAACAATGAGGTTGCGGGTTCAAATCTCACTGTGGCCACGGTGTACACGACTCCAATCTTAATCGACAAGGATTGCCAGTTTTTTCTAAAGAAGGTCGGGTGTTCCCTCCGGATACTCAGGCTTTCTCTTCCAATAAAAACTGGATGACGTGATATAGCTGAAAAATTGCTGAAAGTGGCTTGATACACATCATTCAAACAAACAAACAAGACATTTTGAATAATAATCGTGAGTTCAAGTTTCTTAACATGATAGCGATTAAAGTTTAATTCGTTAAATCTGTCCAAATAATTTCGTCCTGTATATCTAAGTGAGTGCACACATGTTGTAATATACTCCGTTGTAATGTAGAAACGTATAAATAAACATAAACCTTGTAAGCGTAATATACTATCATTAATTTTCATTTCGTGCTAATCATTTCCGTTCTCAATGACACCGAGACACTTATCACAATTAGATAAACAGTGCACTGTTGGATGAACGATATACAAAAGAGTTGTAATAGAAACGATTCCTATACAGTTAGAACACTACAATGTTTATACTTACGTCGAGGCAACTTAGTAAGGGAATATATAATGTGTCAAGAAACCTTTTGCCTTAAAATTCAAACTAACAACAAGGTAAACGTGCCACATTCATCAGCTTAAATAACAATATCTAAAGCAATTTTAAAAGTACTGCAGTTATAGTTAAATTTACAAACGAAATTCACTGTGTTTATTCGTTAGTCTGGAAGGTCTAGAAACATTCTAAAATACAATTTCAAAACCCTTTTATACTACTATTTTCCCACTAATATCTTTTAAGTATAGCAAAAATATTTAACAGCTGACTGAAGTACCATACTTGCGATTTCGTATTACATACCTGATCAGTTGTTAAGAATGTAATTATTGTCTCTGTTAGTTACACAGAACTCTTAAAAGTTAATGATCAATTAGAGAATGGCCCATTAAAATGAAATTTTCCCGGTTCGAATATTTACTCTTACCGATTATTACTGTCACACGACAATATACCTATGTTTATTGTAAAATGCCGGTTAATAAGAGATAAACGGGTAGGTCGGTTTCATATAAGTCTCGAACTGTCAAAATTTATTTAGTACTAGTTATTGTTGCAATTATTTAGTTTTATTTTTACAACAAAGTCCTAAATAAATTACAAAGACAATTGTCGACAATTGACCATAAAAAATAATCAAATAACTTTGACTGCCACGCTTTTTTCAATGCAAGACCAAAAGTATACAAAACGAACCAAGAATAATTTTCATGTAGTTTTTTGTAAATCTTTTTTCTAAGTTTCATATGCAAAGAAATGTTATTATAATTATGTCACAATTTGATCTATCTTCTGGTATTACAATTCTCAATTATTAGTTGGTATTTTTATAAGTGACAAAACTGAATGTATCAAGTAAATACTAATTTACAAGTGATGAAACAAGAGTCAAACAGAATAGCATAATTGCAAGACTTTACTTGCACATCATGAATAAAAGACACAAAAACATGTTTCAATAACCAAAAGTACAGGATATGTTATGTTGTAAAGGCAATTTTACGTTCTCTTTTAATCCTAGTATTTAGAGTAAATATTTGCTATTGTTTCCAATAAAAGTCTTTTTTTGCAATAAACACTTGGTAACATTGGTTCTTATAGTTCAATAGTACTTAACCTTATTCATCGCATAGTGTTTAGTGTTATTTACATGCAGTAGTTTAACATATTTAACATAGTATGTTGACAAATAACATAACAGCGAAATATATAACGCAAAGCAAGTGTTCTTCGCGTACAGCTTTCAAAACATTTGTTTTGTTTTCTTGAGTAAGAACTCCAATAATGAAGAATATAATTTTCAATGTCATTGAACGAACCGAATCATCTTCGTTATTTAATAAAGTAAATCAGAAGATATTGAATAGTAACTGATAAAGTCTACGTAAGAACATACGAATATTCTAGCAGTATATTGAAAAACACAGCAAGCAAATAGCAGGCGGAACATAAAACAGACAAAAAACCCAATGTAAACCTATCAGAACAATATCGGAATATCGGTTGTTCCGGAAGAGTATCATACTTCACTAATAATATCGATTGTGTTATGTCCAACATTAGTTAACATTTGTTCTGAATTAATGTGTTACTTTTAGTTTGAAATATTACATGGGCATATCATTTTCATTTGATCCATGTCTCGTTATCTTTTATGTGACTTTTATTTTGACAAAACTTGAGTTTTCCCTTCTTAATCAACAGTATAATGCACCATCTGTCCTGAATTATTTTTATCTAAAATAATACGCTTTGCTGAGAAAAGAGAAACTGACAAAAAACTTCTTAAGCTCTTATTATTTGGACATTTTTTATATAACATCAGTTATTACTGGTCACAATAACATGTTTAAATCCAAAATCATGGATGCCATGTTTGTATCTAGATCGAGTCAGAGAGTCAAAAAATGTCATACACGATCTTGCTGAGTTGAAAAAAGTTCACGCAGCAACTTTATACTAACGAAGGAGTTTCTTAACCAGGCTATGTACATTAAGATTTCATTTTCACGGCTTTGTAAATGTTTGATAACATGCTATGCAGATAGAAATTTGAGTCAATTTGTCTCTTGGTAGCGTTAGTGTTTAAATTCAACTCTGTAAATAATTAAATACTCAGAAAAAGAATTTAATAATTGTTTAAAATTATCTAAACAACAATACAATAATGCACATAACGTAATGATGACCTTAAACAAATGTTTACAAGTGAATCAGTGTGGATTTTACATGTGTAACGTGGCCGTGACGATAGTTCCGAGACCTCTATATTAGTCAATCAGACGCTTACCCAACAAAACAAAATAATAATTACGTTACATTTAATGGTCGACAAGAAGCAAAACAAAAATCTTACGAAAAGACAAGGCAACAATTATAACATGTTATCATGTAAAGTGATAAATCAGAAAACATGTTGACACAGTTTCGCGTAATCAATGAACAATGCTGGAAATATAGAAAAATACGTATTAAATTAACAACGATAACGTAACAACGTCATCACAAGATTTACAACACTGTTAAAAGGCATATATCAAAATATACTTTAATGGAATTAAACTTACGTAATAAAAATAATTATGTTTTACAGATGTGTAAGCTAACCTCTGCACATAAATGATATTTAAGTGTAAAGGGTTAAAATATTGGCCTTAGGACCCTATTGTTGCTTACTTGAAAGACAACTGATATCGAGCTTGATCAGGTCGTCAGGTAAAACTTTGCATGACTAATATGTAAAACTTCATTTTATTTACAAAATAAGTAAATAGCATTAAATATTTCTGTTAGAAGAAAGTTGCAGAAAAAATCTATTTACACGTGTAACCTAAATTGATTACTTTATAAAAGACAAATACATAAATAAACAACACGAAACTATGCCTCAAACTATATCTGATTAAACTGATTTTGTGGGTCTTATCATGCTGATTGTTTTGCTATTTACAATTGTACTGTAACTCATTTCATATTACAAAGGCAAAAACTGCAAATGTCTTTTGTCAGTAAATGACAATAACTCATAAAAGTAGTTATCAGAAAATGCTTAGTTGATTAAATGATTCGTGGGCTATGTCCTTGTTTTCACTTTTGCTCTTTACAGTTTTTACTCCAGCCGTTATTGTTGTAAATTTGTAAGGTAAAAACTGTTAGTTTTGTCTAAAATAATTTGTAAGGGCAATACCAGTCATGTAAACAGTCATCGAAAAATATATGTAAGGTGTGTCTTGCTAATCATTTTAGCAATTTACAATTTTGCTCTTGCTGTTAATATTTGTATGGAACATAACAAAACCAACACACATAAAAATAAAGAAAGAAAGATGTTCATATGAGTGAAAGAACGCCTATATAAAGTGGTCGGATAATTTTGCAAATGACAATATCAATCATGTTCCACTAATTTTTATATAATATTGCCAGATTACGTCACAATTGTTATTTAACAGAAATTACTCAAACAATTTTACATGGTAAGTCAGTCGTTTTTGTTTCTACAGTGCTCTATTGTTGTATACAAAGATTCGTCTGCTTTCGTGACGTTTTATGGTATTCGGACTAATCGCAAGACTGACGGCGTAAACCGCAAACGATATTGTCCGTTTTCATTTCTCATGCAAAGCAACTTAAACAAGACAGTTGCTTTGTATAGTAATACATTTGCTCACTCTTTGTCCTATTGATTAAAACACAAACATGCATGTTCATCGATCAACGCCGAATTAGGGAATATATAAACTTAAAAATAAGAACTCTTAAAATAATTATGGTTAAGTTTGGCAAAAACTGGCCAATCGGTATTATAGGAAATAATTTCTGAGGAAAGTTAACGAAGGCAAAAAGATGAACGACAATGCGATGACAAAAGCTTACTTGAACAGATAGCCCAGATGAGCTAAAATACTGTGAAATACTTTTATTCATGGGGTATCAATTTTCGTGGCTGTCGTGGAGGCTTCAGAGTTTGAGTTCAATATCCATCTTAAATGATTATGTCAAAATGTCTTATGTTCAAATTGTATTTTTATGTAGGAATTATTTAATTGTAACGAGTACGAAGAAACATCGACTTCCGGTTAAGGAGAGGAAATATAAAGTGTTCATTTTCGATTTTACAAAGTAACACATTATTATCGGAATTATGAGTTTGGTTGCTTCTTTGAACATAAATTAAAATAATAAAATAAAATATTTAAAGGATAAGCTTTATTTTATCTTCATAAGCGCATATTAATGACACAATGTATTAAACGGATGTTGTGATAATAACGATCGGCACAAATGACATTAATTTACAACGTTGTAACATGTGTTTATTGCTACTCAACACCCTTCGACTAGGAATGTTTGTTTTGATTATAATTAAATAGACCCTAAGTATATTGACTGCAATTAATTAATTAATACATTAGCGAGTTTATAATTAACTTTTGATTTTAAGTTGTTATGGCTAATATTTAAAAAAAAATTGTGTTAACCTTGGTATCTTTGACGACATTTTATTTAGATGCAAATTAATTTTCTTTAAAAAATATGATGTATTTTAATTACAAAATAAACACAATCATGACCACTAATGAACACTTTAGTGTACAATCGTAACTAAGTGCGTAAACAACAGCGTGTTAGGAAACAGTTGTTTCTTCTTTATATATTGATATTTATTATCAACAGTGAAAAGGATTCTTCTGTAATCATTTATATTGATTGCTAATTACCCATTTTGTTGCATTTTCCGAAACCTTTAGTCCACGAATTTAAGAACCCACGAACAAGTACAATTTCACAAAACCACGAAATTTGATGCCCACGAAGAAAAGTACTTTCACAGTAAGTATTATGAAAATTGTTTTACTTCAGCTATATCTAAAAGGAAGCATATGTGAGAAACGCACGTTAAACATTTTGTAAAAAAGGGCTCTTTAAAAGCAAAAACTATTGAGACAAAGACGCAAAAAATGAAAGACATGAAAAAGAGACCAAAACAAAAATGAATAACCATTACCCAATAAAAAAATAGTTGCACTCAGGTGCTCCATAAGAGTAAGCAGGGCTTGCCTCTAATTATACACTCTCCTTTTCCCGTACAAATGTATTGTGACGTCAACTGTCTGTTCAGCAATAAAAAAAAATGAAAATAATTGTGTTGTCTCTGCTTAATTTGCCTCATTAAATATTAACATGTAAACAACATTTATTAGATTCAACGACCAAATTAACGCCACTATAGCGGTACACATAAAAACAAACAAAAACTGGAGAGTACTTTCAGAATAAATAACTTTATTTGTTTACATCAAAATAAACAAAAAACACATGATTTTTTTTAACGAAAAATAATCAAATACCGTGGGGAGGCGAAACAATGAAAATCTGAAGACAGCCGTGAAAAAGATATCTTTTGGTTTTCAACTTGTCGCTGGAAACCAGAATTCTTGGTTGTGTGAGATTTGTCCGTCTTACCTGGCACCAACAATAATTAAGAAACGAATACGTTGTCGCGTAGCGTAGCTGTAGCATCAAATGAATCACCATTACAAAGGTAGTTAGGGTGTATATACTAAATTTAAACAGTTTAAAAGTTAATACGATATATGATAAATAAATTAAGTTGAAACTGATTTTGTATTGTGTAACTGTTTGTTGTAACGTTCATCATAACACAAAATACGCTTGTGTATACTGAAGGACCAGGTCCATGGTATGCTGCATAGCTCAGATGTTAACTTGGAAATCAAGGCTTTTTCAAGTGTGATCATAACAAGGCATGTCCCAATACTCCTATTTAGTGCAAGTTAACGTAGTTGCTTAACGTACAAAATGGTTCATCTAAAATAGATCATAAAGTATAATAAAAGTCAATGCAACATGTGACAATGTAAAGGTAATAAGGACGCTTTACAGTTTTGGTCACGAGTTACTAAATTTTAATGTAGTCATTCGTAATGGCAATTTACAAACGGAATGTTGTTTCATTTTGTTTTGCATTTCTCATACCTGCTACAGGTAAGTTTACAAATTAGTTATTTTCTAAATTTTTTCTCGTATTTATTGATCAAATATTGTACTAGATCAAATTTAAAAAAAACATAATGTATGTTTATTAAACGTGAAATACTGTTCAATTACGTTGCTTTATACCATATTTAGATATACACGACGCAGATGACGTCTTAATAGCGAAACATGATTCTCCTACCGACGTATACACATCAATAAACATATTTTTACAATAAAAATGTCTTTACATACAGTAATGTAATATGCACAGATTATATGCTTCGAAAGTTTAATAAGTACGTAAAAAGTTTCTGGGGCAAAACTCATCAAGTTTATAGGTGAAAATGCATTATATTTGGTAGCGGTTGTGAGGTTACAGGAATAAAAACCTGAGCTGGAAATAGTAAGTAACGTGTTGGGAGAGAGTCACGATCGTGTTAGAGATTATATACCCTTTTGAGCTTTGTAGTCACTAAAATGAAATCCCATCAGATTCTTTTCTGTGGCGTATAAATTGGGTTCCGTTGGTCCACAACACTTCAGTTTTACTTTATTGCTTGTTTGCTAAATATTATCCTGAAATAGAGCTAACATAATGCTCACTTGACATTAACAACCAACCAATCAAATAATTAATTTAATCAATCATTAGTTAAATTTGTACTTGTGTTTGATAAGGCATTACTTAATTGAATAAACGTCCTTTTGAAAACAAACCGTATTTTAATAGTTTACACAACTAAGACTAGAATATCCTTAAGGAATTTGATATAGATTTTCCGATGCTTACGTGTGCTAGAATTAAATGAATGTTTGAAGTGAACTAATTTAAGCAGAATACATTAACACATAGTTAAATGTGTGCAATTAAAAACAGTAGCTGATAATATCAAGTGCAGAGTAAATTCTGGATTTTTTTATTTATTGGTTTTTGTTGTTTTTATACATAACTAAAATAACACATTTCTTTTATTTTGTTTTTATACATAACTAACAGAACACTTTTCAAATAAAATACACTTAATATTTTAAAAAAATCTACATGTAAATTGGATTGAATTTATTTACTTTTAGAATCACCATGTACCAACGATGCTTGCATCAGCAATAGAAAAACGACACCATCAATTTCTATATCCAGCAGGTGGTCTGTAGAAACGACGCATTCCACATTAGGTAAACAAATTTAAAAAGTCACGTAAACCATGAATTTGCCAATAAAGCGTCCATTTGTATTTAATCAAGCCAATTAACAAATTATAACCTTTCTAACATTTACTGATAAATAATTGTTCAACTGCATATTATATTTTTGTAAAGTTTATAAAAGCAATAGTAAGGATTTTCGGTAATTAAAAGTGAAAGAGAAAGTAAACAACGTTTATATTTTAAATTAAACAAGTGCTCTGTTCATTGTTATGAGAAAGTTAGAATACTCTTAGCGGTTGAAACTGTCCATGCAGGTATAACCAATTTGGTTTAAAAGAGTATATATATTCATAAATATTCAAAGTTGATAAAAAGATCTGAATACATTTGTTCCCATACTTTAAATGGGTTATTAATTAGGCAGGGAAATTAGGTTCACTGATAATGACTCTTAGCTTTATTTAATTTAGTAATAATAAAATTAGAATTCACACTTTTTTTTTACTTTTATTAAGTTCTAAGGTTGTAATAAACTTTATAACTGAATGATCTAATCAAACATACACAGCGTAAATTTACCGCCTTTTTAAATTATTCATTTGTACAGATTTTGTAAAATTGGTCAGGAAGAATATTTTTACTGTTGTATGTTTTAGTGATCACACCCAACACCACACCTTTCCTGAGTAAGTCGATATCAGTTTCAAAATCTAAAGACCAAGAAACAACTTCGGCGGCAGGTAAAATGGTTTCAGAAAATAACTTGTTAATTACAAGTTAACGCTTTTTTTATAAATTCCAAAATAGGTGTATGAAACATTTAATAATTTTTAAAAATTTCTATAAACTGATTGTTTGGCGTCAAACATTACACAGCAAATCAAACATATTATAACACATTTTTATCTTATAAGTGAAATATTATTGTTAAATATTTAAAAGCTTTTGGAGTCACAATCAAACACAATTTACGGCTAGTGATTCTTACCAATCGGTTTTTATGAAGACCGTAAGAAACTGTTTTCTAAGAGAAAAATACTTGTACTGATTTAATATTCGCTGTATTCGTAGTAAAGTTGGAACGCGAAAATACACACGCGAAAAAATCCGAAAAAACAATAGAGTTATTCATTCTGATTAGGAAAGCGAAAATTACATTACGCAAAAATAAACTCGAAAAGTTTTCTTACAAAAATGCTAAATTTTACCTTCGCGAAAAATACCAGTAGGGTAAATTTATTTGATCAACAGTAAAATGTTTATAGGATTTCATTTTCTTTACGATGTTCTGTTTGTTATAAACTTTATATTTAAAGGTTCTAATAAACAACGTAAGTTTGCCACCTACATACATTCAATTGTTAAGAATTGTAAAATTGGTGAACGAGGCTAAGTATACTTTTGTTTACTTTAGTGATGAGATCTGACACCACTTCTCTCCATATTACATCAGAATCAGTAGTAAAATCCAATGATAAGCAAACAAGTTCGCTGCAGGTAAAATAAAAAAAAATGCCTTGGGTTAGTCTTGAAGGTAATGTGAAGTTACGTCAGTTACATTAAAAGGCAAAATATCAAATAACAATAATCTATCACACAATCCAATATTTGATAAAACAAATTGACCTTTAACTGAAGAAGATAATCATAATAATGCAAGTGGAATGCAACAGTGAACTGTGCATATAGATGAACCAGCTATCCCATTTCCCCTACATGTATCTTTTTTTACACTGCGAACTCTGTTAGTTTACAAAGCCATTTCTCTAATCAAATACCACTAGGTAAACACAGCTGCCTCCTATCTAAGCAACATTTTAGACTGTACAGAAAGTATTGCGCGTGGTAAAGTCAAACATTCAAATAAAATTTCCTGTCGTTAGACAGTACTACATGTAATGTAAAAGCAGCAATTCATGCATGGTTGGATATTGTAATTACAAGCACGCGATTTGGCATTATGCAAAGTGACTTTAAACACAACAAAATGTACTATGCCAAGGTTTCACGTAACGTCACCATCGGCGTCTTCATTCTGGTTCATCACAAGTTTCATAAATTTAACGTCCACCATAGTTCGAATTCACGCCTATATTTGACAGTTCACACCAGTGGGACATCGCAAGATCGTTCTAAAAGTGGCAGGCCATAAAAACACTGTTTTTTTTACCTGCAAAATAAGAGTGCTACGGCACCAATTAGCTTTTATCACCAGTTTGAGGAGAATATCCGCCTAGAAAATCCATAACTAGCTACTATAACAAAGAATTCGTCGACGAAGACCCTACTTTGGCCTCGTTTTAACGTAGAATCATAGACGGAGACTTGTTTGCTGGATACTCAAATTAAGGGTACGAACTTCTTGACACAGGCGTCGTATATGGTTCAGTGGGAGTCAATGTTTCTATGAGATGGAATACAAGATACTTAAAGTACAAAGTACAAAAAAGCGTGTACTAACCGCGTTACATAGCAAGATCTAATTGTACCACCAAAGTATTAACGAAACGTTTGACTACAATATGTAACTGCTTTACATACATGCCTTACAAAATAAAGACAAAAAGTAGTATAAATGTAATGAAGATGACAAGTAAAAAGAACTGGCAGATGGTCTCGTACCTAATATAACATCTTTAATTGTGACACCTTTCACATCCTTCAACCATATGCAGCTTAAAACCAAGTTTAGAGATACTTGTAAACGTTCTTTTTCAGGGAAAACGAAGATATACTATAAACAACTAGTAATAAGTCATGACAGATCTTGCTTTGTCATAAATTAGATTACACCCAAAAACACACTGACTTTAGTCTTTATCAAGTGAAGAAAACGTTTTTTATACCCCCGCAAACTTGTTTGGGGGGTATATAGGAATTACCCTGTCTGTCTTCCGTCTGTCTGTCTGTCTAGATCCCTTGAAAGCGCTTCTCCCCCTAAACCGCTTCACAGATTTTTTTTAAACTTTACAGGAAGGAAGTAGATCATATTTAGATGTGCGTGAAGAATTTTCGTCGCTTTCGGAATATTATTCAGGGGAGATAATTGGACTTTTTAAATATAGTATTCAGTGGGAGACCTCGTAAGCGCAACTCCTCCTAAACCGCTTGATGAAATTTAATGAATCTTAGCATAAAGGAAGTACATTATATGTGGATGTGCATGAAGGATTTTTATTGACCTCAGATATCATTAAAGGGAGATAATTGGACTTGAAAGCGAAGCGGTGGTATCGCTTTGTGAGCATGCTCACAGTCAATACTTGTTTGTAATTACAAATCGCTTTATAAAAAATATCACCGCTAATCGAGTTAAATCTCTTAGAGATTACTATGTCTATCTCTAGGATTCACATGAATTGAAGCTATATTTTCTACACACCGGATATGGCCGAGTGGTCCAGAGCGCTGGACATTATGTAGGCAAATAGGTGCCACAGTGTAATAGTATGAGTACGAATCCCACTGATTCTAAATATAAAATTTGACAGTATTAAAATATAATCTTGCGAAAGAAAAAAACTAAAATTCTTACTATAGTTATAACAAACAGTTCATCTGCTTATGTTTATTTATGTTTATCAAGATGTTATATTGTGTCTAGGTATTGCTGGAGGAATTGTAGATGCTATAATAGTTACCATCATTCTGGTCATCGCGTTCCTCGTTGTTACGAAGAGGTAAGTATTGCAAAAGTCTGATTACATTTAAGATTGGCAAAAGCGTACATGAAAACACTACCATTAATAACACAGGTGTCAATGTAATATGTATAAGATACACTACCATTAATAACACAGGTGTCAATGTAATATGTATAAGAAACACTACCATTAATAAAACAGGTGTCAATGTAATATGTATAAGAAACACTACCATTAATACCACAGGTGTCAATGTAATATGTTTAAGAAACACTACCATTAATAACACAGGTGTCAATGTAATATGTATAAGAAACACTACCATTAATAACACAGGTGTCAATGTAATATGTATGAGAAACACTAATTTTATTTAAATTTAAAACATTTTTGATTTTATAACATTAACACTGAACCTTTTCCTAAGCTGGGATCAAACTGGTAGGGTTCCCATACTTTTCCACTGGCAGTTCAAATTTTGTTCCCCCTGTCCACCCCTATTCGCGTTAATTTATTGATTGTTAAATTGTTAAAGTTCTGAATATAGCTGAAGTATTGATCGCTGGCAAATATCTAATCAATCAACCGTTTTCAAAAAATTTGAATCGATTTTAAATTCTCTGTCTCGTTAATCCTAGGTCGAGATTGTAACCAATCAGTAGACATATAGTCATCTGATACAGTTTACACTCCTCAAATGATAAGTTACTTTAGGATATCCCAAATTACCCAAATGTTGCTGAGAGAAATGTTGCTGTCGAACAAACGTATTTTGCCTAACATTCTTTTTCCGTTCGTTGGATTCAAGTCCTTACATGTATCTTATCGACAGTTTATTAATATGTTTCGCATATTATAAAATCAAGTATTTTAACCTGTCCATACTACACACATTCAATTATGCAGAACAATAATAAATTATAATAAAATTTCAGGATTCCCGCATTCTTCAAGAAAATTTCAATAGAACAACAACAGCAGAACCATAATAACTACACAGGAAATCAAAATGTTGCATTTGTTGTACCAAGCGAAGAACATATCACCAATTATAATATGCTTCTGTCAACAAGAAATCAACATTATTACCAAAGTATTGAAGATTCACAAAATGAAGCAACAGGAAATGAACCTCATCCTTATATGACTGTCTATGATTCATTGGAAGGTAGGAATTTATCATGTACTGCTTATACAGACGAGACTACAACATACAGGGAACCCGGAGACAATACAAAACTACGTGGTACTAATCAAGAAGAAAACCAGTATGATTATGCAATTTGCCCTGCAAAATGTGACACAGAAAATCCTATAAATAACACTAATCAAGTAAACGAATATGCCATACTTGATCCACAAGAAACTGGATTTGACAGTTATTTCATTGAAAACCGAGATGTGCAAATTTATAAGCTAGCAAAGCCCATTTTCAACGACCCGTAAGTGAATGATAATTGCAAGGACGACGACAGCCAGTATATGCCTTATACAGAGAATGTGTATGATCATGCGCACAACAATCGACACAAACTCGCATTTAGCAATATATGCGATACACAGTCTAAAGATGAAAATTATTCTTAAATGTTGAAAAATCCGAATCTAATGAATCTAAATAGAATAATATTTATTATTATTTAAAATAATGCAAGGAAAAAATGAACTAAGTAAATGTATGTTCCAAACTTGAAAAAGTTTTAGAACTATTAGTGGCCCAGTTCCAGTCTGATATTTTAATGGAATGTGTTTCAAAGAAATGCTTTTGGATTGGTTTTAGTGTTTTCCATTACAAAATTAAATACAACAAAAGACATTTGTAAGATAATATTGTAACGCAGGACTTCGTCTTCGTAAAAGTTTACTCGGTAGCAGAGTGGTGTAGGTAATTACTTAACAAGCTTGTAAAAATGGTTGTTGCATGTTTTAATTTGGGCAAGGTCCGCTACACTACAGCCTTAAGGAATAAGGCCATGTATTGTCACAAGTTTAATTTCGGTATCATACGGAAAGGTTTTTTTTCAAAAAGATACCGATATTATATATAATTATTACCAATAAATGTGATGATAACAAAAAATCACTGTAATATGTGGTTTGTAAATAATACCTAAATAAATAGACAAAATGTATTGTACTTCATGCATTGACGGTAGGCTTACATCGTGTTTTTTTAATTTATTCTAAAAGTCAATATTTTCTTACTGTCGAACCTATAGTTGATTGTTGTTAATAAACAAAAATATAATTTCTGGATATTTATTTTTTTTAAAGAAACAATACAAACAAAACTATACCAATCATTTGGAAATCAAACTCGTGCTTTTTTACGACGTGGAGCATGCATTCACTAGCACTCATAGTGCAGTACGCTTAATGCAACACAAAATCCACAATTTTAAGTATTACATATTCTACGTAAACCTCATTGGAAGGAAGGATTACATCAAAGTTAGGCTGAATTATGTGGCTTAAACTTTTGCAAACTATATGTTGTTTGGAGAAAGTACACACCTTTCGTTACTCTGTGTCATGCAGTCCGTCGTAAATTTCAAAAGCGGAGTTTACTTCTTATATTTGTTTGACCAAAGTATACACTTCTTGCATTTCTGGCCACAATTTCCGATTATAAATCTTGATTTCAAGTTGTATCTTTATGACACGAAATATTTTGTGTTATATTGCTAACCAGTTCGTTGATTAATGTTTTGAGGCAGTACCAATTGCATTGATGGATACTGATCATTATGAGTT
Source organism: Limnoperna fortunei (assembly GCA_944474755.1). Lineage (NCBI taxonomy): Eukaryota > Metazoa > Mollusca > Bivalvia > Mytilida > Modiolidae > Limnoperna > Limnoperna fortunei. Next base: position 83,736,079 of record OX104117.1, read on the forward strand.
TCTTACTGTCACGCGGAGTTACATCTTGATATGATTGTTTGCTTTTGAAATGTTTTATGCAGTTTAAAGTATAGTACAGCAATTTTTAAGCTATTTTATGGCGTTTAATTTTTACTGGGGTAGAAAGCCGTAGCCGTAAAAACGCAAGACCTTTCGCAGAAAAACTGGCAATCCTTGTCAATTAAGGACCCTGCCCGCAGTTATGTTCAAACCGACATTATCGAAGTGATCAATCGTACCATAATAAATGGCCACCGAGCCACATCGTAATATAATAAATTATAAATAATATAATCATAATTAACGTTGGAGTAAAAATGTAAAAACACATTACCGCTCATAAATCCCTATATCTACGGCAAACATATGTACACCAAAAACCACCACACGACACAAAATATGCAGTAGTCAGTTACCGTACTGTACACTTGAAACATACAAGATTCCGGAACACTAAAATACGTAAGCAGTAGATCTGTTTTGTCCGGATAGTTCACACTGTATGCCATTTCTAAACCAGACTGCAGAAAAAAATAAATTATCAACGGATAGAGAATTTGGCAGGTCTAAACTGTGAACAGACATATAACGTAGTAGACGAAAATTATCAACGGACTCCATAATTACGTAGTATACACAACTTATTTACCACTTAAGCAAATAACAGACATAAATTATTTACAGAACCATATAAGCATATACCAGACATATTTTTTTAACGAATCACATAAGTAATAGCAGATATAAATTATTTAAAGACCGCATAATTATTTAGCAGACAAATTATCCATTGACCGCATAATAATGTAGCTCAAAAATTATTTACAGAGGCAAGATCATGTAGCAGACATAAATTACCCACATACCTCATTATAACACAGTGGCACCTCGGTGCCCAAGTGGTTAAGGGAGGATTACATCTGCTATTAATCACAATGAGATTGCAGTTCCAGTCTCTCTGCGTGCAGGATGCATTCGACTCCTATTTTTATTGACAAGGATGGCCAGTTTTCATAATCTGGCGGAGGTCCGAGGTTTTCCCAGGTACTCCGGCTTCCTCCCCTAATAAAAACTGGACGCCATGACATAGTTGAAAAATTGCAGATCTAGCCTCAAACAACATTCAAACAAACATAGTAACATAGTAGACATAAATTATTTACCGACGGCATAACCTCGTTACAGACATAAATATCCACAGACGCATAATCAGGTAGCAGACCTAAATTATCCACAGAGTGACCTCATAATGAAGTCACAGATGTAAATTCAGACCACGGAGGCATTATGTAGCAGACAAATCCAAGGACTCATATTGTAGCATATTTATTCAGCAGACATAATTATCCACGAACCGAAAACTCATTAATCGGACATTTTCTTAATTTAGAAAAAGGCTTCTAAATTATTACAAGATCGAAATCGTTATTAAAAATGGTTCATTTTCTATGGTATAAATGTAATCAATGGTACAGAGAATCTCTATATAATTGCATGCGATTGTTTCTTATTCTGTTAGTAAAAAAGCTTATTTTTAACACATAAGGCACATTTATTTTCCCCATTATAACATACGGATTTCTTTATAAATCTAAAAACATGTCAACGGAAGAATGTAAAATTTATCACATCCGTCTACAAGTTAAACATATAACCTGTAAGCCACCTGTACAAAGGGTTGTGAAATTAACAGTAAAATATTTTATAGGATTTCGTTGAAAACAGCAGAAAGAATTTTTAGCATGTCATTTCTGCGTTCCATTGGAGCTAAGGGTACTAATGTAAAACTAAAAAATTCCACGATTTTATCATCCAGATGTAGGTGTCCTAACTAATGTTTTTAATTAATTCAAATTTTAAAAATTTTGTCAGCAGTTGCTTGAAATATTAATCCTAACAAAATATATTTCAAGTTGTTACAAAACGTTATGGGCCGTTCTTAAGTCGACCTATTTTTTTAATTCACAAAATAATTAATACTTGTAGACTGGTACTGGTTGTTTAATATGCAATGCGACATAACCTTAAATCGTATTTGACTTTTATACTGTAACAATATGCAAATGTCAAAGGAAATAACAACGTGCATCATTTATTTTAGCGGCTTCAAATTTTTAGCTTCGATAAAACAAATTTGCATTATTTTGAAACCCAATTTTAATTATTTTATTTACAGTATTTTAATTCAGTAGAATATATTTAATGAATATTAGCATAACAATAAGAAAAAATAACCATGGCTAAGTGATGAAGCAAGTTTGTAATCTACAATTGATCATGGTCTCGTGACAGCTCTGGAGTTGTGTTTGACTTCCGTCAGGATGTGTTCAACTATAACCTTAATTGAACTGGATTACAAGTTTTACTGCTGAAGGTTTTCAGGATGTACTCCGGCATACTCGCCAAAATACTCCATGATAGAGCTAAACAATTTTCAATTGGAACGTTACATCTAACAACAAACAACCTCATGAGCGATTAACGGTATGGCTTATAAATTTATTCGGATAATGGTTAAAGCAGTGGTGTTGTGTGCGGCAGCGGGTTATTTGGCAAAACGTTCCATTTTTGCGTCGCGGCCTCGGTGGCTGAGTGGTTAGTGTTAAAACAACTTTTATTCACATAACTGATGTTTAAAATAAATGTTTGATAATTATATAAACTGTTTTTGAAAATAACAAAACCCACAAATGCTTTAATGTGTTTTATTCGCTTGCAACAACATAAGAAGAAGAAATATCTAATAGAAGATCAAACTATCGAATCCATATTCAATAAATGATGCATCCTATATAATTATAAAGGACATGCACTGAAAACCCAAACAGGAATAATGTTCAAATGAATTTATAACCCAATAATTTCACTAGTGTTTAACCATTCGTGTCGTGTCACTAAACATGTACCAGAAAAACACTTATTCACCTCCAATGGTTTGATGCACATAGCATACCAAACAAGGAAAATCAATAAACGATAAGATTTTGTAAAACATTTAAAACTGAAATTGACAGGTTTTATATACATGCACATTTAGGCTTACAACACAAAAGTATAAATGTTTTACTATTCGCAGTATTCTTAATGTTTTGAATGTTTTAATAATTTAACAGATATATCATTCTAATGGTTAAATTCAATAAAATAGATCCGGGAACGACAATTTTAAGTTAAGTAAAATGTAACATAAAGTGTGTCTGGATCGCATCAATATTTGTGAATAGCCCGCGGATAAACCAAGTGTTTACTACAATATAAAAGTATTAACATAAGGTCGGTATAAAGTACTTACTTCCGGCTTTAGTCATTGAAAAGATGGACAATATGTTAACAGCAGCTATTATTATAATTAGGATAGGATATGTTTTTTTAGGTATGTTTTTAAATTTACAATAAAACACGCATGCACTTGTCTTATTCAAATCAATACAATTAAAGTTTAAATCATCAACAATGATCAACAGCATTTCTTTTCAAATAATTTCTTTCTAAGTGTAAACGTTTAAATATAAAAAGGTTAAATGTAAAATGTTTTTCAAAAAGCTATAGTAAGCGTAAGACAACATGATGTATATAAAGGATACTATGATGCTATGATGCATGATTGTCAGGGTTATTTCATATTTTCTTTTTTACAGAGTCCCGTCCAGCATATTTATCATTTCCGTTCTCAAATAAAACCCACATCAGCTGTGACACAAACACACATATCAAAATTAATAACGCTAGTGTTTTAGATGACGTGCAATGTTGGATGGACGATATTGGAGATATAAAGAACAGTTGTGACGGAAAGGAATCTTGCACAGTCAGAACAAACTTGACTTCCGACTGTTTAGTGGAATATGGATACTTAAATTTTACTTACATATGTTTAGGTAATTTAATAATGAACGACATTAAATTTACCAAGAAACTTTGTTATATTTAGGGTTCACAAGTAACAACAATGGAGGCATCTCTTTCTTCAATGTATTTAGCTACAGTTTTGCGTTTGTTTTGTAGTATTGCAATGAAGATTCATCTTTTCACCTTTTCGAGTTTCTTTTTTAACATACTCATATACAAAATTAGGTTAATTTAGTTATTGTAACATCTACTCTTACCGGTGAAATCAGTCAAATCCTTTGTAAGTGTTTGTGTTTGTTTCCACTCAACAAACATATCTGTCATCAGTTCATCTCTTCTTGTTCTTAAAATTTCATTAGTCTATATTTTTGTAAGGTGCAAACTACATGTATGACTGTAATTTTGAAAGCAGTTTATGCGGCTGGTCCCAGGATGACAATGACAATTTTGATTGGACAATTCAAACCCCCAACAATCAGTAGAATGGACCGCTACCCTATACTGACCATACAACTGGATCCGGTACGTAAATATATATTTGGTATTTGTTGTTCGTTTGTTTAAATGAAGGTAACGGCACTTCCATCTATTTTTCATATACATATAGGCGTCCAGTTTTTATTTGCACAGAACTACCCGGCGAAAACCCGCGACCGTCTGCAAGAAAACTAGTCATATTTGTCAATTAAGGTTGGTGTCGAGCATGACCTGTTCGACGTCAGGCACTAAATCATAACCTCACTGTTGACATACCAATAATCAATAATAGATAATAATTATCCGAACAACTTGACCACGGAGTGCTTAATTTGTATATTTTATTGCGAATTCATTTCAACTTATAACAAACCCATACATATAGCGGTACTGTACAAGTAAATTATTGAAAACGTTTTATCAAGTTTTAAGAACTTTTAATACTATTGGTCATTTAACGTTTAACTGGCGATTGTTAAATTGCGTGGTTTGCTTCTAATGGAAAAAGTATATACTGTGCTAAAATATTTTCCTCAGATTCTTTTGTATAGATTAAACTTATCGTTGAAATGTAATATAAATTGCATCGGATTAGTAGTTTTTATTAGATTAACTTCGGTTACACTATGTAAACATGTGCTACGAATATAACATTTAATGCAATTCATATATATTATTTTATTATATATTTATATTTTATATTTTATTTTAATCTTTTATAGAATAAATTTCAAGAAATTAAAACAAAGAATGTTAACGTTTATAATTAATAAGTGAATTATGATTTTGAAGGAAGAAGCGAACAAACACCAACAAGCATTCAAATCTCTTAGTTAAAAAAAAATAAAACAAAACCATGGGACACACATTCACACATACAGAACAACATACAAACAAAAGCCAGTGACACGAACACTTAAGGAAGAGTAGACAGTTACTGCCTTTTAAGTTAAGTAAAATAATATTATACACAAACTATTCAGCAAACCTACACTTATACTTATTTAAAGGACAATAAGGAGGATTTGCCTGCAAGTAAATGTTGACTCCTATAAAATATCTTCAATAACGCTAAATGTGCAGTTTTCGTATTAATCGATTAGCTCGATCAATGAAATCTTGGTATTGATCACATGCTCTGGGGAAACATATCAGTGTCAGTGTCAGCATCGTTTTATAATGTGTATGGTCTGTACAAGATTTTCGACACTATGTCACTGGAGCGGATAGAATTGTTGCTCCACAATAAAGGAAAGTCGATGAATGGGAAGATGATGTGTTTACATTTGTCATAGCGTTTAGTAAAAAGTCTTCCTTGTGTTTCGATTTCGAAATATGAATGTGACCTATGGCGTCTGTGGTGTCTTTAATATTTATAATATATGGCATTTTTATATAAATCTTCTAATGCATTCAACAAACTACACGAATTGACAGTATATCAATATACTAAAACATATGTTAGTACAATGCATTTAAATATGTCTTCTTTACAGCATATGGGCACCTACTGCATGCTGGGACATCTGTAACAAGCAATCCTTATATTTACCAGACAGCAAGATTAATAAGCAATAATATTCTATCAAACGACAAACTATGTTTGACTTTCTGGTATCAAATGCGTGGGGCATTTTTAGGGACACTCAATGTGTATCAAAAGACTGGAGATCAGTTAGGAACCCCAGTAGAAAAAATATCATCTTCAACTTTATATGTCTGGCACAGAAAAGAAATTGAATTGATATACTTGCCATCTTTTCGAATTGTATTTGAAAGGGTGCAAGGCTCCAATGATGCTAGTGTAGCAATAGATGATGTTTCTATTCGTGTTGGAAACTGTTCCGGTAATTTCATTTGGCTGTAATAATTGTAATAATTTGTTTTATTTTATATATTTTTCTCCAAGAATATAATAATCGTACATTCATTCAAGATTTCTACTGTCAATAAAAAACCCCTACTTTCCGACATTTCACTGTTTGTCTTAACAGTTTAATGTTACACTCCCGAGAGATTAGTTTTGAAGAGAAAATGTTTAAATACAATATGTGGTATACTATATAACTATTGAGAATTAAATATTTTTGTCAAACATATATGAACTATGCATATGGCCATCTGTTGTAGGATGTTAAAATAAACAGCAGACGTTTTTAAATTGGAAAGCTTCAATCTGAGATTCATTGCCAAAGGAGAGCTTTCTGCAAAATCAATATTGCTACATGATTCTTTATTCGTTTTAAGCAATGTTTTGGTGTGTCGAAGTATCCACTACATTTGCAGTCTTGGTCTCTGCAATTGACGAATGATTATCGTAACATGTCAATAATGTAGCCGAAATCACAACAATCGTTCAATGAAAACATAATATGGTGTTTAATAAATTTCTATACTGACAAAAATGTCCATTAGCTGAATTGTTTTATAAAATTATATTTGCAAACCATACAACTGACAGATAAATATGTCATATAACACCATACTTTTCCAATCTTGTTATTTATTGTATTTGTTTTATTTTAATTTCATCTTGCAACTATGCCGCACCTTGAAACGAACTGCATCTGAAACAGGTTCAATATTTGACTGCACGTTTGAGAATGGTCCATGCGGCTGGAATATAGAGTTGGATAACTTGACGTGGATAATTTCAAAGACAACAAGTTATCCCTATGACCACACTAAAGGGTCAGGTAAGAAGTGGTATATGACTGCATTTTCATTTGTTTTAGCTTCTCGAGTAGACTTTGCCTAGGTGGAATTGCATAAAAAGGCAGTGACGTATCTTTTGTATATCAACATATATTTGTAATAATTTATTATTGTTCTTAATCTGCTTTCTGCATATAAGATTGTCAAAGAAGAAATTATTGTAATTGTCTCTTGTGTGATTGGAACAAGCATTTATACTGTCAGAAGGTAAGTATTGGTTCCAGACATTTACAGGCACTTGTATATTTATATATAATTATTTATTATACACCTAAATAATATAATCTGAAAACTTTGGCCTTCGTGGTATACCTTCCTAAAAAAGTTTTTTCTATTTAATTAAACACAATGCAAATATTTCATGAATCAAAATTACAAAAAGGAATTAATCAAAGTTACAGAACAACGCACAAAATATTTTATAGAATGAAACAATCACAGGTCTGGAAATTTACAAGCTAAGTAAGACACAAATTCAAATGTATTTTCTTTTCCTAATGGAACACAAGTTATTCCAGTTATTTATAACCGGACGCCTAAGTAATCAAATATATATTTTTAACCTTTTATACAGACTTTCTCTAAATAAGTTTTTTATTTACACTGCCATTCAAGATGGTCACATATTTGCCATAAGGGACTTATCATTTAGTAAAGGTGTGTGTTCTTAATCTCTGATGTTTTGTTTGGGGTGTTAAAAATTAGACAGCCCGCTATAGATATATTGAGAATATTTTAATCCTCTTGGCCCTTGTTAAACAAAAATTCACAATTTTCAAATAGGTAGAGACGCTCAGGAGCTTATAACGCTCACTTGACTTACAATAGCTCTTTTTGAACTAAAAGTGAAAATTTTTTTAACCACAAGTAACTCGTACAGAAAACTTTAAGATGAATTAAACACAGAGAACGTTCCTGCTTAAACATTAAAATATCGTATAATCTAAAATCAAAGAAAATTTAACGCTACCGAGATATGCCTCAACTAAGTATCCACCATATATGTTGTTTCATTTAAATGAAAAGTTGTAAAATCTTTAGACCGCTTCTCGACTGTAAATATTTGAACATTAATCAACTTAGAAACATTTGGCGATTAGGTTCAGGCTATCTTAGTTACAAACTAATATAAGAGATATAGAGAGTGTTACAAACAGCAGCTAATAGGACCAACGAGACTAGTATGAAATGTTAATCAGTTAACACTGGACATTTGTTTACCATTGGTATAAAAGTTTGTATAATGACTATGGCATTACAAGACTTGTGCTGATATTTAAGAGAACATACTCGACACTGTGGACAAATTGAAGGTAAACATTATACCAGTGATCAGCAAAATTGACTTTAATGCAAGTTATATAAATGCCTTCCATAGTTATTGAATTTACTTTTAAACAGGCCGCCTATAATACACTATCTTGCAATGTACAAATATTGTATTTGAAGGTAATGGATACTCCCTGCTAGCCTTATTTTACAACTCTCAGCCAAAAGGAACAACGAGATTAGTACACAACGTCAATCAGTTAACACTGGACACTTGTTTAACATTTTGGTATTTCATTTTGTATAATGCCTCTGGTGAACTGAATGTTGCACTGAGATTTAATGGCACATACACGACATTATGGAAAACTTCAGCGACAACATCATATAAGTGGTCTTCAGTAAATATTGACATTATTGCAAGCCAGATAAATGATGCAACTTTTATAGTTATTGAATCTACAAAGGGAGTCTCAAATGTAATTGCAATAGATGATATCAGTGTAAGAACAGGCAAATGTTCAGGTAATTACTTATATTGTGTCTTTTATTTTCATGCTTGTAAATTTTATTGTGTCTTATTATTTTCATGTTTGTAAATTTATGGAAGTCGAAAGATATAGAAAAGCACATCAAACACGGACATTACTTTTGATATGCTACTGTAAATTATTATCAGATTGATGAAAGCATATTATGAAATATACAAATACAATGCACACCTAATTGATCTTATACTATTTTAAGCGTTTTGTTACCTTATAGTGGCATAGCGTAACTGCCGATTCACTATTTGTTAAAAAAGTTCGAATTATGATAAAAATAATAAACGTGATTCAAGTTCTGTCAGTCCATTCCGTATAGTAAGACGGCGTACTATGTATTATTTTTCGTGAAATAATGTTCAAGAACACACCCTTTGATAGCATCAGTTATATCAGATTGTGAATAAAATATAAATTTCGCTTGCCGTAAACAATTTCAAAAAATGAACCATGATCTAACATAATCTAAGATAGAGGAAAGCCGACGGTTTCGTTTATAAAAACGTTTTAACTTTGATTTAAGATTAAAACAATTATTCGTAAGCTGGTTTTCTATGTGTCCAAATAAAAGGATATATGATTGATTTGACTGAATTGTTGCCTAACGTCCAGCAATTACTATGATAGGTTTATTCGAGACGAGAACAAGTATAAAATAATTAATCAGGTATCAGAATACACATGAATATAAAACACAAACAAGTTTTGTTCATATTAGACAATACCACGTTAGCCGATGTGGAAAGCAAGTTTAGAAAATAATCAAAGTATATTGACATATAAATATTACATTTTATTGACGTGCACTGCACGGTTCTACTGGAAAATATAATATAATGTCTTCCCTTAGGTCCTGTTATCGAGTTAGATAGCATTCATAATTATTACATACATTTTTTTCAAGCATTAATTAATGTCAATTGGTTAGATGTGCTGGCATAAAAAAATGGAAAATTGATCACTATAAAAATTTCATTGAAGATACGATTTGTTGTTATTTTTTCAGGTGACAAAAAATACGAACGGCGATACAGAAGTTCTTTAGATATTTTACTGATTGATAACTGCCCGAAACAATTATTGGACGAACGGACATTCAGTTTGAATTACTATCCAAAATACAGTGAATGTGAAGACGTTCATAAACAAGCCCAGATGATGGCAATGACTAGTTGTAGTAACGTTAACGCTAGTGAAAAGGAATATTGTAATGTATCCTTATCTGCTATTAAAGGAAAGAACATGCATTGTTTTGTGTTGCCGAAAAATATTTCAGTCAACTATACATGCGAAGGTACGATTCATATGTGTTCTAGTAATATTTATTGGTAGATTCTCATATAATTATGCTTTTATTATGCTAATGCCATTTGTGTGACTTAATCTGCATTCTCTGAATGCATTGCAAATATCTTTAATATCCCATTATCCATCACAATCCCAGAAGTACGGCGGATTCTAACAAACTGTTGCTATACTCACATATTGGCAATGTCAGTAGTATGAAATTATAACAAAATTTCAGTAAAATCTACAAATCTTTGGTTGCAGCTTAAACAGTTAAGAGTGAATTCATTATTTCGGAAGTTCTACAGTCGTCGTTTAACGATAAAGGAGTATGCTTTGTACAAATGACACGTGGGTGTGCTTTTAATTTCGTTCCGTCAATTTACCTTGCTTAAGACTCTTATGCTCAAATTTAACAATAACATAACATTGAATAACTCGACAAGTGTAACATGTTGTGCAGGAACCGATGACCTTTCCGGAGTACCTAAGTTCATCCAAATTTTTAGTTCTTTGCTTGTTCTCTTGTGGTTCAATCAACAAAAATACTACGTTTGTTACGTTTTATTTTTTCAGTGTCTGCATCAAATTCTATGGGAGAGTTGAACCAGGAGGACAACTTCAAGGTCATAGGTAATTATAATTTGTAAATTGAAGTGGATATTACATTACCGTTATTGGATATAATAAATTATACGTAAACCTATTCCGCGCCTTTATATCACTGACAAAAAATGTCTTAAGTTTAGTGTCACTTTATAATCGGCTTAACATTACTGTATACATATACACGCTTCACACAAATCTCGCGTGTCATGCTTTAAACATGTGTATTGATCACTGGATAATATAGTCAATATTTTATTATATGTTTTTATGACACTAAATATAAATACATTTTGATAATTTGAGAGATCAATTGGTTATTTATAAACGGTTTATAATGAAACGTAATTACAGGAATTGGTGTTGGTGCAGGTGCTGCTCTGCTGGTCCTTATTATTTTTATTACAGTCTGCTTTGTGAAAAGGTAAATATTTATTTTATATTGAGAAAGTTAGGACAAATCTCGAGTGTAAACTAAATTCACTTGCTTCATAAAAAATATTAAGTAATTTTTTTTGTTAAAATTTTTTCAATGGACACGTACAGGGGGCCCCATATGATTACGCAGTTATTAGCAATGATAATGGAAACTGTAATAATACTAGGCTCTAATTACATAAAAAACAACAATTACATCATTTACCACATTATGTTATTTCCAGTTTATTATCATTTTGTAATTTAAATAACATTGATAGGGAAAAAAGAAAAACATAAATTCCTGACGAATGAAAAGTTTGAATCGTAGAACATTACAGAGTTACATAAATACATGTCAATAATCCGATTTAATCGAACAATGACTTTTATTTCCACATTCGTTTTATCAATCGCTTTTTGTATGGTTATGATCGTTAAAATAGACAAAAATTACGCGATTTAAGTTATACAACCTTCCAGATATATCAACGGTAAAACAAAACATTCCGACAGACGTATATTACAGACGAAAGACTGGAGTGTTTGCTGATTAATTTAAGATGTGACATAAATGTATAAACGAATATACATGTACTTTAATTATAAATGTCATAAAATTTAGAAAAACGTATCGTTTTATTGAATAATAGGTTCTTACATACGTTTTTGCGAAAGACCCCGTGATCTTCCACGAGTGATAGAAATTCTATGTCTGATGGGAGTAGAAAAAACATCAACAACTTTCAATATCGAGTGGAAGCTCACACGAGTTTTCCAAAAAATGCATTAAAGTATATATTTCTACAATCTGTAAACCAATAACTTTTACGTCTCGATATCTGTAAAATTATTGTTTAATATCCGACATCTAATCAAAACGGCCCAAACAAAAACGTTAACCAAATTGTTGTAGGCGTTTTGATTGGATATCGCAACGACTACATACGAGTGCGTGTAAGCTAATCTGTGCTTGGTCATCTGAACAAAACAATCTGTAATACGCAGAGAAAAATCAATACTTTTTCCGTCTTCAAGAAATCATCAAGACACTTGCAACCGTTTTCTCTTGTGGAAAGTTACATTTAGATATAAAATTTAATGTACAAATTATCGCCCTTGCTGGAGTTTGTTTCTTCTAACAGATTTATCTATCCAATATGAGAGGTAATGTTAGAAGGTCATTTTTCGGAACACTATCCAAACCGTCAAGTCATCCATTCACTGACTTTAGCATACTATTTATGTTTAATAGATATTTTGATGCCTTGTAATGTCTAATCTTTTAAATAATAACACTCTTCTGTTCACTCGGTTTAAACATGCATATCATAATTATTTTTATCTTCAACTTAAATCACAGTTTGAACACAAAATAAGGGATAAGGGAAAACAAGGACCAGCACCTTTTACGAGTTTTGTTGGAAGAGTAGGCTTGCATGTGTTATTTCTAAATAGAAGCTAAATTATGTGTACATTCGAAACAGACAAAACAACACTGAAATGGGAGTAGCAATGACATAATGACATTATTGTGCAAAAATATATTACAAAAAGGCCTATAATTTATTATAATAATTTATTTTAATTGCAGGAGAACTCGACATGTAAATAAGAAGAAACAGAAAAAAAATAAGCCTAAGCAAGGCAGTGATGTCAATGATGCAACATCCGGCAAACAGGAAAGCGTCAAGGACGAAGATGTAGAGGTTGTATACTATAATGAGCAATACCGATAAGAAGGAAATAGTAATTTAATGAAAATGTCTAACTTGATGGACAGTATGGATAATCCAGTACATTTAAATACAACCAATAAAAGTTCCAATGATATCGTCTATTACAACCTAGATACAAAAGTCATGAACCAAATTTTGAATGAAATTAACCGGAAAATAGACAAAATTACCGACTTTAACTCTGACAATAAAGAAGATGAGTACGATAGAACCACTAATATACGTTTAAAGAGAGAAGAACATAATGTGTACAGTCATGCTGTAGATGATGTGTATGACAGTGCAAGTCAAACCAGGAATCCTACACATGAGGAAGATGTATCATACGATCATTTTGCTGGAGGAACGTCTGAATCTAATTATAGCGTTGTACATAAAAAAACTAAAAAGTAATGTACCTGACCTCAAATTCATAACCATATTCAATAAATAAGCCACTATCTTAGAATGAATTTATGCCATACACACCATTACAAAATTATAAAACGAGTACGTGACTTACAATTCTGCTGTCTGCATGTATTCTACTGATTTTTTTTGTTTCAAGTTTTTACAAAAATGTGATTAGACGTTATTTCTTGTTTAGTGAAAACACCTTTTAATTTTACAATCTCATATCTAATAATCTGCAGGTTTGATTCTTTACCAAAATAAAACGTGTACGATATCTTTAATTGAACTCTCATTAGGTGTATTGTTTTACATTTTATTCCTTCCATATATATTTAATCGAAACGATTAACACATAAAAGAATTACTCATATTTTCCCGTTTACTTATATTTTCAATGGGATCGATATACAACGTCACTCGCGTATGTCTTCGTTGTTTTCAGTAAGGGGATGGTAGTAACTCACGTGAATGGTGTTATGTGTTTAAACCTTACATTTTTTAGTTTTTATTAAGGTTATGAAGAGGTACATGTTCCATTTATTTTACTAAATGCAATTGACATCATATTCTATCGCTAATTTTGTTTTTGCCCTGACGAGGAGTCAATTAGGTATAATAAGATTTTGTTTAAGCTACTATGCGCCTACTCGTTTTTGAGAACTACAAAAGGGGTCTATATCTTGCAAGCAGTATTACGCTCTGAAAATATGTCACACACTAGTGTCGCATTCAAATGTTCTGTATTGTAACCTGACAACTCTCGTCCACGAAAGGTCCTTCCCTAGCCTCCTTCCTGGGGAGAATTGGGGATGTCATTGGTTTGAACACTGGGAACCCTCCGAGTCCATTAACTGTGACTAAACAACAGCGCATGTAAGAAAGTAGCAAAGAAAACCGACCGAACAACAAGAGCCAAAAACCAAGGGACAGTTACAAATCCGGATATAGACAAACACAACACAAAAATCAAAAACATAAAACACAGAAAGAGAGTAACCCGAACCCAATAAAAACCATGGGTGCACTCAGGTGCTCCGGACGAGTAAGCAGTGCCTGCCTCTAATTAGACACCCGTCGAATTACTCATTGTCTTGTCTAGGGAAAAGTCAAATCCAGGAATAAGAAACAACGTCCAGATATTTTCATAACTAGTACATTTAAATACATATTTTTGTTTTAATAAAAATAACAAATTCGAAATGCATATATGATAAGACATCAGTAAATATTGTTAGCAAGTACTGGAACAAGCTACTAATAAATTAATCGTGCTATAATTAAACAAATATCCTTAACAATCAGAAAATGGGGACGGGATGGTAAGGTATTACGACATCTACTATAGATTACGTACCTGATAACACTGACATTTTTAAACCTTACTGTGGTCAGGATGTGCGCAACTCCAAACTCAATAAGAATGTTTTTCTTAATTTTGAACAAGCTGCAAATATATGAATATAGATTTTTATGGTTTATAAATATACAGAAGAAAGTTTGATAAACGCAAATTTTATGTAACTAGCAAATCTATGAACGTTACTTTACTGTGTCCCACCTACGCAAACTTTGCACAGTTGGGATGGCGTAGGTTTTTTCAATTACCAGCCACTCCACCATTAGCATATTATATTTTTGTAAAGTTAATTGTGCAGCTTACATGTATAAACTGAACTGTTGTGTATATGTTTTTTTAAGTATTTTTAATGCCTCAAAGCCTACGTTCTAGAACCTCTTTGCTAAGATGGGATCTTCATTTTAGTATTTTAATATTTTTCTTTTGATATCGTGGTGTTCTGTAAAAAATGTGGAGATTATGGTTCAACTTTTTATGCTTTATAGCTGCATTTATATTATAATGCGAGTAATATCCCCATCATGATTGAATGGGTTATTGATTATTGTAATTAAAGATTTCCATATAATTGTATGCAACGATGTTTTATGACTTTTATCTTATGTTGTCATTTAGTTAATTTTTCAATTTTTTTTCACTTCAACAAAACCTAGTACAGTCTGTTTTGACTGAACAATATGTTACGTTCTTACTATTATAAGCGAAATATATATTAATTAGTTACCACAGTAGCAACCGTGTTGCCAATGACAGAATTAAAGTGTTCAGCATCGATTAATGTCGGTCTGTTTGTGCTCATTATCTTTTAATTTATTAAATGATTATTGTCATGTATCTGTAATGTTCGTGCCAATGCTTTCCTTTATTGCTTTGAGTAGTTGTAGAACTGGGGTTTCTGGACCACGTTTCCACCTGTTATCCTTATGGGAAATAGTTTAACCTCCCATTGTTCGGTTAACATTATGACGTCATACAAGTGTTGCATAAAGTATTGTGATGTAATGGATATAGCAATTAAAATGGTATCGATAGGTTTTTAATTGTAATTAATAGGTGTATTGTAATTAATTAAATATATTGCAGATTCCTTACATTGTGAGTGTAGTGATTAAAATGCGTTATTCTTTTTTTTTGGGGGGGGGGGTTAATTCATGATCTATGTAAGGGTGTTAATATCGTGTTGTTCAGCTAAAAACAATAAAAAGACATATTTTTATATACAGTATTTATTTTCTCCGTCATAAGAACAGCAGGGTCGGAGAGCCATCCCAAACTGTCTTTACAATATGCATAATAAAATATAGCACTTTATAATACAATATAAACAGAGATTCATAGTTCATGATTTACAGGTTATTCACATCTGCAGCTGATATCCATGAGCTGAATTTCTTTGGCCAATTGAACCATTTCACGAAATATTGTTTGTTACGTCCCTTGCCTCTTGTATTTATAACTTTTTCAATTTTCCACAGATCGTCATCTCGCACATCGACTTTTTGTAACTCCGATGGGTAAAATGTTCCCTTTATTTCTTCGTCGTTAAAATCCACGACTCTGTATACTGGTAGTCCACCACGTAAGATGCGTTGGGAGATTTTAAATATTTCACCAGACCATTTTTCATCGTATTCCCTTGTAAAAGGATTTCTGATATAAGTGATGCGGACTTTGTCTCCAAGTTTAAAACGAAATGGTTTTCTTGTTGTCTTTGATTTGATTATTGGCACTGTTTTCTGAGGCCAATACATTTTCCACCACAAGTTAGTTTCTTTACTCTGTGTAACCTTTTCAGGTGGTATCCCAATAGTTCTATGATATGTCTTGTTATAACTGTTTGCGAAATGCTGTAAGGAATCGATGTAATTGTACGACTGCTTAAAGGTCATGTATCTTGTTATCTTTGATCTAATAGTTTTAATGACTCTTTCTACATAGTTGGCCTTTATTTCCGTATTTTGGGCAAATAGATGTTGTATCCCTCGTTGTTCAAGTAATACCGCTACTTGTTTAGATCTGAATTCTTGTCCTTTATCTGTGCGTATTCGATTTGGTGTTCTCCCTTCTAGAAGAATGTCTTTCAATGCGTTGGCTACAGACTCTCCCTTTTTATCTTTTAATGGTCTCATCCATACGTATTTTGAAAAGATGTCTATAACCACAAGAACAAAATTTGATCCACGATTTAATTTGGTAAATTTCGTCATATCCATAAGATCCGCATCCCACTGATCATCAATGCCAGTCGTGATGACTCTATTTCGTTTGAATGATCGTCGTACAGGTCTCTGTAGGCTATATGGTTCTTGTCGCTGCAACCACTTTCGTATCTTATATTTACTGAGTACATATTTTCCTTCTTGTCGTACAAATCTGTACAACTTGTCAGGTCCTGCGAAACTAGCTGGACTTGACGGATCGTGATATATCGAACTCAAATATTGCTCCCACCTGGCCATATCTACACACTTTCAGTGAATGTTAAAAATAAGTATGATTCTGAGCTTTATATATCCTTGTCTTCCTCGTCCTCCTCCTCGTCTTCTTCGCTGTTATTTTCTTCATCCTATTCTTCGCCGTCATGGTATTCCTCGTTGTCAATGACTTCATCGAGATAGCTTTCCAACAACGACCTATATTTCCTAACAGATATTTTAATGGCTTTTTCATAGTCCACGCCATCGGTAACTAATCCATCGATAATTTTCATGACCTTGTTATGTAATTTGCCGTTCTGCAACTGTAGAAGATATTGAATAAGACAAGAATATTTGGAAATAAACTCATCCATATGTTCGTCTCTAAGTTTGCGATCAGCCTTGCTTCTAGCCTCTTCTTCATCTAAGCCGTCAGACATATATTGATCGACTTTAGTTTCCCACTTGTCTTTGTTTGACTTTCTAGCTAAGGTGGCATCTTCGTCGTCTTCGATGTCAAGTTTCAGTTTTTTCCTATTATTATCATCGTTATCATCCTCGTTTAATTTTCTTTTCAAATCATTTTCTGGGCACCATCTATTCATATGTCTGGCCAAGTCATGCACGCTTTCAAACACTAACCCACAATCGTCACAGGAAGGCATGTTTTCGTGTTTATCTTTTAACAAAATATCTGGTTGGTTCACTTCTTTATTCTTCTGGTGTTCTGAAGCATCTGTCTGTTCACTTCGATGTCTGTCTGGCAAATGAGGCATATCTGACCATTCCTCTTTTATATACTGTCCGCTGCCGATTTGAGTAAGTTTCAAATGTTCAAAGATGTCTGTTTTCAATCTTTCATCTTCTGGTGTTGTTTGCTTCAAATCTATAAATAGATAACCATGAGGTTGCTTTGTTCCTTCATTGTATTTCATCATAGACTTCTTGGGATTATTTGGATACATCTGTCTGGCAAAAATTGTGGGTCCAACCTGATCGCGTGGGTTTTTAAATAATACCATATACTGGCTATTGATGCTCATGGTCCTGCTTTCTTTTGATTTGTAAAATGCGTTCTGAACAAGGCATGCAACGCTAAGATTTCTATGATCACTTCCCTCCACAAAGAGTTCCCAAACATCCCGACTATTAGTAACATACTTCATTAGATCGTCTAAGATTATTAAAGTAGGGAATTTTGTGTCAATGAATGAATCTTCATTTAAGTCCTCCGGGATACCCTGAACAAAAACCATGTGTTTTACTGTCTGCTTCATTTCGTTGAACAGGGGTTGCCATCTTTTGTAACACCAAACGATACGTTCTGGATTCGGTTTTATCATAGACATAGCATTTTCTAGAAGTCGTTTCATCCAAAACGTCTTCCCAGATCCAGTCGGTCCTGCTAACATCATGGTGAAAGGATGTTTTAAAATCACTCCTCCTCCTCCTCCTCCTCCTCCGCCGCCGCCGCTGCCTCCTCCTCCGCCTCATCCTCCTCCTCCTCCTCCACCGCCGCCGAAGCCGCCTCCTCCTCCTCCTCCTCCTCCTCCTTCTGTTTCATGTTCTGTATATTCATGTTTATTTTTCATGTGCCGCATTAAATTGTCTTATCTAGAAAATGTCAAGCCACAATCACCACAAGTCGTAGACATCGTTGCGAGCTTTTATAAACACGTCTTCCTCCTTCTGCTGCTTGGCTAAAAATGAAAATGACCCGTTCATATGTGGTTTATATT
This sequence comes from Limnoperna fortunei, assembly GCA_944474755.1. NCBI lineage: Eukaryota > Metazoa > Mollusca > Bivalvia > Mytilida > Modiolidae > Limnoperna > Limnoperna fortunei. The sequence continues at coordinate 83,754,889 of OX104117.1, forward strand.
CTCCAGTGGCCATATGCCAGGCTTGTAATACCGTCTTCGAGAATATACCTTTTATCGTCGAATGGGGACAGTCCTAGTTTGTTGATAGTTATGTTGAATAACTGGTGGTCATATGATCTGATCTGGGTCATTGCAGACATGTGAATGGTTCTGTCAAATAAGCAATCTTTGTAATGTTGGTGTCTGGTATGCTGTTTAATGACACTCTTCTTGATTCCTTTGGCTGTCTTCTTTTCGATCAACTTTTCATCTTCTTGATAGACAAGAGAATACATTTTAGATTTTAGACCTATAAATTCTTGAACAGGTATTCCATGGGTTTCATCCTTCATTTTGCCTAGAACTTTTCTGTTTACTGTACTGTAAAGGGGATGACTTTGGTCGTACTCTGATGTATCGAACAGTTGTTTGTCTTGTAGCATGTCACTGTACATATCATCTTTATAGATGCTATAACATAGACTGTCCGTGTCCGTAAATAAAAGCTGCGCGTTTGAGCCATACCTCTTCTTCATGTAGTTATAATGAAAATCATACATAAGCGTCTTCGACAGGTCTAATATGGTGAATCCTACGTAAATTGGTCTGTTTAGATACAATTTTTGCTTGAGTAAATGAACGGCCACCAAATCCTCGTTAAATATTTTAAATGCATGAAATGATGGCTTGTTGGTTAATTTCCTTGCTCTTGCTTGGTTGTTGACTAGTTGAACGTCGATTCGTTTTCTAAGGTTTTCCATTGTCTTGCCAAACACAGCGTTATTCATTAGCTTAAAAAAGTCTTTATCGAATTCGTTTTTGGCAAGCTTTCTCTTCTCTGTGTTAAAGTCAATATACCTTTTCAACCATGGTTCCTGTCTGAAAGTCATTACTCGATAAACTTTTGTCAACTTTAGGCCTAAACTCAAATATAGCTTCAAGTTTCTGTAATGGACCACATACTTTTCTTTAGGTCTTAGATTAGGGATAAGTTTTTCTGTTGAAGTTCCTTTCAGACCAAGATCTTCTAAAAGAGTTTTGGCATAGGGTGACAACATGTTTTCCGTGACTTTTATTCTTTCTGGTGCTAAAGGATATTCGTTATGAAGATCGTGAATTTCATGTGGGTATTCCAGGTCTTTATCTAATATGTATCCATCGCAATTATCATCTGACATCGAGTTTACATCGAAGTTATCTATTTCTTCTTTTTCAAGCCATCTAAACCCGTCTACAGGAAGGCTTTGTGACATCGCCCATCCGTATAAATTGTTAGCGTCTAAATACATTACATGGCTACTTGGTTGACCTGGATCAAAATCTGGGACGTGTTTGTTGTTAGCTTTAGCATGGTGATGTGATATCATAGATATTCCACCTCTTAATCCTTTTTCAATAAATAGGTGCATGTCTATGTCGGTCAGCAATTCCAGTTGTACACCTGTCATCTTCAACGCAGCCTGCCATGCCAACCCGGGAGAGGTGTAAAAGTGAGCTGCATCTAATCCATAGTAGTTTAGACAAATATCTCTGAAGTTCTCATAAACGTCAGCTAGAGAGAGAACGTCTGTAAGGACGTAGAGGTCATGGTACTGTCCGAGGTCATTTAGATTAAATTCTTTCCATACTTCCTGCGCATGTGTATAATCCTCTTCTGTAATGTCTTCTCCCGACAATGAACTGTGAAAAACTTCGATGGGTGGTAGCTTATTTTCTGAAAATTTTGGTTCAGTGTCGAAATACTCGTATGGGTAGACTTGTTTTCTCAAAAGAAGCTGAATGTCATGCTCTGTAAAGTAATCTTTAATATGGTGAAATTTTTCGGAACCATCCTTCTCCAAATTTTGTACTAATTTTTCTAAAGATGATGGCATAAACTGAAACGAGTCTATGAAATCCATACATCCTAATGAAAATGAAATGTATTTCTCCATGTTGTTCGGTATACATTTTAGTTGCTTGTTGACTTTTCCTATAGCTTGCATGATCAGATGACTGTCATAACCCCTCAGATTGTGGAATATAACAGGAATGCGTCCCGTAAACTTGAAATTGATATTGCAGTCTCTATGTGCTGCACCTCTAAATTTGCCCGTCACCTGACAATGGACTCTTACTCGATCATCATCTAATGGTTTTCTGCAGATATGACAATGAGTAGCCTTTATGAATGATTGCCAATCACTACCCTTCATAACCATAGGCTCGCAATGTTTAAACCTTTTCTCTATATCCTCTTGTTCGCTGACCATACATTCCTTGGAAGTTGCCGGTGTCAGAATCCACATGGTAAGTGCTTGGTAGTCTTTCTTGTCGATGATTTAGATGGATCTCTCTCACAACCTTGAATGGGCACCTGAAGACTTTCAAAATCAGCATAGATGACATAGGGTACTTTCAACTGTTTTCTAACGTCTTTGTAGAATAACCATTTATCCTCTTCCTTTGGTATTTCCATTTGTTTGACAATATGGTTTATGGTCTTCGAGAAGTCGTTCCTTGGTAAATCCATGAAGACAATAAGGACAATGAAAATGTTTGTCTCGGTGACTATGTTGATCACTAAGCAATCTGTTCAAGTCTTTGATCCAACAATAGTGTGATTTATTTTTGTCCGATATCAACAGGAGATTGACATGCTTTTCGCAGCGATTCTTTGTTATGTGTGCTGGGAAGACTTCGTTCTTTTCATATCCGAATACGTTGACGGAAATATCGTTTTGCTTTTCAAATTTCGGTATGTCCTCCATTTTCACGGGAAACGAAATGTTTGTGAATTTTATATCAGTTTGAAAGCTTTGATACTCCCTTACTCATACTGAATGATGTTTACTAGGACGCAAAGCAGCAAGAACAGACCACATGAAGCATTTATTATCCTTGTTTTTCACGTTGATTATCGCATGTTTTGACCTTAATTTGATTGGCAGAGGGATATAGCTAGATCCACGCAGCGTCTATAGCGTGCCATGTGTATGGTTAAATCGATAACTTTGTCCACTGTCCAATTGCTACCTTGCCGTTGATACTCGATAAAGGAGTTGTACGTCTTCTTAATGGATTCTTTCATGCCTTCGTCGATATCTTTTAAACTTGTCTGGCATTTACCGCGAAAATGTGGCTCTGCTGATTCTATTTTATCTCCGTTTCTTTTAGTCATTTTCACTTTCACAGACAGATACCACTTGATTCCGCCTCGTTCTTTAATGGCTTGTTTGATGACATCTTTCACGTCGTCATATTTGCTTCTCAAAAACGCAATTGTTTCGAATTTTGCAATACCTTCAGCCGTAATAGTATGCGTGTTTACTGTTCCTCCAAGAGCTCGATCGTTACACGTTTCAACAGGTTGTTGTTCAGTGGCGTCATTATTTTGTGTTACCTTAGACTGTCGAACGGTACCTTGGTGTTCAATAATATAGGATTGTTGACGAACTTTCTTCCTTCCTTTATTACTCCCACCACCTATCTGGGTGTGTGCTTTCAAATTGTCTCTCCTTCCGAATGTTGTTTCGCAGATAGTACAGTTCCACTTTGCATCAGTATGTACAGTTTTCATGTGACGACTTAAGCCTGCTCTTTGCGCAAAAGATTTGCCACATGTATTACACACGTGAGATGATGTTGATAGTTTGGCTTTCTTACACGGAGATTCCATGGTTTCACTTCAATATCTGTGAAGAAAATGAGTTGGACTATAAGCAACGCACTATATATGGCATGGTATCACGTGACATAAAAACAACCAATCATCATTCATACCTGGAGAGCTTATCGCCGCCGGTACTCGCCCACGGGTCGGAAAAATAGCTCTCGAATCTACCGACCGTACGGGTTCCCAGCATGGATACAAATATGAATAACATATTGATTGATATTCAAGAACGTTTGATTAAGGCCATAGCCAAAGTAGCCACCGCCCATCGACATTTCCATCACTGGAAACGGAGCTGCCCTCGAAAACGAGGCTGCAAAGGCTTTGGTCGGAGAGGTCTTCCTGACTATAGCGGGGCGTACCACATGACACTTCCTCTCCATTGTAAGCTGCGTGGTATTGCCCTAAGTCAGTACACCTTGCCAGTGCAGGAGTCTACTTCAAACTTTCTAGAACTTTATGAAAATATACATTTATACTGCAATGACAAGGTACACTCATGCACATAAAGACACCCCCTTTCAATACCATGTTGCAACTACCCACATCTAATAAAAATAAAATACATAGTATCAACTATGTAATTAGCAATAACGTTTGAATAAGTGTCAATGAAGCGCCCATACTTAAGCTCGGTCAGTAAGCTTAAATCTATTGTGGAGACATAGCGGACATCGAGCTGACAAACGCCCTCGTCTTCCACAACGGAGCCACTCTTCAAGACAGAAACTTAAACGCTTCGGGGAAGCTACCAGGTGACGTCCATATGAGACATTATTCCCCCTTAATCACATATAGTCGAGAGAGTCACGCAGTCGGTCCCAGTAGCCGATGCCAATTTATATTTTGTTAATTTAGTCTAAAATATTTCACATTTATTACAGATTTGATGTTAACATAATTTGTATGAATACTTCACTATAATTCCAACTGGCTTGCTTTATTCAGGCTAAATGTCTAATACGTCCTCTCAGTTTGAATGTCGATTCATAATTAAAATTCCTCTCAATTTTCTCGCTTATATAGTTGCCGCGAGCTATACCATACAACAGGAGATGTCAGGACAATGCTTTGATTAAAATATATAGAAATTTGGAATAACAATACTCCAAAGATCTATTTGTTAATTAATTTATATTAAACTAGACATATCTGATGAATAAATTTAAGATATATGATTTTTACAAAATAATAATCTGTACGTCGTTTTATGCTTCTCACCCCTTTCGCTTAGATTCGTCTATTTAAAGCGTCAGTTGTGAAATGTCGCCATTTTGAACAGATGTGTTTTTTATCGCTCCGATTAAAGTCTATATATTTGACAATGCATCGGGAAAAACACAAATATTATCTACTTATTGTGTTGATATTTTATATTTTCTTGTAGATATATCATTTTAAGTCACGACTTTATTGTGAATCTATTGGATTTATTACATAAACAACGGTAGGAAAAGGGGGATTGGTACAACGAATCGTCATCTTATATTATTGCATTATTTTATTTTAAAGTCACTTTTTGAGACAATGTCTACAATTTAAAATTTTGCTTTATTATAAACGATTTATTTTTTTTAATCAAAGTTGCCAATTACATTATTTCTTAATAACGCCTTCGATATTTATAATTTTCAAACATTTTTGATGATCTGGATTGAACCGGTTATACACACTTGTCATAACACGTTAAGGTCAGTGAACTAGAGATTTAATGTTGATAGCAGACGATACATGATTGTTTTAACAAGGGAGATTAGGACAGCCGTGATTCTGTCAATACATACATTATTTTATCTTAAAAGCTAATTCTTGAAAAAAATGTCTACAATTTTATTATTAATTTTCGTTTATCTTTTACATTATTTATTTAAATCATAATTTTCAAACAAGACGCCGATAATCTTTATTTAAATGAGGCATACACACAAGTCACAACACGTTAAGGTCAGTGAACTACAGATTTAAATGTTTATTAATCGTAGACGAATTTTTACGTTGACAAAATAGCATTTGTTATGACTTGTGAAATATGGAGATCTGTTATGAAAAAGGGGGGATGACGCATTTTAATTACTACACTCACAATGAAAGGCTACAATGGAATCTGCAATATATTTAATTAATTATAATACACCTATTAATTAAAATTAAAAACAAACCATTTTCTCAAGTTACTTCACGTTAAGGTCAGTGAACTACAGATTTAAATATTTATTAAAAACAAACGATTTTTTTTACATTGAAAAATATAACAATTGTTATGACTTATGTGAAATATGGAGATCTGTTATGAAAAAGGGGGGAGTGGGGATGACGCATTTTAAATACTACACTCACGGCTACAATGGAATCTGCAATATATTTAATTAATTACAATACACCTATTAATTACAATTAAAAACCTATCGATACCATTTTAATTGCTATATCCATTACATCACAATACTTTATGCAACACTTGTATGACGTCATAATGTTAACCTCACAATGGGAGGTTAAACTATTTCCCATAAGGATAACAGGTGGAAAAGTGGTCCGGAAACCCCAGTTCTACAACTACTGTTTTGTACGTGTACCTTTAAGCTTAGGTTTAGTCTGTATTAGTGCTAGCTGCTGTATGTTCTTTAACTTAACTCGCTCTATCCTTTAAATATATGTTGCCAATGTCTACATAGTATGTCAGTATATGTGGTTTAATAGTCTTTTGAACTTATGAAATGCATATGTCTTTTCCCTGTGTCTGTGTCAGTTTTAAGATGTATACACGTATTGTATTCTATGGCTTAATATGTGTATTAGTTGTTTGTTTTGTCGGGTTCAAAAGCTCTACAGAGCTTATGTTTATGTTATATGTCACTGTTTATGGTATATAATGTTATAACTTTTTTACTGCAAATAACGCAAAGTACGGAAAAATAGTTTTAAAACATACGTACAAAGTAAAGAATTTCATACGTTTCTTGAACAGGTAAATATATCATAGTTAAGCAAGAGAAGCCTTTTTATCACAAATCCAAAACGACTTGGCTAATATTGTGTATTTGATTAGATAAAACGCGATTAGCTTAGGGATTTCTGCAACCTTGGTAAATGTATATTTAATGACATGTCTTGCCAAGTATTTTTGTAAACTCCAGGTAAAAAAACACCTGGATAATAAATCGGCGTAAGGTTACATATGGCTTGCAACGTGCCAGACCACGTACACATTGTTTTGATGGCTATAAGAAATCAAACAAATCTGTCAAATATAGTAATCTTGTTTCTTGTAAACATAATAGTAATTATTTTAGTTTGGTAATTGTATTTCTGTAATTGGGATTATTATTTGATCTGTTTGTTTGTTTTATTAGATTATTTCGTGTTTAACGACACTTGCAGCAGTTTTTTCAGGTATATCAATGCGTTCAATTTTTTTTGAAGGCGCTAGAGTACCAAGATAAAAACCTTGACTTTCGAAAACGGGCAATCCCACAACCCCAGTGTTAACAGACCACATAAATATTTGATCTTTGTTGACGTAACTAAGATGTATGACTTATGGTTTAGACATTTATCCCACAATAAATGCTATAGATAAAAAAACGAGGCATATGATTAAAATCGTTGCTTTAGTCGACTGCCGTACCAATAACTTCGGGAAGTTAAGTAGTCAATGTATATAATTAAAAATAGATGCCTTTTATTTGTATCGCCTAGCCTCAAACGAGTCTCCGTCTTTTCTATATTTCATAGTTGTTTGCCATGTATTTTCTATAAGTTGTACGAATAATCGTACTCTCATCTTTTCTGTACGTCATGCTTTAATAATGTAAAAGAGATGTACATCATGTTTGAGTTTTCCAAAAATACATCGAGTATGATTTTTGGTTTTGCTCCAACACAAAAGGGACTCAAATCAGATTCTTACGGCAGTTATAAAATTCGGCCACTATGTTATTTCTGATGTTCATATTTACAAGCTTCTCAAGTGCGGGCGATTCTTAACGTGCGTAGAGAAAAACACTCTATGTAGATGTTCGATTGTTGGTTTGAATGGTGTTTAACGTCTCTTTCTCCATTTTTTTCAAATACAGTCGAACTTCAGTATCTCGAACTCGGATCGCTCGAAAACCTGGGATTTCTAGAACACCTATAAAATTACAGAACTTTTCCTCTATATAATTAATGTTGAAATTTCTTCGATTTCTCAAAAACTCGAACAAAATTAGCATTCCCAATAGTAAAAATCCATTCAAAAATCATGAATAACTCGATCTAAAATGATCGATGGTTTGGGTGATAAATTGGTTGTAAAAGGTGTGAAGATCGAAACCATACCTGTAAAGTTCCAAGCTTGTCTTTAATGATATAATCCCTAATAATTAAGCTGACTGTTATTGATGTACGCCTTTGTCGGTAAAATTTGTTAAAATAGGTTGTAATTATTTAAAACATACGCCGATGTATATCGTGGCGTGCGGTATTCATTACGGAGAGAAAGCCGAAGTACCCGAAAAAACCCCGATCTTCCTTTGGAAAATTGGCTATCATAGTCAATTGAGATTTGAAACGAGCAAAACATTCACATAAGTGATACTCGAATCCACAACCTAGTTGTTGACAGGCACGTGATCATGCAACAGTAGATGACTGACTACACGTGCCTTAATCACTCGGCCACCGTTGAACCAACTCTATAAAAACATGGACTATGATACAGTTGTCGCATCCCAATAACATGCTTAAATTAAAGTTTTCTACGTTTATTGTAGATATAGTAAGTATACAACTATCCTAAACCCCTTTACTAAAAAAAATAAAACAATATCTAGTTTTAATTAACTCGTGACTAAATATGTAACTTCCTCATTTATTAATATCAAAACATGGACAAGTTTTTATTCACAGTTATAACTGTTGTATTTAATTCACGATATACTGTTTTAGGTAAGTATATTATTTATATTTTAATTTTACATCATAAGTTTTTCAGCAAAATTTATCTCTTTAAATGTTCTTTCTAGAGTGTCATCAAACAAATTTTGAATCCCCTATTTCAAATGAAACAACTTAGCTGTGACAACAATACTCGTATCAAAGTATATAGCGTCAGTGTTTTAGGGGACCGATGATGCGAGTTAAATACACATGATACTGATGACATAAAAAATATGTGTGACGGACATGAGTCTTGCTCGTTCAAATCAGATTGGATTTCCGGTTGTTTGATGAAGCATGGATACTTACATTTTTCCTATATTTGCAGAGGTAATATACATGTATGTTATAAAGGACAAGGTAGGATAAGGGCCATTTTTGGCCCCCTCGCCAATCTTGCTTATTTTTGTAATGTTAATAAATCTGGATCCCTCCAATACATGCATGATATGTTTGTAGTGTTACGACCTATAGTTTTGAAAAACGCCCGGATGAAAGGTACCATCTCAAATTACTGAAAATTCCCTTACGCTTATAAATTTCCTCTGTGTGATCTGCATTGCGTTGGTTAATTATAAAGATTCACTCAGTTTATTGCTCCATAAGTCTATTTTTGAAAATTGTCTTTAAATGTAATACATTCATTTTTTCGAATCTTAAGATACCTATTGCCTATTGTAGCATTCTGAGATTTGTTTCCATGGTAACAGTATTTCGCTTGTTGTAAGGCGTAATTTTCATATTGCCTCTATGTTGGCATTTCAAAAAGTTTTTAGTATCAAAATTACAACTTATTTTGTTCTTATCTTTAACTTTTAGCTGCTATAATTCATCTTTTATCTAGGGAATGCATGTTGGGATTACAGCAACTAATGGCTGTTCATATTTAACCTTTCTGAGCAACTCGTCTTACTCTTTGTTCTTTTGGAGTTCATACAGTCCGAGCCATTTGTTTTTTTTTTAAATTTATGTTGTACGTATATTGGTACAATAATGTTGCTTATTTGACGAATTTATTTTATGTCCGCGAGATACAAAAAAGGAGCTACATTGTCGTAGCTAGTATGTAAAATGAGTGTTTGCTTTGAGTACTTCTTCTGATACGGGCTAGAGCTGTACTTAGTTTATATGAAAAAAAACTATTAATTTAAATAGCACACCATAGCTATTTAATAGCACAGATAAAAACATTTATTTTCAACACTATTCTTCCATCAAGTCGTCACTGTCTACTTCATCACTGTCAACGTCAGTTGGCGGAATGTCTTGTGCATTCGTAATTTAGTACTAGCGCCTTTTGTACATGTTTCACTCTTCTCTGTCCATCTGTTGTACCCTGGATACCATATTACACTTGCTACATGAGCACAACATCCTACTATGCGTGCCCCTACCTTACATGTGCAATACCAACCAGACACATTTTTATCATTGTACTCCATCCACAGAATGTATATTTTGGATAATGAGTGCCTTGACATAAGTTTGATTTTGACAAGATTTGGCCGATCTTTACACAAGAATAGTGCATAGTTTCCTTCTTCAAAATGTTGCACGGCATACTTAGGTGCAAGTTTCAGTTACTCCCATAGTAGTGTCTTGTAGTTCCTGAAGACATATCAGAGGGAAGTCATGTAGTTCACTTGTCCCATTTATTTCTTCATAAAAAGATTTTTTGCAAGCAAGATTATTTTCTTCTACTATTTTCTTGACACGATTTTCACGTTTTGCGCTTTCTAACATGTCTTTTCCAATATTATCCATGCCAATCACTTATCAAGTGACATTTGAAACAGTTTACCAATGCACAAACTATCCTGACAAATTCGCTAATGTATGGAACGTAATGGTTTGGCATTACTTAGTCAAGAAAACGCCACTTCTTAATACGAACATTTGCGCTCTCAACAACCCATCTTACTTTTGTGACAAGTCTTGATTCATTTGCCTCAGCAGTAGTGTGCTGCTTCTGTCCCTTCTGCATTTAGCATGGCATTTCGACTTGAAAATCGAGACTGTCAACTATAAGAACATCCTTTTCTTGCATCCAGTTATTAATTCCATCTTCGTTTTTTTTCAAATACATGCTTTGCTATTGATGCATCATTGTTTTTTTCCATCTGCAAAGTATGGTCCAATGACATTCAAAATGTATCCATCAGTACCCACTATCATCATAGGTTTTACAAGATGTCTGTTTTTGTGTATGCTATACGTCATTTACTGGAATTGATGATAAGAACTCTTTTGAATATATACGTAAGTTCCATCAAGAACAAGTAGAGATTTATTATCTTCATTGGTGGCAAAAATCTATTTAGCAATAGGCGTGGTATGTTTCTTTATAAACTCTGAATGGTTGATATTTTTAAAACCGACAAAAGATGGAACACATTTTTGCATGAATGCATTTCTAGCTGCATGAACAGCGCGCTGAACCTGATGTTGCTTTAGGGAAAATATAGTTGCCATAATACTGTTTGGAAGACCCGTGCATAATTTAACAAGAAGTGAAGCTAGGAATGTTCTGGTAGATCTTACTTCTTAGACATATGTGACAAATGATGCAACAATGTGAAATTGTTCCTTTGTTAAGCCAGTTAGGTTAGTATAGTCATCTTTAGATAAACATACGGGTATATCGAAGTTCATTTTTCCAGAAGATTTTAACATACCTCTGACTCTGTCCAACAAATCCAGTATGTCAGATCTATTAAAATTCGTTGAAGTACATACATGTGTTATAGTGTTAATGTCATTTTGTTTAAAGTAATCTCAATCAACTGTGTTGGCAACATCTGCTGTTTGCTCTATCACTAACCCGTTTTCAACGAACGCTTGTGTCCTTGCGTCCTTGCATCTTCAGGAACCACTATCAAACGCGACCTTTTTCCACTTTGTTTTTTACAATCAACACATCGAAGATGTGATTTTGATGCTGAATCCAACTGAAGTTTAGACTTTGGACTAAAAAACATTTATTTTTATCTGTGACCTGAAAGTCTGCATCATCATCTAGTTCATCTTCCAAACACTGCGGTTTTGGTGAGTATAAAGAAGCAATATCTCTCAACAGCTTTGCACTACACTGTAGACAGATAGCATCGTCTGCGGTAACAGTGCGTTTCAGTAAATATGAAACATGATCCTTCAACATAGTGTTGTGAATTTTCCTCCTGTTGTTTTCCTTTAGGTGACTCTATTTGCACAGAACGCAACTATATGATTTAACCATTTCTGCATCTGAAAAGATATTTTTAAGTAAGGATAAAAAGAACTTATCACACATTTAGCAGTGATATGGACTTTTTGTCCATGCAATGCAACCGAAAGTTGTAACCCGGTATCAGCAATGAAGACTTTACCAAAGATAACGAACTGATATCGACGATGTTACTATTAATGACGGGCTGATACGCGTAACAGCCCGTCGTCAAAAGTTACCTCATCGATATCAGCCTGCTGTCAATGGTGACGTTGCGGATCATAGAAAGTGATATTGTGCTTAGACATTTATATTTTTTTTATAAATAGTACGTTTTGAGGTTTAGATGGGTTTCTGTAACTGTTTTTGCTGTTTTAAAAATCGCAACTATTATTTCACAGAATTATAAGGATTAAACATTGTTATAGGAAATTATCAATGTGTAAACTCCGGCGACTCCCTCATAAACTTGACATAAAGTCCTTCGGACTTTATTTAGTTTGTGAGTGAGTCGCATGAGTTTACATTGATAATTTCCTAAAACAGTGTTTAATCCTATATTAATTTTACTTTATCAATGTCAAGTACCTGATTTGGGGTTTTTTAATGCTTGTGATCTAAAGCCACTGTCGTGAATGGAAAGAGCCAACTCTTTGGACTGTTATTTCTTTTTATTCTTTATGCTCATGCATTTAGAAAAGTATCTATTACCTGCAACGGAAAAACTACTTTAATGCATTTTGTTTGATGCCACCACATTTCAGGAAGTATGACTTCAAATAACACTCAATCAGAAGTTTCTAGCAAATTACATTAAATACCGATGTTTCTGGCAAATAGTCATTAAACATAAATAATAGTTATAACAATATAAAGAATACCTATGAAACTGTCAAAAAGACAATCCACAAATAAAAAATCCGCGAAACCGGCAAACTACATAACAAACAACCAAACACATCAATGGTCCTGATCTGGTGCAGGAATTGCAAAGAAAATGTGGGTTAAACAAAACAAAAACCTGAAGAAAACTTGATATAAAACGTGTTATTTTATATAATTTAACACGTAGTTACATATAACTAAATGTTTGCCACATCACATCTATCTTTGACCGCAGTGTTTAACGTGTTAAAAGAGTGCCTTCTCCTTGCACAATAAGACCGTTTTGTAGACTTAAAATAGGTAAGCTTCAAAAGTTAAATTGTCATTCCCAACCTTAAATATTCTATATTTCAGTGGCAGTCAAAAATAATTTCCGAAATATTGCTGTGTGAATTTTGAGCAAAAATTAGTTTAGGCAATAGAATCAAGAAAACAATACAATAAATCGAATTATTTCAAAATTGAAAACAATAATTGTTGTTCAATGTAAAATAATAATATTGCAGTGAAAATCATGGATGCCAGCCTACAAATATTTGGTGATGTTAAACAAAAGACACTTTGTGCCATTATGCCATGCACGGAGGCACCGCTGCAAGTCCTAGACATCCAAAGCTGCAATAAGTACTCAGACCTGCAACCTACCTGCAATCAAACAGCAATTTACGCTAACCCTGAATGCACATGTAATTTTTTTTTTAAACGACACATTAGAACAATGCAAAATCTTGTATTATTACAATATTATCCTAATGAAAAAATAAATACATTCAACATGTTATCGACTGTTTTAATAGTATTGCTCGAAAGATTTGCTGAATATGTGGGATTCCATATATATATATATATATATATATATATATATATATATATATATATATATATATATATGGTTAATTGTGCGAAATCTGGCTGAAAACAAGAAAACCCACGGTAGGGATTGCAATACATTCAATAATTTGAGGTCTAATTATTGAATATAAATTTAAAACAACGTTATTAAATACAATGTTAAAAAATAACAAGCGTAAGATAGGCTGAAAAAAGCTAAGCAAATAAGTGGAGATGTAGAGTTTTTGTTCTTCGCATTTAGGATGAAAAACCTGGACGTACATGTATGCTTATCGATGGTTTTATTTTGTCCCATGCACTCACTTCCTTTTTTTATGCTGCTTCTGTGCTTGTCTGAACCAGATTTATAATTGACCTTGACTTTAACTTATTTGTGGTCAGTCTTGTTGTTATTTGTTTTTTCAATGGTGTTTTAACGCCACTTTCAGCAATTTTTCAGCTATATCGTGGCGTTGTTTTTATTGGGGGAGGAAGCCGGAGTACCCGGAGAGAACCCCTGACCTGCGGTAGGAAAACTGGCAATCCTTGTCAATAAAGATTGGAGTCGAGTACACCCTGCCTGCAGTGAGAATCGAACCGGCAATCTCAGTGTTGACAGACCACTTGATCAATAGTAGACGAACAACCTTAACCACTCGGCCGCCGAGACCCCTTGTGTTCAGTCAGTTTCGTTCCTAATTTTTGTACGGTAGCCACAATAGGCTAATCACCATGGATGCCTAAATGGCTTATAGACTGTTAAAAAAAATCTACCACGCTTTTACACTGTACATAACGGGTGCCATATTTGGAACAATAACTGCGTAACCGTTCGCGAATGCATACCGACCTTTATCTACCAATTTTTGCGAGATTCGTTTTGCTTTGCTTTGGTAGTCTGGGTTTGTTTCCAACATATATTTTTGTGAATGTTTTGGGTTTTTTAAATTTTTTTCTGAAAACGTGTTTGTCCTACGATAATTTCTTTTATTTACGCTTCGGTATCTTTTTACTTTTTTTATGTTTCAAGCGGATATATCTTATACATAATTAATTGTTTTGATAATTATCTGTTTAACTGTTGGGCTTTATACTCAATACTTTTACTCGTTTGTAATGTAACTTTACCCCATTAACGTTGTTCATGTATACACGTCATGTGCAATTGCTTCTAAATACTGTTTTACCGTATGTTTTAACTTTTCCACAGCTAGATCAATCAAAGGATGTTCCAGATCAGTCATATCAATAAAAGCATGTTTCCCACCAGCAGGTAATACGGACTGCAGTATCTGCGAGATCCGCATGGTTAATATACCGGTTTGTCAACAGGACGCGGATCAGCCCCAACAGATTAAAATTGGAACAGAAACTTATTGTGATATCGAATGGTCACAGTACATAGCAATTATATAATATCCAATTCAAGGTTTGTTTATGGTAGCTACTTTGGCAAGAGGCTAAGACTATCTGGCGAATTGTACTTGCGTCAGTACGGGCAATACAATGAATAGTTTTAATAATTTTGTTCTCCAAAAGGTAATAAGTTAATAATAATAATAATATTAATATTACTGTTTTAATAGACACATA
The DNA here is from genome assembly GCA_944474755.1 of Limnoperna fortunei. Classification (NCBI taxonomy): domain Eukaryota; kingdom Metazoa; phylum Mollusca; class Bivalvia; order Mytilida; family Modiolidae; genus Limnoperna; species Limnoperna fortunei. The sequence goes on from OX104117.1 coordinate 83,769,957, forward strand.
TATTTGATAAACACAAATAATTAATAGAAAACTATATGTAATATATACTTATAAGACAAAATTCGCATTCATTTCAATACAAAAACAAAATATGTATTTAGATACCACACAACATCACTTATTGACTTTTCATATCAACGAAAAATAATATACTTCTGTCGTAAAAGCAACAACAGTATTCAAAACGTCTACATCAGGAAGAACAATTACATGTAATCTTAGTACACTTACAGATATTCAATATACATACTAGTTTTTGTGCTATTATTTGTTCAATACTATGTAAGCATGCATTAAAATGCAGCCTTACAGTTTCTTCAGGATTTATAATTGAAAATTTTCTTTTTCATTTAAAAATGTTGATTTGCGACGCATTAAATGAGTTTTATATCGATACAATTCTCATTTGAAAAATAAGATTTTTGAATTCAGTACATAGTAATGGGATTATGATGCGATGGTAATTAGATACACCGAATACTGACTAGTGGTGTATGATACCATAGTGTATTAAACCCAACCATTCTCGTCAACACACCTATTCACATTCTACAAATAATGGAAAAGGGAGGTTTAAAAATATATTTTTATAGATAGTTTTTTGAATTCTATCTACAGTAAATGTGCTACGATGATTGTTGGATAACCTATTACTGACTAGTGGTATATGATACCCATCCATTTTAACTCCTAGTCTCTGAGAAAATCATGCCAAACTGCCCACAAAGGGGTCAATCAATTTTGATAATTTTTTGTGTGATGAATGGGCACTGCAAACATGTTTTTTTCAAAATATTTCCTCTGGTGTCCAAACCGTTTTTTGCAATAGCCTGTTAAGTACCGGCAACCAGTTTTCCTGCTTTATACATATTTTTTCATGAAAATATCACATTTTCAACAGCTACAATTTTCAACTGAGACAACCAATTAATTACAAAGAAGACATATAATGCCTTGAATAAGGTACCATTTTGTTTTCTCTTTCAATGAAACAACTATGTTTTTGGACAATGAGAAAATAAGGGAAGATAACCCTCTAACATCAATATCTTGAAAAATCCAAAATATGCACACTTTCAAAATCTCTGTAGAATGCGTTTACTGGTCCTTTCTTACAGTACCATAATAGTAGTATTATTGATGTCAGGAAATTGTTGGGCAAATGATGTCAGGTATATGTGAGCATACCGCAAAGGTTTTTTCTTTTTTTTCAAAAATATTGATCTTTGTGCCCAGTTATAATTTATTTGTTCTAAACATTTCATAATTGTACACCATTCTTTTTAATCAGAGTAAATTCAACTGCAGAATAAGTCATTTTAATATATAAAAAAACTTTTACACAGTAAATAATTTCAATATTCTGTTCAGGATATTACATATACTATAACTAATTTCAAATAAATTGCAGCTATTGTAAATACTATTTTGTTCCACATTACTGTGCGACATATAAACAAATAAACATATTTTGGAGTTTATAGTTACATAAAGTCATAACAATTGATAAATTTTCTCTTGTTTTACTTTATAAAGGGAGATAATTTGTCTGTATATATCTAATATATGCTAAGCTTTTAAAAATATTTTTTACCTAAATGCATTATAAGCTATTGTAGGCCAGAACTAGGTAAACATTTTATCAATAACAATTTGTTTCTATCTGCAATGGTTGTTCAGTTATAGGCCAGTATTGTGAAAAAAAACCATTTTAAACAAAAATACAGTGAGATCGTTTTTTTAAAAAAAAAAGAAGATTTTAAAGATATACATGAACTTGTATATACAAAAACCAACAGTCTAAGCCTATGTTTCATTTGAGCAAATCTGGCTATTTTGTTTTCCAACACACTAAAAACAAAAACATGATTAAATTTGTATGCTCCTAGATGATGATTCATTACAAACTGGAATTTAATTTACCAAACAGTTTGTGAAAAATAACACTGATTTGGGAAAAAATCAGCAAACAAACTGAGATTAGTTTTCAGATCATTTTTAAAATTGCACACGGGTCAATATTAGAACAAGTTTATCCTTCCAAGATTTTAGCTAAATGGAGCAGTTTTGGAGATATTTGCAAAAAGCTATGGTTTGACCCAAATGTTCTATTTTACCGATGGCAGCCTTTTTGTTTGACCGGTGTCGTATAATTATAGGTCCCCAGAATTTACGTATTCGACCGGGACCGAGACTCTATAATTTGAGGTCCGCCCTTATAAGAATGGGTCCGCCCGATTTATGTATCTGGTCTTTGTGAAATTTTACATATGACGATACCAAATAACAATCAAATATGAAAAACATACGTTCTACACAATAACTTATATTCGAAATATATGCTAAAAATTGGTTCAAATAGTAGATATTGGTGTCAATAATTGGTAAAACTAGAAATACATAGACAAATAATAATAATAATAATAATAATAATAATAATAATAATAATTATTATTATTATTATTATTATCACTATTACAATTTTACGTTATATGCTATATAACTTCGGGGTTATACATGTACACGTAAACAGGAATGTATGTTTGTTTGATAAGGGTTGTAAAGGGGTAGGGGTGGTACCATTGGAAAATGGTCCCAAAATTTAAAAAAAATCTGAAGTTATAAAAATATTAACTATAGTTGTTTTTCATATAGACATGAAAGACCAGCTTTGAAAAATAACGTTTACTGCTAAATTGCACGTGCTGATTACGTCAAAACGCATGCTCTAAAGGTGCTTTACAATTGAAATGTCGGCAAAATACGAAATTTGTGTCAAATTTTTACGTTTTTTATAACCTACGCACGTTTGCACTAACATGAAACTAACAGTTTAGTTACAAATCAAAGAGAAGTAATGTGTTTAAATAATTTTGTGGTACATAACTGCGGAGGATGTCTATTTTAAGAAAAATAAAAGTTGCGTGTGCTCCAACCTTGACGGATTGTATAATAGAATTCATAAGAAAGAAAACTGTGCGGACACTATTTCCGTGTCTTTGATTTGAAAAAAGTTCGTACGACGACTGTCTTGACTTTTGATGTGGTTTTAACTTGTCTGAATCTTCATAACATTAAATAATGAACAACAAAGACGACAGGAACTAAAAATTTGGATCTTTATATTTTGCTATTCGGCCTTTCGGGACATTTGCTACACTTACACTTATAGTCACTACTGCATCACCAGATCACAGGTTTTTAACAGGTAAGTTTTTAAAATATTAATATATGTATATATAAATATTTATTTATCGTGAATATATCTTGTTATTTACCCAATTTTATAAAAATGTTTTTTTTGAATTCTAAAGTTGACACGCATATTGCCCACTTTTCATATCGCTCATTATAAAATTACTCAATTTTAGAATTATGAGAGACATAAATAAAAATTGTCTTTATTTAGGTCCATTACTCATAAATCAATAGGCAGAGACATAAATGTTCAAGCAAAAAAAAAAAATAAAAAAAAAAATAAAGGCTCAGATAGATTTTGAATGATCGCCAATTTCCATGTATATCAATATAATTACTAATATGTGTATGAAATGTAGAGGAATAAGTTTACTTTTGAAAAAAAAAATCTAAAATTTTTTTTTTAATAAAGACAAGCTTAAATTCGGATGTTTTCACAAAAGTTTCATTTACCTTTTATATATCTCGTGAATAAATTTATAAAAAAGGAATACAATATATCGATTCGTCAAATATGTCAAATATAGCATTGCGGAAGATCATCATTAAGATTAGTCTTCATAACAACAGAATCCTGATTAAGTTTATTAAAAAGTTGCCTGTCTAATATTAAGTAGTTATAAATTGAAATTAAAGACTGATATCAATAATAATAGATTCTTAAGCAGCAGACGATAACACAATGAATACCACTATTTAATTAATTTTAAGCGGTGAGCATAGCCTTGATCACTAAAGCGTTGCATTACGAGACAAAGCAACTCAAGTTCGAATTTTCAGTTTCTGTGTCAAAGATAGCAATGCAAGATCATAATCATGTGGATCGGTCATCGTAACAAGATTGCTTATTAAGTTTTATTAAAAGTTTGTCAAACCAATATTAAGCGGTTTTAGAGTGAACAACATACGTTATCAAAAGATATCAACAGAACTGATGTAAATATGACTTTATGGGAAATTACGACTTTGTCAACGCATTAAGTTGCAGCAGAACGTTTAATTCAATCTCTATATGTACTATGGAATGATTGCGATCTGGTAACTGATCATTGTATAAGAACATGACCTAACTTTGATATAAAATAATTATTTCTTTTCCAGGATATGATGTCTGTGTTATAAAGAAATGTCCATTTAAATGAATAAACATGTTACTTATGCTTTAAAGGTAAGTAAATAAATATGTTAAAATTAAAAAGGAGAAAAGAGTAAGAAAGACAACGATATTTGTAATAATTATAGGATAATTAATTGTGCTGAGTGAATATCCAAAATATGATCACGAGTGCCGCATAACGCACCTGATTAAACGAGTGCGCGGAACTTGTTCCGCGCTCGAGTTTAATCTGATGCTTTATGCGGCACGAGTGATCATATTTTGGATATTCACGATGCCCAATTGATTATCCTATTTATTATATAGATCAAAATTGTTTTCGTAAAGTTTTAATGCTTAATCCTAAATTTTATGAACGGCGGATGAATATCTGTACAGTACAAAACCAACTGCAATTTTGGCGGGAAAAAACCCGAGTGAAAATAAACGATAATTTTCACATGTGATTTACCGTGATTTCTGTCACTCGGAAAATTCGATATTTCATCTCTATCTATATAATAATAGCCTTTTAAGGTACAAAAGGAGGAAAGGAATATATAGTGGTAATAACAATGTTATCTTTGATGTTCTTTTATTGTAATCCACCAAGTTTTAAAAGTTCAAAATAAATATGTTTTACTTTGCTTGAATGTGATTTAAAACAGCTTAAGGTATAATTGTGTTCCGTATTGTTGAGGCAGGAAATCGGAGAACATGGTTCGAGTCACAGTCTTTGGCAAAAGCCGATCAAACTAAAATCCTGGTGTATCAACTGAAATCCAAATCGGTTTAAAATATAAAGTTCAGACATCTTTACTTATATATAATTCAGATGTCAAATTTTTTCACATACAGATATCTCTATACGAAACACAAATGAACAAATATATTACATGTATCTCCATTTTAAATTGTATACATCTTGCAACTACAAGTGGCGTGGGGGTGAGGTCCTATGTGGCCAATTGGTTAAAGGTAGTTTATCTGGGTTTGTCTAGTTTTGACCACGTGCTCTGTCAACACTGAAGTTCCGGGTTTGAGTCTCACTGCGGATTGGGCGGTTTTCTCCGGTTACTACGGCTTCGCTCCAATAAAACTTGGACGCCATGATATAGCTGAAAAATTGCTTAAAGTAGCGTTAAACAATGTTCAAACAAACAATCGATTCGTTGATCTTGTTCGGACAATTAAATTGTTCCTGATTGTATGGAAATCACAGTATTTTCTAAATCTAAGTAATGTAAGTGTTTTACACACATGTAATTTTAAAAATTATTTTGCAGAATGTCATAGAAAAAATCATTCCCATGTGTACTATGTCGTAAAAGAACAAAACCAGCAGAACGACGTTCGTTATGCGGCCATGATAATTAATCACACCGAAAGTACTTCAATAAGAATTTCTTCATAAATGTTGGAAATTATGATGCGAAGATGTCGGCGTGTGTATTATAGAGTAAATAATAATCATTCTACGGTAAGACATATAGAAAAGTCTGTTAACAATATCGACCATGATTATGATTACCAACCATCTGCTTCAAAACAAAAAACGGTTTCCCCTCGTAACATCACAGTTCCTCTTTCATATATTGGGGAAGTCATTCCACATGTCTCGTTTGTAAAAGAAGAGGACCTAAGCTTGTTATAGTTTCATCGTCTGCCAGGTTAAATACATTTATTCCAAAAAATATTGTTATACCCGCTGGTTCAAGATGCTGCCCTGTTCATTTATCTGATGATGACTTTACTGATCAAGCTTATGATTGTTTTTCAGAAGTGCGTGATTCTACAGATTTTAATAGAACTGACTTATTTGGAATTTATTAACTTAACTGGTATTGATAAAACGTCGTTTGGCGATTTAGCTCAATACCTTACTGGTATCCGGGACACACATACACGAAGCTCCAGAACATGTATTGAAGTCTGGTATGTCTAATAAAATACTATCAACTATATTTGGTGTCAGTAAGGATTCTATCAGACGAGCGGTTGCCACTTCACGCAAGACTCTTTTACAGTCCTTTGTTCCTCATAATATTGGATTTCAACATATAAGTAGACAGGCCATTATTGAAACACATACTCGTCCTCTTGCTCAAACATTGTTTGGAAAACAACAACAGCCTGCAATTTTGGTTATAGATAGTGCCTATATTTATATACAAAAAAGCAATCAATTTCAATTTCAAAGACGCTCATATAGCTTACATAAACACAGACCTCTTGTCAAACCAATGGTATTTGTTAGTACTGGCTATTTCGTAAGTGTAACGGGACCTTACCTCGCTGATGTGAAAAACAACGACGCCAGAATTTTAAAACATATTATAGCATCTGACGCCGAGGAGATCCGAAAGTGGATACAAGAAAATGATGTCTTTATTGTTGACCGCGGATTCAGAGATTATTTAGAAGTCCTTTCTGATTTGGAAATACAAACCGAAATGCCGCCGTTTTTAAAAAAGTCAAAGCAATTTACCACAGAAGAAAGTAATACATCTCGGCTTGTTACTAAAGTACGCTGGGTAGTCGAGTCTGCAAACGGTAGAATCAAGTCGTGGAGATATATAAGTCACATCATTCCAAATTCACAAATTACCTACATTGGAGATTATACACGCATTGTTTGTTCCATTTGCAATAAATACCTTAGACCCCTGAGTAGTGGAAATCAAGAATCCGATGAGATAATCGGGTGTAAAATGTTACACCTCTAAAAACAAAATAACATGTTAAAAGACAGAATTGAAAAAGACGGTCTGGATAAAATAAGGTCTTCAATTTGGCACAAAATTGACGCGATTAATTTGTCATTTCCATCACTATCAGAGGAAGAACTACGAAATCAGGTGTGTATCAAATTAGTCTGGCTGAACACCTCATTAAACATTCGGAATTTGAAGTTCTTGCACAACAGCAGGAAAACAATTCGATCTGTGTTAAAATGCAAAGTAGACGCGTTTCAGCAAAAACCTATTTGCTATGGATTCAGTATGATGAATGTTCTGTATTGTGTTGGTACTGTAGATGTCGTACTGGAGCTAGATTAGTCGGTATGTGTGCACATGTTGCATCGGTTGTGTGGTATGTAGGATATGCAAGAAATACCCAACAATCTTCCGTTACTGGTACAGACTGGACTAAATACTTGTTAGATGCTGGAGATATGCCTGAACCAGAAACTGTTGATGAGAGCGAGGAAAGTGATTGTGTGGAAGAGTAACAATAATCTGACAATACTCTTGTCTTAATTTTCTATCGAATCGACCTAATCAGGCATAGTGACATAATTTCCCATAGTTTACTCTATCCTAGACTTAAAGATATATTCTAGTCGGTAAAGTTGATGTGTTATATTGCCTTATAATAGAGATAACCGTATTTTAAGATTCGCTGGCATAAATTGGAGATTTGACAGTCGCAAATATCCGTTTACTGGCTCTGTTTACGCGTCTCCAGTAAACTTAATTTGCTACCATTAAATAAACAATACCCAACAATCTATTGCTACGACAATAAAAACGATTTTTACTATAATGATAATTTTTTGTTTAGCAGAAACAACATCTGCACTTGCGCTAATTTCTGACGAATCAATCGTAGAATTTCATGTTGTCCAAACAAAATTAATGTCACAAGAAGAATTACATTAGACTTACATTTAGCTGTTTATAGTAAGTCTGAGTATGATCAGAATTTTATCGAAAGTGTCGACTTTTTTAAGGTATCCGACCCATAATTGACCACGTGATCATATTTGGTGTCCCGGATGTCCATTGTTTGTCAATGGAGCAGACCTCGGTAATGTTCGGCAAACATCGGAAATACTATTTGAGCAACTAACTTTTTTTCCTGAAAACTGTTAACCTGACTCAAAGTAAAAAAATATATTTACTTTGTATTGTTAATAGTAATATATTGAGTAAATAAAGCTACATTTCTTGGTCTAAAAATAAATTTAAACGGTGACTTCAATTATGGGTCGGATACCTTAAATACTTTCTGATATCAGGTCAAATTATGTTTAGTATATAATTTTTGTCAATTAAGTATAACATATTTCAATATATACAGATTTAACGTGACAATACTGTCCCGTAGCGTACCTACGGGACAGTATTGTCACGTTAAATCTGTATATATTGAAATATGTTATACTTAATTGACAAAAATTATATACTAAACATAATTTGACCTGATATCAGAAAGAAGTAAACATGAATTCCGACCTCCAGTCTTGAAATATATGTTTTGAATAAACAGTTTTTTTCTGTACTCAGTCTATCATTAGTTATATTTTTTTGACATGTTGATGCACTTTAAAACACCACAATGAAAAGGTAGCATTCCATGCTTAATGTTAAACTACATTGATTATTACAACGATTCTGAATATTTTAATAAATTTTTTTAACCTTTTGTGTAAACTACAGACAAGTTTCTTGTAGATGTAGATAAGATCGTGTTTTGTTAAAAAATGCCAACATCAAAAGTTTGTATCTTGTTTGTTTCTACGGCAACGGCTTGTTAATTTTAAAATTATTGATAAGATTTATTTTCATAAGTAAATATATGGATTAAAGATTTGTTAATTTGTTTTGAATGATCATTTCAATTTCTTTCTTTGCACAATACAGTCTTCAATTTACTGCTGGTGTGAGAAAACCTTACTTTGTGTAATTTTTCGTTAAAAAGGCAACCTGACTTTGATGACGTCATACTCCTGAGCCATGATTAAAATCGGGGAAATGTTTGTTTTTCTAAAAAGTAAATGTCACGGACACATTTTGGTCCAAATACCGTTAACATTTAAAATGGGGCCATTTTTGACCCTTACTGCCCTAACCCTTTTACTAATTTACATATAAAATAAATGAGCGAACACGCGACTGTCTTTCATAATAAATCAATTTATTTCATTTTTTCTACCACCCCTTTATGAATGGCTATAACTCTAAAAACAATTTCTGTTCCCCAAGCGATGTTTCAAAATTGGGACCTTAAAAATGGAAAAAAAAAATTTCAGATAAGTGGCAATGGAGGTCGTTGCGTTGGGGTACTTCATAACTTGTTATCTACATTATCCAACACATGTATGCACTTTTCAAAAGGGAGTCTATGAAGATCAGCGGATTCATTGCACTATTTACAATACAGAAGCTGTCAGTGGCATAAACTCTTAGTCTCACCATTGAAACTTAAGGAAACTGCAAAGGAACGTGATCACATCGTTGGTCTTTGTAAATATGCCTGGAATCTTACATGCACCTATTTATAATCGTTGGCTTTATAGTCTATACCTCACATCAATATGTGTATTATCTAATAGTCCACCGAGTTTTGATCCCTTCAGCCGGTATAATATATGTGTTTACATGCGTTCCTGCGCTTTTAAATGTCTTACAACTTGTCTTAAAGAAGGGTTGTACTTCCACATACATGTGACTAAGCTTAATGCAACATCCATCAAATCTTATTTAGTTGGAATCTTTTAAAAGCACATAAATGAGTATGATTTTAAAAAAATGATGTAAATAACCTGCAATTTCTTTAGTTTATGTTATAATATAAATAAATATAAAAGTTTTCTGTTTATTATTAATACATAAATTGATATTTAACCTTAATTTTGCTTATAGAGATTAATCAATAATAAAATGAACAGAACTCTTATTACGAACTCAAAATTTTTGTGGAAATCATCATATTTTAGAATGGATGCCATGGCAAAATGCAATAATTGCCCAGCAAAAAATCGCACAGTAGGAAGAAAGAATCACGTGGAAAATATGACAGTAATTTGTTGTGAGTAAAGGGGATACTTCAAAAGATATTTCATTTTATTATGTATAAAAATCCAATTTTTTTCAGTTTTGTCCAATTCTTGATCATTTAGTTAGAGTTAGATTGTTTACTAGAAAACAAAACCTGACAAAAAAATGTGCTTTTGTTTTGAGAAAAAGTGCATTTATGCAACTTGAGCTCATTCCAAGAAATAAAAATTATTCGACTTGATTTTCAACTTTTTCATTTTTATTTTCTCCGTGCAGCGAGCTTGTTTGCAAATAAATAAGAAAACACATAAATTTGGAAGAAACCTGACCACCAATTGTGGCCAAAGTTTATTATCTACTGATCTACATCTAATATTTACAACAATACAAAGGTGAGGGAGGGGGGGGGCTCCACAATGGCTGTCCCAACATAAACTACATAACTGTACACATAATAATATCAATAGCAAAATTGTACAAATAATAATAATAACATAATATCCAGTAGAAAATTGTAGACATAATAATAATAAAATAAGAAAAAAGAAAATCAAGTTTTAATAACTCTGATTGACAACTAGAAATAATACTATTGTTGAATGCAATTGGGGGGGGGGGGGGGGTGGAAGGGTAGTGGCGGAAAATAAGAAACATCATATTCCGTTAAAAAACAAAACGTACATGTATGATATTCGATCTAATTGTTCTGTTATAATGGGGTTTACAAACATGCATTCAAGGTTTTAAATTCTAATTGGCGTTTACCTGAAGGACATTACTAACATAAGGTACCAATAAGGGAAAACTATTGATCGCTAGTGCATAAAACAGTGTATTTTGCCAAATAAACTGACATTAAGACCGTTTAATTGAATAAAAAAAATGTTTGAAACTTCTTAACGTTTAAAAAAAACCCTTAATTATAAGCGCTTGTTTTTTCATGATTCTAACTACATTTTTATGTATTTTACAGGTGGCGCTGTTTTGCAACAAAAGTTACCCCTAATTATTTTTTTCAACCTATATGTAGATTCCGCACCTAACCCATGCAAAGTTTTATTAAAATCCGTTGAACTACCTTGTGGACTCATTTGAATGAAATTGTATGGTTTTCTCAGAGACTGGGGGAAAACTAACCAAGTCACATACTACAAAAATTAAAGCGCGAGGTTTGGCATGCCTAAAACCTAGTTTAACCCACTATATCTTTTAAAATTCCTGTATCAAAATATCAGGACTATTGCTGTACTTGCTACATATTTGGTTGTTGGCTTTCAAATTCGCCGGTTTCTTGGACTTTGATTTGTGGCTTTAAAGTTGAAACACTTTCCTTAATGTTTGGTATTTTGTTATAACCTAATTTATATTAATGAAGATGTGTCAACTACAAATACAACAACAACAAAAATATTCTAAACGTCTACATCAACATCAGGAACAACAACTCCGAAGAATCGTAGCACACTATCAGGTATTCAAGTAGTTTGTTTCTTGAATGCTTTTATGTTCCTTTTTACGAGCAAAATAACCATACCGGCGTTAAAGTTATGCTTAGTCCTACATTTTCCACGATTCAAATGTTTAACTACGTTATTTTCCTAATTGTTATTGATGTGACACACTTACGTTCATTTATATTCTATACTGTAAGTAGCTTTGACCTCAATGCAGCAGTCAACTGCAACATCTAACCAAGCAGGTCAAACAACAACTCGATCCAGTATATTAACGGAATTTTACACATCTACCTATTACAGTACATCGACAGGTAATCAATTTTGTGATCTATTTCTTGCTTTAATGGCTTGCCTTTGATGACTTATTATGCAAATTTTTTATACTCAAAATAAAACAAGCCCAGCCTCGCATTTTCACATCTAGATGAATAGATCACTAGATAATAGAAGAATAAATGCCTTTTCACATCTTAGATGTATATGTCTTAAAGAGTTAGAAATTTAATGTATGACTAACAGCTATAGTTCTTATCCTGAAATGTGCACTTATAATTGACAATCAGATACAATTACAAACCCAAATTTATGACCAGAGGGATGATTTTGATTTTCCTATCGTGAGCTTGACTTTCCTTGATAGCAATATTCCATTCTCGCCAGTTTATGTAGCTTACGTCGCTTAAATATCTGAGCCGTAATGTTTCTCTGGAGATTTATTGGTAAAATACAATATTATTTTGTCGAAGTCAAAGGGATAAATATCAATGATACACATATTTTATATTATATAATGCGCTTTAGTCGGTAACACTAAATGTGTATCAAATTGAAAGCAAACATTAGTAGAATTGTGAGCATTTTCATGGAAGATCTACTTTATATTTCTGTTTGATACTCGATGTAAAAGCTGATATCAAAGATATCAAAGAAAAAAGTGAATAAATATACAACTTATATATTTAAAATTTAATTAAAGTATTCTTTTTAGAAACACAATATATGACAACTGCTGATACGAAAGTATTGGACAGCTTCTCAAACCTATGTATGTTGCAGAACAATAAATAATTTTTAGTTTTAGGTTTATTCATGCATAAATTAAAACACGAAGGGAAGTACATGCATAACTATTTGTATTTCTTGTAAATTCGATAAATGCACGTTTGCGTCCATTTCGTCTAGATTGAGATTAAACGAAATCATACAAAGTATGAAGACAATAATTGTTGATTTGCTACTAAACTGAGGCACAATAAATTACTTCAACTTACAAATTGTCAAAAGTCTTGCTCTTGGGCACAAAATAAATACAATAAATATTAATTAATTCATACATATATTTTAGGCATAGCTGTAGGTGTGTCTTTGGCAGTGTTACTCGCCGTCAGCTCAGCTGCTGTTCTTCTTTTCCTTAGAAGGAGGTAATGCAATAATAAATTATTGACACTCTGCATTACTATTTGGTTACACTGTTACGAGGCAATGTTTTTGTTATCATTTTTCAATTGACAGTTTGCAGTTCTATGTGTTTGACAGGAGGTGGTTTGCACATATGATAAAATGCATCCTATTCATGTGCAGATGTCGCGTGATAAATAATTATGAGCCAAAGGATGCATGATATATTAAAACTTTGTGATAAATATATCATTGCAAGCCTTTTCCATAAAAGTGCCGGTATCCCTCAACACATATCAACTCGTCATATAAAACCATGCAGGCCAATATTAAAGTCTGAGGATACTACTCTTAGTGATACAAACAATGCTTTTTAATATTTATAAAGTTAATTTTTAAAACAAAAGCATAATTAAATGTAGGAAGATATAGGGAAATTTAATGGAATGTTGATAAATGTTTTAACAGATTGAAGCTGAAAAAAAAAATTCGGTGAATCAAGATATCACGATATCAGACGCAGGAAATTCAGCGGACTGTACTGAGCTAAAAACCCGTGTCAACAGTCATACATACCAGGATTTAAAACAGAAATCATTCCCACCGAAAATTTATGAAAACTCGTAAGACTATATCTATACAACCCAACAAACTTTGTCATCAAAAAGTGGAGAAATATTTGTTGGAGAAGAAAATAAAAAACACAATCAACTACGAAATCCAAACAACAAAAGCGAACACGACTATTTGACTTTGGTTCCATAAGACTGATATCGATCATGTCTTCTTATATTCCAAAAATATGCAATAATGATCATTTCTTTGGACAGAAGACGACATAGCCCAGAAATATTAACAAAACCCTATAGATTCCAAGAAAATTGTAATAATGCGACAGTTATACTGATTTTATGCATTAATGTTTCAAATATTATTATAATGAAAGAGAAAGTCTAGATTTTTTTTAATCGTCTCGCATTACTAGTGCGTAGATTCTAGATAGTTTTACTGTAACTTTTGTTTTCATTGTTTAATACTATATAAACATTTCGCTATATAACCTTGAAGAGATTAACATTTGTATAGACTTGATTGTTGTGATCAGATTATATTATTTTAATCCGGTGGAAGTTTCCTTTATTTTACACTGACTTCCTCTGAAAATAAATGCATCAATGCTTGTGTCTATATATTTTGCTCACAACGTTTGCGTCCAAAATATCCCTAACAATTAAAAGAGTTATTTTCCAATATAAGTTGTGCTGCGTCGAGAATAAAGTCTATACCTGTCGTTGATTTTATCCCAGTATTTAACCAGACAATCCTAAGGTATGGGGTATATTCGTATAGACTCAAAACATGTTTAACAAGTTTAGCTTCCGGTTCTGTTATTTTTAGCAAGTGTGACAAAGTCAATATCGTCCCAAATAAAGCTTAGTACACAAGAACCTAATGGTTTAAGGATTTTATCAAGTAGATTACTTAAACGGTGAGTTGGACAGGCTGGACCAACAATAATTGGTCTAAGTTTAAGATCAGTTGGTTTTTCAACAATCACATATTCATTAATTTGTTCTTTAATTGCATTTTGAATAATAATATAAAATTTGTGGACATTTGGTAGACCATAAAATTACTTGTCTTTACTTCAAAATTTGTGCGGCATTCCGATTCTTTTATTTTCTATGTACGTTCTTCCTTCTTTATGCTTTTTTTCTGCGTTGTATCAATTTTTATTATTGTACGCATGGTTATTAGGTATATCCTTATTGATGAAATGTGGATTTCACGTACACATAGTTTCAATATTTATTATTTGTGAAACTGTTTAAGTATAACACATTTTGCACATCTTATTAGCATTGTATTTTTTTCTGGTCAAAAAATATTGCGAACTTAATTAGAAGTTCTAAACAAGAAAACCGTTATGCCGAAATCAGAATATATCAAGCCCGGTTTGAAAAATGATACCTACCATATATAATGAGTTAGATCTTCGTTATAGTAGTCATACATACCAGGATGTAAAACTAATGCATCCAAACGTAACTACTGTAACAAACGATTATATAGATTTCTTATAAACAGCCTGTATGTCGCCATCATCTAGCAATTCAGACCAACGAATTATGTTAAATCTGATAATTTATCATGATATGGGATATTTTAGCTCCAAATGACACTGGGTGTGATATCTCTAACGTCGCATAACAATATGAAGTTGTGAACAGATCTTATGTAATTTTAAATCCAAACAAAATCAACGCTAACCAAAATGTCGAGAAAACTGATACAGATACATCAAATAGTTAAGTATTGGAGTCTCCTAACGCATTCACAGTCCTTAACCCAGAAGAAACTGATTTTATCCGAACCAGTATTAAATACGCAGACAAAGAAAAGCTTATTCCGAGTCATACAATATTTTGGTTATAATCAAATTAAATACCCTGAAAGCAATGCAAAATGTGCTGCTGTTTCTAAGGCCATTAGAAATCAACAGTGTGTTAGATTCTGTTACATATGACTGCAAAAGTCATAAAGAAGTTATTCAATTTTAGATTCTAATGAAACTTAGATTAATAGATCGCTTTACAATCCAAAGTGGTAGAAAGATCTGATGTAATCTTGGATCCGAACGAAATCAACATCAACTATAATGTTTAAAAACAATTATATAGCTAGATCTGACACTTACGCCTCGGCACACGCAGACAAAGAAACCAATTTTGAGTCGTACACCATTCTGGAGCCAAACACAACCGGTTATAATCGAACTAAATACCCCCAGAACAAAAGTGAAGGCGTTGGTTTAACAAAAGTTACTAGTACTGACAGAAAGTTCGGAATAATAGTAATAGCTGACAAACAATCGAGTCAGGATGGGAATAGTTCTGTCTTGAGGAAAGGCGAGTATGATACCATAAACACAGCAACCCATAGATAGATGAATATGTTTACAGGCATTCCTCTGATAATCTATACGACAGTTATACTCATAGAACTGTACAAATTCATTCTCTATTGAGGTCTGGTTTAATAGAGCTTTAAAATTTATTTCCGTACGTTCTAACTGATCATTATTAGTAGCCTAAATAATTACCCGAGGTATAACATAGGTATCGGATTTTAGAAAGGCAAAAACATAGGTTATTTTGTCGTCAGAAAGACGCTACATGTGCAACTTCATCAAAGTTGCTCATAAATACTTGTACTTTTTTCTTGCAAAAATGTTCATTTTACCAAGTCGAGGATGGTACCAGACTTAGCAGATTTGATGAGTTTTTATTCTGTTCAACATTGTTTTCTGCAGTGTTTAAAATGAAATAAAAATAGAAATATAACAGAGAAAATTAGTAATATTCCTGGTGCAATAAAATACATCGGTACTCTAGAACATACATTAGCAACGCACAAACAATTACCAACCAATGAAAAGTCTGCTTTTGTAACAAGCCGAGGATAAAAAGGCATACAGACTAGCCTCATGAACAAGATGTTCTAAGTGTTTGAAATATTTTTTCAATGTAACAAACTGGCTGATTTTGTTATGGTCGCTCATGAATTGTCATGGTCATCTATATTGAAGCAATATGGAAGCAGACAGAGGTACAGACGTTCAATTTTATTCTGGCGGGGATGTCGAACTAGAGTCTCCCGGGAACATGAAGCTCAGATAATTTTAAAAGTTTATTGTACATGTACTACAGCAAATTATTGAACAAGTTTGCAATGCAAAATATAAACAACAAAGCGAAGACGAAACCTTGGTCGGCTTGGAGGGAATGACTGGCATTAACAAAAATATTTCACGATTTTACAAGATTGTTATTATTGAAAACAAAAGAAAAAACAACAAACAATATTGTCGTGAATTTCGAATACAAACGTTACCTTTTGTACTGCGGTTTCTGCTAACTTCATGTTCCCATAGCATATGGCCTTTCAAGTAAAAAGTAAACCTAGCCAGATGTTATTTATTTAATACGATGACTATCCTATAAATATATTAACAGGAAAAACAAAAGTTGTCATTGTTATATGGATTTTGCAGTGAAAATGCAAAGAGCAGTGCTAAAACACAGAGTTGGTGGCTCACCTTGCTCATCTCGTTGATTTGTTGTGACTAAAACAATAGAAAATACTTGAATTTTGGCGATTTTCCCTCTAGCAGTAATGTAAACAATCAATCCAATATATGTTGTATTCTTATAATATATTGCATTTATGTCCCTAAACAAATGATTTCTTAATAATATAATTATTCAACCAAATAGTACTTCAGTTTAAGCAATACACCGCGCAAGACATCGCCGAAAATAAAAAATTACTGGCTAAGTTTATGGACATGTTTACGAACAGTCGTAGATATCTAGGGAATACTGGTTTAAGCATTTGGACCAATTAAAAATGACTATAAACGTAAACGAAAGTAACAATAAATCATTTCATAAAATATGCATAAATAATTCAAAACATAAATTAATAATAATACCATAACTTGTTGATATAGAGGAATTATGTTTAAATTATTCATAATGAACCATACAAAAACTCACAAAATTGCCACACAATACATTACTCCCTTCATTTTGCATATGATAAAAAAATGTCACACCACTAATTTAAAGGCATATATGCAACATCATAACACGTAGACTAAGTCGTTATAACGAGTTAGTTTGTTATATTTTTCACTGTCGACGACTTTTCAGTTATATTATGGCGTCCACTTTTATTGGGGTAGGAAAACGGTGTTTCCGTGAAAACCCCCGACATTCGGTAGGAAAACTGGCAATCTTGTCAATAATATTGAAGTCGAGCATAGCTTGCCTTAGTGAGGTTCAACTCCACAAACTGAGTGTTGACACGCAAGTGATCAATAGTTGAATTACATTAAATAAATATACATTTAATAGATGTCATCGTATTCTTTATGTTTCTGTCACGGTTAGTAGATTACTCATATGGAAAATAGTATACAGTTATTTCATATGTGATTTGGGAACAGTCAAACTGTTGGCCCGAGGTGGAGGGGCCTCGGGCAACAGTTCAAAACACTATCCCTGACACAGAGGGACAACTGTTTGGCTGTTCCCAAATCACATATGAAATAACTGTTTTATTACCTGATCAATTACTGTTTTAACAGTACGTGCAGAAAAAATGAACAAGAAAATAGCTTTGCAAATATGTTAATAATTAAACTTTCTCAATTTAACAATCTTTTAACTATGTCACACCGCCAATATTTTATATGTCTGTATGTTTTCGTATTGTTTTTCTCTGTTATTTCGTCAAAAAAATTAAAGAAACAGTCATTTTGCTATTTTCAAATTCCTGACTGTAATTTGTTTAAATACTTCAACACATTTTAATTATGGAGAAATAGTCGTTGGATTCTTTCTAAACAAGTTATTTTGAAGGTCTTGATCAGAAACGTAAGAAAATCGTGTATTTTCAGTTGTTGACATGTTTATGCCTGGTTTATGATCAAGATCGAATAGACGCTTTATGCATTCGTTAGAGTCCGGTAACTCTCGACAGCCAATGAGCTGTGTCGCCGCTCGCTTCAAGGGAATTCCTATATGACGTCAGTGCACGCGAGGGGAAACAGTTTAAACTGTTGACCGGTCAACAGTTCGCGAACGTGGACGTTTTTAGAATTTCAGAAAATAGTAAAAAATACCAAATTACATTTATATAAGGTATCAGGTAATAATATCAAATGATCTATTTTTAATGACGGAGACAAAATAATGTGACATCAATATATGAACATGTTAATCTAGTGATATACAAGGAAGTACGATGTAATAGGAAGACTAGGGACATTGACTTTAAATGATACATAAAACAAGTCGGTCATGATAAGTGATTTTAAATAGGTTACCCCATACTTAAAGGTAAAATCTGTAACTTTATTACATGACTATACGATATCAATTAAGGCGGTATTATATTTTAATAACAAAGTCAGTACTAAACAGTGGTAGTATGTTTTCAGCTGTTTAATATTTTTTGAACGTATATACTTCATAAGTAAATTCAAATATTGCATAACTGTCCTAAAGAATGCAAAAGGTAACGAATAAAATACGTGTTATGAGGTCTGTGTTTTAATCATTTACTATGTAATAAACGTGAAATTTGTATTTTTGTAAATTCATTCGAAAGTACAGCCGTTACAGTTCCTCCGATCATGGTCCGAAGTAAGACAAAAATAATCTACATAATTAGTACATCATTTCACCTACAGAAAATTCCTCTCCTTACAAATTATAACTTGTGTTAGTCGATATAACAATAGTTATTTGCCCATGTTGTTACTTTTTAATAACATTGTTCAATTAATTGTTCTACTTCTAAAAAATACACACTTAAGTTTGAATTACCGAATATTCATGGCGGTTTTGATATGACTATACGTTTAATCTGATTTTGTTTACATGAACAAATAATATGAACTAACGACGGAATGGTTTCAGGGTGTAATAATGCATAATAATGAAATATATTTTCTCTTTGTTACTTGAAGTGATAAATGGAATCAGCAGCGTTATCATAGTTCTGTATATATGATATATATTGAAGAAAACTCTTTGTTGACACCAGTAGTTTTATTAAAGCTTACTACCCAAAATACAGTGATTGATAAACCTCGTATAAAGAAGTTCATATTACAGCAACAAAAATGTGTGACAGCTTTAATTACAATGATTCCAATTAATGGCATCTTTTCGTGTCCTTGCCAATCACTGTTTTGCGTTGCAGAAAAATCTCAGTGAACTATACTTGTGAAGGTATAACCGTAGTTCTTGCTTTAAGACGCCTTGTGTAATAATGTTAACTCTGACAAAGTATTTCGCTAAATATGAAGTAGTGAAACCACTAATACATGTTCGTGACATTCAGTGACAATTAAGTAGTATTCTAGCTAAGGGTCAGGCAGTGGGCGCACATCAAAAATTTTGTTTTTAGCTTTTTTGGCTTAGATGCATTTATTTTTGATATAAAAACAAATTCTAACAAAATTTTACATTTGAAAAAGTGTCAATTGCCTAGATAATTTTTGACTGGTTACATAGAGAAAATTTTGGCGGGAAAATTTCCCGGCATTTTTCACTGTACAATTAAACTAAATTTCAAATGCTTATATCTTAAAAAGGCAAAATAATAAGTAACTTTTATAAATTAGATTGTTGTTATATTTGAAAGTTTTATCAAATTCCATGATCAAAAGTTTGCGTTTTTTCCCTTCACGCGCAATCACATGTATGCATTTTGCCTGATTCATACGTGGAGTGATACTTAAATGAACATTTCTACTCTTTGCCTAATTCACATTCCAAATTACTGCACACGAAATTACAATTGAAATACTACGAGTACGAGATTTTGTTGGTTGTGTTAGTAATTTAGCCGCAATTCACTACTTAAAACGATTTTTTTTACAAATCCATCTACATGTATCTTATTTAAAAATTCAAACACATGTTGTATCTTCTTTTTATACGATTTTGTTTATATAATTTCCTGTTGCTTTAACATTATACTGTTTGGTGTCATTATTTAGTTAACAATTGTGACGTATGTGTATACGTGTCATGCGAAAATTGTTTATAAGTTTTGTTTACACGCCTTTGCGTATGATTAATTATAATCTCTTTAACTGCAATTTAACGAACAATTGAAGTTTAACGTAAATGTAACCTTCAAATGCATTGTTAGACATTATTGTCAAATCAAATAAGATGATTTTTGTCATTTTCAGTGTACTTTACAAATACGAGTGGGATGAACCAGGCAGACAGCTTCTCGCTTTTAGGTAAATAGAAGGTTGAAGAGGACCGTTTTAAAAAAATGAAATCTGCTAGAAAATAAAAATATGTAAAGTAAATCAGACACATAACGATAAGTTACAACAAAAAATTCCAGATACTTAATTAGCATACCTAACATAAACACAACAAGTCACACACACTTAAAACATACAAGAAAATCTTGGTGATATAAAGTGTTCAGGAAGTGTTAATATATTGTGTTTACTATTGTTTTTGTATAACTATTGTCAGTTCACCAACCAAAAGCTTGCTAACAATTTTCTTCCTACGTTTTTATTCCAAATGAAATATTATTAGATTTTATAATATATTTTACTTCGACAATTCATATAAATATAGTGTGACAAATTAGTGTAAAATGTCTTTAATTAAAATTGATACGTCATAAGATACTGTGATGAATACTTTCAGGAGTTGCTCTTGGTATCGCCTCTGCTTTAGCAGTAGCAGCCATTACTATAACAGTATGTAAATAGGTAAGTTTAGTTAATTGCAGAGAAAGTTCAGGACAATACGGGATATATTTATTTGTAGCTTATCGATAATCTCTTTTCAAAGTTAAATATTTACAAGTTAAGGTATTCAATATTATTAAAGTTACCGTTAAATTTAATTTTTCATAAAAGAAATACAGCTAGATTAAATCAATGTATGACTAAATAATAAAATAAATCATATTTATTGTTTTATTTTGAGTCATTGTTAACAGTTTTGAGCAAAAAAGTCACTCAAATAGTATTTTCAATGTTTGTCAAACATTACCGAGGTCTGCTCCATTGAAAAATAATGACCATTTGGGATACCAAATATAATCATGTGGTCTATTGTGTTCCAATACCTTTATACACCAGAAAGTAAGCACCGTACATTAATAGTTGAATATAAATAATTAATATGTAATTATAAATGTAAATTAGAAGGGTAATTGGAAAGAGGAACGCGAGTAGCCGAAACATAAATGACAAATATCAAAATTCCTAAACGCTCTAAATAGCCACACCTACCTGTCATAGTAACTGGAATACAAAACCAAAAGGAAAACAAGTCTTGCATATACACACAATGTATCGTTAGATATGTTTAAAAACATGTGTTGCGTCCAATTGCGAACAAATAATTCATATATTCAGTTGTAGACATTCCAATATCTGAATCGACATGTCATCAATTTTTTATTATATCTTGGCAATTCGTCCTTAACTTATTTTGGTTTCTGTAAACACCCTTGCAATAGATAACACAGATAACTTTCTTTGGATTCTGTTTTGGAAATAACTGAAAGTACGTCTATGTTTGCTTGCTAACAACTTTAAACGTTTGTTAAATTTAGAATAGATTGTCTTCGTTCTAAAGCAATACTGTTAGTTGGACATTAACTAGCCATTCAATCAATCAACGATTCGACAAAGGTGATATGTGACTAATTTAAACACACACACACATATATATAGACAAACTATACCATGCATGATCACGTTTAAAAAAGTTTAGACATTCATAATTTGAATTAAATAGACAAATCACGCATTATTATGCATTATTGTGGAAATTATATTACTTGTATAACACAATTATCACTTGCAGAAAAACTCCACACATGAATAAGGAAACAATTAAACGCACACAATCCTGTAGTGGTCTCCCCGATACAACATCTGGTAGACATGCAAGTGTGAACGATGCGGATATTGAGGTTGTGTGCTACACTGCGCAATGCCAAGAACAAGACACCTTCGATTTCAACTAAAGATTGTTCAGATAAAATATTCGATCATAGCCCAGATCCAATCGTCACAAACAGAAGGCCACATAATGTGCATAGATCGGACGTAGATCTATTCATTGACGTTAGCACTGACGAAACATAAGGAGTGTATGATAGAACCAACAGACAATACATGCAAAGGCACGAAGAACGGAATGGGTATAGCCATGCTGTGGATAATGCGTATGATAGTGCAAGCCAGTCCATAAATTGAAATGTAATGTCTTCTATGATTATTCTGTTGGTGCAACGTCAGAAAATGAAAATAGCCTTGTAAATACAAATTGATATTACTGATAAAAGTGATATACACAAACATTCAGTCATTTGAATACTTGAACGCTTTGCCTTTAATGTAGTAATTTAAAAAAAGCCGTTATTATAAACAAACTTTTTATTTATAATATTTTTATAAATAAACATGAGAAACAAACACAGTTACAAAAGTTACGTATGTTTAAGGATTGATCGTAGTTACAAATTCAATCAAGCTTGTATGTCCATTTCTAAACTCGTTTTCATCTCAAATTAATCTTTTTTACCCAGCCCATACGAAAGCCTGACCATTGATCGCTGTATGTGATGTATTTGGAGAGTGACAGGCGTCTTGCACGATAAATACTATTTATTTACATTTGGAGAAAGATAATGCTTATTGATGCCTCAATAAAAAGCTACATTTTCTGTCCCTACTTAACGCTCCATACTTGGCAGTCAGAATTTTTAACCGTTGATTCATCCATTACTCAATTGGTTGTTAAATTGTTCTTATACTGGATAAGGCTTAATTGTTGATTGCTGGACGTTAAGCAAACTTAAGCTAACATTAATTCAACCTACCGTTTTAATTAGGTCATACAGTACATGCACCCGTTAACGCAACACTTTAACTGATTGGTAACTGACTGCTAACGGATTTTGAATCATTTCGATCCAGAATGCGTAATTTAATTATATGAATAAATCGTTCGGTTTATTGACGGATACGTATAACTTAATAATTTGAAGATGAAACGAATTCTGCGTCATTAGTATATGATATATATATATATTTTTTATTTATAATAAAATAAACACAAGTATTCAAAAGAATAGTTAATATAAATGAGACATTTATTTCCAAATAATAAATAATACATAAAAAAAATCAACAAACAAACAAAATAACACAAAATATAAACAACTCTTTTATTTACATTGTATATTATATAATTACGCAAATTTCTTTAAGGCAGGGCATCTTTTGCGGGTTGAGTCCTAAAAACCTTAAAAAACTCTGTTCGATTTAAGGCATCAGTAGCGACGAGGTAAATATTCTGTTTTCGTTATTCATTATTTATCCTTTTTTATTTCCGCGACTCGTGATGTTTGCTTCTTCTTTTTTCTGTGTCACATTAGATGAATATTTTTGTCGTAAATATTGTGCCAACGGCTTACCGCTCGGTAACAGATTTATTTCACATTTAGCCAAGGACGGGTCCTTATTTTTACAGACAGCATTTTGACATGCATTTAGAAAAAAACAAGTTACTTCAATGCGTGCATGTTTTTATTTAGTTAACAACATTTTTGGTCACCTATTTATCAAATCAAATATAAAACTGTTTTATATAAAAAATTGTTGTACTGTTGAACAAACAATGATAACCCTCGGAGAAAAGTCTGCGAATACTGCAGTTTAGCAAAAACGTCATTAATTCTTTAGGTTTATAAAAATCGGTTTAAACATTGTCATTACACCCATATCGATAAAAAAGAACGTTTTCAAAACTTGACTTTAAAAGAGCGTCCTTCAATTTGAATAATAATAACTTGATTGATTGATTGGTTGTTTGCTTTACTTACAGCGAGCAGTAGTTCAACTTTATTCGGGACAAAAAACGGGTTTAGAAACAATCAATTAGGGAAAGATGGACCGAAGGGCAAACATTTTGAATGCCAATGGAGAAATATTGGGTATGGGTAGGTGCTGAAAATTTACAATTTGAGCCTACTTTGTTTTCTACAAAAGGGATGCTTATTGTGCAAGTAGCGTGGCACTCTCTAAACACGTCACCCACTATGGTCCTGCGCACGGCTTTTCCGTATTATGACTTGAAACCACCCCACCCATAACGAGATGGCATTCTCTATCGCCACCCGAGGACAAGCTCGGCAGCTCTGTGAACCCTAGTAACTTATTTCAAATACTCCCGATTTTTAAGGAAAACATTTATAGTTATATATAATTAAATATTGAACACCTATAACATACATCGTAAAAAACCGCACATTAATTAAAATATCATTTTCCGTGAACGTCAACTGTTTATGATTTCTTTTGAGTAAACGAAAAAAAAATTGTACAAAACTTATCTTAAACAATCCGTTCGATTGTTTAAATACTTGTGGGGTATTTACCAATCTTTTTTTAAGTATTACTGAATGGTTAACAAAGAAGCGTTTACAATATTAAAAGTACTTCGACATTGATATTATTTAAAGCGACAATTCGAAATTGTGGCGGCTAGAATGCGAGAAGCAGAATTGATTTTCATCTTATACGCTTACATATTCGCATCTTGAACGCAGAATTATCTATATACAAGAATGTTTAGTAGTTTATTCTTTATTGGAGATTTGATTCTTCTAAATTCATGTGACACAATGAAATAGTGAATAGAATATACAATAGATGTTTTCGTTTTTGTCGCAAAACTTATTTATTATTATACCCCGGAATTCTTAGGAATTGTGGGACAGAAATAACTTTGATCAAACCGCAACAAATTTATCTTTTTAGTGTTTATAATAAAGAACTCGAACTCGGAGGTTAAGGTAGCAGTAATTTACTATTGATCACCTTGGTTGTCTGTTCGACGCTTAACAGCGAGATGGTGTTCTCGACACATCCCCAAATTTGCAAAGAGTACCAGTTTTCCTGTCGAAGGTCGGCGGTTTCGCTGGGTACACTAGCTCTTCCATATAAACACTTGACGCCATATTATATAGCGTAATAACATTTTTGAAAATTGTGTTAAACAAACTTCAAACAATCATACATACAAATAATTTTCACACGAAAGCGCGAAGTAAAAACAATATGATTCTGCATTCGGGTTTCTCTTTCGCGCTTTTTCCGCTTTATAAAACTTTAGGAGACAATTGCGAGAGATACACCTTGGCACGCGAGGTAAAATATTTTTTGAAGTCATTTGGGTTTTTTAAATTTAGTTTTTTTTTAATTATTTCTTTTTAAATAAAATGACACTATGTGATATTTATATTCCGTCACAAATGCGTTAGTTATAGATTGGGAGAATTTCCATTTATATCACATATAACTTTAGATTAGTTTAAAGCCTAATGTTTAGATAAAACGAGCCAGAAATTATAAAATGACATTTTTATACTTCTAATATTTGCTTTCGAAACGAATTTTCACATTTCGAAATATTAATTTCACTGACCGGAAGTTGAATGGACGGATTGTAGCGATCAGTCCAAATCAATCCGTCAGATCAGTCAAATCGTTCGAAATCCGTCAATTGACGGATGGGCAGAACGGGAACGATCTGACGGATTGGGAACGATTTGATTCATCTGACTGATTTATAACTGATTGCTGACGGATCCATGACGTATTGCTAAAAGTGTTGCTTTTCAATCTGAAGTACTGTACTTTTATTTTTTTTAACAAATAGCAGTAAGTGATTTTTATTTCCCGCTATGAATTTCGGGAGCTACTTTAATTTAATATGGTATCCACATAACTCATTATACAGGAATCCAGATTTAATATATACATTGTATTGTCTATACATGCATCAGGCTCAAATTTGATATTTTGGTTATGTACTACAAAAAAACCACCGAAACGGTCAAGTAAAACATATGAATCGACTTGGCTACGAAAAATAGCAAAAAACTAACCGAACATGAAAGACAAGTTAAGGACGATGAAAAATTCCGATTCAGAGATACGCAACAGGAAACAAAAGATAGAAATTGAATAACCCGAAACCTATAAAAACCAATAAAACATTGATGGATATTTTCCATAATATTGTCCTCAATATAGAGTTGAAATGTGCAAGAACGTTAAAAGATTTCCGCACGTTTTAAATTTCAAGGAAAAAATGTATCGTATGTTTCTGCTTTTTTATTAAGCTATTTCTTGTACTTATTGTAGGAGAAAATGTATTGAGTTCAAGCTCGTTTATTATTGGACGAAAGTAAAAAAAAACTGTCTTGTATCACGAGTTGTTGTTAAATCTGTCTTTTTTTGTCAACGTACACCGTGATTATTAAGCCATTGAGATTCTTTTCATTAGTTAATCGTGGTAAAAATATGAAGAAACGGCAAAAATATTAAACTAAAAAAAGCAAAGTTCCTATCATCGTTTTCTGTTATCTCCATAACATCTGGGATCGATATATATAAATTTGGTCATTTTGACATTCAAGGTTTACTGAGAACATTAAAATGTGAAAATTTAACCATCAAGATTCGAATAAAAGAATCATAATAAACGTAGTGTTTCCATTGTAACATAATTCTTGTGAAATCTCTCTAATGTACTCTATCTCTTCGCATAGCTACGTAGATTGATAATCACAATACCAATTTTTAAGTTTTATGTTTAACAAGCCGAGTTTTGATCATTATCTAAAAAATTAGAATAGCTATAGAGAAAACCGTTACTTCAAGTTGATCAGCACATTAAGGTCTACAATAGTTGCTATTAGTGTGAAGTTGTGTACTGGCTTCTTGTAGGAGTTATTGCCCTTTATTGACGATTTTTGAAAATTTTTTACAATATAACATAAAAACTATACGAGGTAGAGTGAAACTGTAAATGGCAAAAATGATCAGCAACAAAAGCCCCACAATTCACTCGATTGGTCTGAAATTGTCAGGTGACTCCTTATATGAGTTATTGCCCTTAAACGACAATTTTTTTTAATGTTCCTTTTTTGTCCTGTAACTTTAAAGCTATAACAGCTAGAGTAAAACTGTAAATAGCAAAAATGATCATCAATACATACAAGCCCTACATTTCACTGTATTAGTCTGAAATTGTCAGATGACTCCTTATAGAAGGTATTGCCCTTAAATGGTAATTTTTATGAAATTTTTCGCTTTTGTCCTGTAACTTGAAAACTATAGCAGCGAGATTGAAACTGTAAATTGTACAAATGATCAGCAAAAAAAAGGCCCTACAATTCACTTGATTGGTCTGAAATTGTCGGACAACTCCCTAAATTAGTTATTGCCCATAAATGGCAATGTTTTATGAAATTTTCCGTTTTTGTCCTGTAACTTAAAAACTGTTACGGCTAGAGTGAAACTGTTAATAGCAAAAATGATCAGCGATACAAGCCATACAAATTACTATTAAGTTTAAAATTGTCAGATGACTCTTTATAGGAGTTAGTGCCCTTAAATGGCAATTTTTATGACATTTTCCGTTTTTGTCCTGTAACTTAAAAACCATAACAGCTAGAGTGAAATTATAAATAGCAAAAATGATCAGCAATACAAGCCCTATAATTCACTTAATTGGTCTGAAATTGTCAGACGACTCCTTATAGGAGTTATTGCCCTTAAATGACCATTTTTTTTAATGAAATTTTCCATTTTTGTCCTGTTACTTGAAAACTATAGCAGCTAGATTGAAACTGTAAATTGCACAAATAATCAGCAATAGAAGCCCTACAAATGATAGCTTAGTCCAACATTGCAAGATGACTATTTATAGGAGTGAGTTATTGCCCTTTCATTATGAATTAAGACAAATGAACAGATTTTGAATTATAAATTAGTCTGTAACACACCTAGAGTAAAACTGTAAATTTCTAAATTACACTAAAGGACAATGACTACAAACTATTTAATTTTCAGAAATTGTCTGATAGCACCTTATAGGAGTTATTGTATTTAACTAAAAGTTTTAAAGAAATATTTCGTTTTTGCACAGTAACTTAAAAGCTATAACAACTAGACTGAAACTGGTAATTTCAAAAAATTAAACATACTGTAAGTCATTTGGATTCCATGTGAGCCATTACAGGCTCCTGGGAGCCTCTAGTTACTCACTATTTTTCAACCAGAGTAATTAGCCTGAAGGTTTACAATTTACGCTGACTGAATAAAAAGCAAAAGTCTTTTATCTGGGATACGAGAAATTACTAGTTTTGCATAAAGTATTTGGTATAGGTTAGGGACTGAAAATATAAACTTATGTAGCGGATACAGTTATTCTATTATATTCTTTATTAAAACCTACAAATGTGGTTTTGATTTTGATTTTGGAAGTATCAATTCACTCTTCAAACACCTTAACACAAATTTTCCAAGGTCAGACTTTCTGCATTACAACCTGACACCCACCTGACTAGATGCGCGATGTGTCGAGCACTTGGAACTCTCTCAATATGGTACGAGTTGAAATTATTAAATGCAAGCATAATATTGGAACCAAGATTAACAATCTTATTGGCTTTTGTTAGATCCTTCTTGATAAAGCTTACAGACATGAAAATATTGATAAAAAAACTAACACACCACACACAGTCTTTTGATGGTTCCAGCCATATCAAATGTTGTTTTGCCAATCGTATATACGTTCTCTAAGATATTAACGTTCGAGATAATTAAATGATAATTAGTATATATTAAGGACGTTCGAGATATTTAAATCATAACCAGTATATATTAAGGAAGTTACGTATGTTAAAGTACTGATTTAAATTATTAGTGATTGATTCAGAAATTACCTCATAAATATACATGTACACATTGTAACCGAAGTAACAATCAATTCTTATTATTATTAAATATTTCCTCAATGTGTTTTACAACGCTTAAAATTAACCAGATAAAATGATCTTTTTCCGTCATTCCAGGTGCTAATTTAACTTTATACATTTATAACAAATGCCGTAATGGAATTTTCTTTCACATATTTCCTGCTTGTGTAAAATGTAGCATATTTGTGCACATGATTGCTACATAAAATTAAATGAGCTATGCAATTGCAGAATTGCAAAATATATTTGTATAGTGGTATACATGAGTCATATAATGAGTTTTGTTATTCGCAAGGAGAGTTGTGCTGTGGTTTCCTTGCATTTGTGTTTTGCACTTCACTGTAGATTTATAACGCGTGTGTACACCAAATCGCAAGGGCGTGGGCTATTTGAAAGATGAGTGATTAAGGCACATTAATGAGAATTGACCTTGATAGGAGTGCAAAAGATAACAAGTGACTAGCACCATCAAGTTGGCATTACGATTAGAGTTTTTGAAGGTACTTGCAACTTAACAGTTGGGTACATTGTCCAAAAAGTAATAGTTTCTCATGCAATCGATTTATGTGTACATTTGTATAGTAAAATGCAAACATATAGGTGTACAAATTTAATGTTTTGTTTGTTTAAGTGACAAGTTATGGTGGGTTAAACAGGATTACTGAATGTTTTGTTTTGTTTGTTCGTTTGAATGTTATTTGACGCCAGTTTGTGTAATTTTAAGCTATATATTGGCGTCAAGTTTGTATTGGGGAGGAAGCAGGACTTCTCGGAGAAAACCCCGACTTTCGGGAGGAAAACTGGCAATCCTCGTCAAGATTGCAGTCGAAAGCAACCTTCTCGAAGTGCGACTTGAATCCGCAATCTCAGTGTTGACGGACCATGTGATCAATTGTAGACAAATTACCTTATCCACTCGGCGACTGAAACTTGCAGTATTTCAATACAAAGAGCGCTATAACAAAATTGTCACATTCTTTAAACTATGTATTCAAAGTTTATCGACGATTAGGACTAAACATGGGACTGATTAATATGAAAACTGCTCCGTAAAACGATTAATTCGTAACAAGTTAACAAAACTAGTTAATGACGTAATTTCTTACGAAAAAGTTGGTCATGCGAAAACACTCATTCTTTGAAAAGAATTAAATTGCAACCATGTTATGGCCTGCTCAAGGAACCGATTTAAACATCATAGAAAATATTTTGTTGAAGATTAAAATTGAACTTCACAAATGTTGTGAACAAATCTGTACTGCAGATAAACTTGATGCTAAAATTTAGAAACCTGGACAGATATTCTTGTTGAAAATGTACAGTCTTTCAATTGAACAACTGCGAAAAGTTTGAAAACAGTGATCATGTCTTGTGACTGTGTGACAAAACACTAAGATAAGGTTTTTTTCTTCAACATTAATTGTTATTTTTCTTACAAAATTATCTAAACGTTGATTAACGTTCGATCTTACCATTCACTATTTAGTCGTAACATTATACAAACTTTAACGCCTCCGGTGCTAGCCGAAAATGTATCGCCATATTCGATCTATTTCTTGAACGCCAAAATTAGTGTGTCATTAAATGACAAAATGACAGGCCACA
Source organism: Limnoperna fortunei (assembly GCA_944474755.1). NCBI lineage: Eukaryota > Metazoa > Mollusca > Bivalvia > Mytilida > Modiolidae > Limnoperna > Limnoperna fortunei. The sequence goes on from OX104117.1 coordinate 83,800,895, forward strand.
CTCTCAAGCTACCATATATTATATTGTCCCAATCCAATAGAAGTACCCTTGCTATTTTACCCTCATGACATAAACATTTCTCGTTTTAACAAAATTATCTATTTTTTTTATTAATACCTATATTATGCCATTAATATGTCAAATTGATATCAATATCAACAAAAGTAAATTACATTTTATAACACCATACCAATGTTTTGTAAAAATAAAGTACATGTTGTTACCTGTCTGCTTCCCTTTTAAAATTACTCCAATAAATTTTTAGTGGTCGTAAATTAAAATAACTTGTATGCAATTGTCATTTTAACTTAATGTCCTAATGAATGATTAAAAAATATTTCGGAAAATGAAGAATTTATTTTTTACTTAGTAATTTTTTCAGTGTTTTTTCTATATGAAATTAAATTCCTCCTATAAATAATCATATCCAGTTAACATAAAATTTACATACAAAAGTCACACCAGGTAAAAAAAAGAGTTCGTTTAAAAATTATATACAATTTACTTAAATGTCTAGTTTCTTTGTGTGTTGATCACGATCCATGCGCTAAAACTAGGACGTTCTCTACATTATGTTTAGTATACCATTGATATACTATATAATCTACTTTTTCAATCGCAAATCAAATTTTAAAACTTTACATATGAGAAGTCTTAGACGATGGTATAGATTGACTCATTACAGCATTTGATTTCTTCATTGAATATTATTGCCTGTAACAAATAAGTTCGATTGTTAAACCGATACAGATTTTAACAGTACATGTTTAAAATAACTCCTGGTTCATGTAAACGCGTTTACAAAAACAACAAAACAGATTATATTTTGGATTAGAGGTTTATACATGTGAATTAAAAACACGCCTGGGAAATAATAAGTCATTACAGTACTTGAGATTGAAAACGCAACACTTTTATCAATCCGTCAGCAATCCGTCAGCGTTCCAAAATCCGTCAGCGATCAGTTATCAATCAGTCAGATCAGTCAAATCGTTCCAAATCCGTCAGATCGTTCCCAATCCGTCCATCCGTCAATTGACGGATTCGGAACGATTTGACTGATCTGACGGATCGATTTAGACTGATCGCTCCAATCCGTCCATTCAACTTCCGGTCAGTGAAATCAAAATGTGAAAATTCGTTTCACTCGCAAATATTAGAAGTATACAAATGTCAACTGTTATTTCCTTATTTATGGCTCGTTTAACCTAATAATAAGGCTAAAACAGGTCTGTTAAATAATACGAATGGAAATTACCCCAATCTATTACTAGTTATATATGCATCTGTGACGAAATATAAACATCACATAGTGTCATTTTATTTAAAAAAATAATTTTAAAAAAATACACACACAATGACTTAAAACAAATATACCTCGCGTGCTAAGGCGTACGTCTCGTATTTGTCTTCGAATTTTTTAAAGCGGAACAAGTCGAGTCTAAAGTTATAAATCATAAATGGAAACTCCCCAAATATATAACTAATGCATCTGTGACGGAATATAAACATCAATAACACATAGTGCAATTTTATTTAAAAAAAAGAAATGGAAAAAAACACACACACACAATGAATTAAAAAAACATTTGACCTCGCGTGACAAGGCGTACATCTCGTATTTGACTTCGAAATTTTTTAAAGCGGAAAAAGCGAGAAAGACGAAGGCGGAATAGTAACATTTTTTTCACGTCGCGCTTTCGCGTTAGCATTATTTGTATGTATGATTGAAGTTAGTTTAAGACTATTTTCAAACATTATATTAGTCTATTTAATATGGCTTCGAGTGTTTATAAGGAAGAGCTGCAGTACCCAACGAAACAGCAGACCTTCGACAGGAAAACTGGTTCTCTTTCCAAATTTAGGGATGAGTCGAACACACCCTCTCGCTGTATGGGTCGAACAGATAACTCGGTGATCAATACTATATTACTGCTACCTTAACCACCGCGGTCGATGTGTTTTATTATAAACGCATAAAAAGATCATTTGTCATGGTTTGATCAGTTTTCTTTCTGTGCCACAATTCCTAAGAATTCCGGTGTATAATAATGAGAAAGATTTACGACAAATTTATATATTTTATTCACTATCTAGTTGTGTCACATGAATTTACACAGAATTAAATGTCAAATAAAGAATAAACGCGTTTGTATATAGAAGCTTACGAGTTAAAGACGCAAACATGTAAGCATTATTTTAAAATAAATTCTGCTTTCGCATTTTAGTCGTCACAATTTCTTTATTTTACGATGTCTGTTATATTCGTTCGATATTTAATGATATATCAGTATGAATGGTTTCCTTTAAATTCGGAAGTGTTTGAAATTAGTTACTAGGTATCACGTTTTTTTTTGGGAGGCGGGGGGGGGGTGGTTCAGGACATAATAGAATTGCCGCGAACCATAGTGACGTGTTTAGAGAGTACTTGCATGCTAATGATCTCTTTTGTAGATTTCAAAAAGGAGAAGGCTTAAAATTTTCCGCCCATACTCATACCACTTTTTTTTCCAGTTGAAGTCCAAATGTTTGCCCTTTTATCTATCTTTCTCTAATTGATTGAGTGGGCCTCGGTGGCCGATTGGTTATGGTAGTCTACTATTGATCACGTTGTCTGTCAACACTGAGGTTGCGGGTTCGAGTCTCAAGGCGGGCAGGGTGCACTCGACTAAATTGACTTTTCCTACAGAAGAACCGGGGTTTTCTCCGGGTACTCCGGCTTCCTCCTCCAATAAAAACTGGACGCCATGATATAGCTGCAAAAATTGCTGAAAGTGGCGTTAAACAATATTTAAACAAACAAACAAACAAATCTAATTGATATTTAACTTTTTCTCTTCATGAATAAGGCTGAACACCCTCGCTGAAAGAAAAGCATGCATCCCATCAATCAATCAATGAATAAGTTATTCAAATTGAATGACAATCTATTAAATGGGTACGTTGTGAAAAGTTCTGTTTTATCGATATGACTGTAATGACAATGTTCAAACCGATCTTCATAGACCTAGGGAATTAATGCCGTTTTGTTAAAAAAATTACTATTTCGTACTATTGCCACTGTCAAATAAAACTTGCGACCAGAATCGCTATATATTTTACAATTCAACGTTTTGTTTAGTAAACAATTTGTTTTGATTGACAATGTTTGTTCAACTTTTAAACAATTGTTTATACACAACAGTTTTATAATTGTATTTAAAAATGTTGTAGACTAATTTAAAACACGTTAGATTACATTTAAGTAACTAGTAATGGTGTCAGAAAGAGGCCACGTCCTTTCCTAAATGAAAATAAATCTGTTACTGATTGGGGGAGTCGGGTCGGCTTAATATACAACAAATATACATGTAACAGGTCGCAGAAAATAAAATAGGCTGAAATCACGAGTCGCGGAAATAAAAAAAAGAGAATCAATAATAAAACATTAACCTCGTCGCTACTGATGTGCCTTAAATCGAAGTTTGTTTAAGGTTTACAGGGCGCAACCCGCAAATATGTCCTGTTTAAAGAAATTTGCTTTATTAAATAATATATAAAATTAAATAGTTTTTTCTTTAAATATGTTTACTTATGTTATTTTTAAGAACGAGACATTGTATTAACTATTCTTTAGAATACTTGCGTTTATTTTATTATAAGTGCATATATAATATACAAATCACGCAGAATTCGTTTTATCTCGAAATTATTAATGTATACGTATCCGTCAATAAACTGACCAATGAATGCATATAATTAAATGACGGATTCTGGATCGCACTGATTGAACTGATCGCTGACGGTTACCAAGGTAATGACGGATTCATAATTTTGGACGGATGTATTCATCATCAATCAGTCAGCGATCCGTCAGCGTTCCAAAATCCGTCACCAATCAGTTATCAATCAGTCAAAGTGTTGCGTTTACGGGTGCAAGTACTGTAATTTAATTAGAAGTGAAGTTTACAGCCACCCCCTGGATAATGTATTCTTATTAGATGGTAACTTTTCGGAAAACTGATTTGTTATATACATGCATTGTTTAATGTGAAAGAGAACACGAGAGTTGTGCAAACAAAGACATAATAATTGAATTACCCGTCCCTCATTACAAGACAATTTGCAAGAGTCAAAGTATGTGTCTGTCTTTCCTTTTGACTCAGTTCTTTAATAAAGACTTTTTTGTTGTTTAAAATTTTATGATACGGGTACATTACAGTAGATACTTATTATAATTGAACTTTTAAGGCATGCAAACCTAACAACGTTGTGGAGTCTGGGTTGCACACTACCTATTTTAAAAATATTTCTTTCATAAAATTACTTGCCTTATTGACTTATTTTCCTTAATGATCTGCAAAGACAACACCATTGACATAGCCCTACATAGATGACACTGTTGGCAAAAACCTCCACAGATAACAACATTGACAAGGAACTACATGAATAACATGTGGGCAGTGGCCATCATCTTATCTGTGTAGGTCCCTGACCATATGTTTTTGTGCAAGTCCATAGTGTCCATGAACTAAAATTTACTATTTTGCCGGCTGTATCGACACTGTATAAATGTAGTATATCAAATGACAACATTTTTATTAGCTTTGACTAACCTGTTCGCACCAATACCAGATACTATCTATTAGAGGCAGTGAAACGGTGTAATATCGTTTGAAATATAAAGTCGTGCATTCAATTCGACATGTTGACTTTCGAATTCACGATGAATACAAATATCAGGTTTATCACATATTAAACTTTTGAAATACACACCTCATAACACGTACTTTATTCTTTAACTTTTGCATTCTCTAGAACATATATATATATATATTAATTAAATTTACATATGAACTACATACGTTCCATATATTTAACACTACCACAGTGAATGTTTTGTAACGACTTTGTTTTGTTTGTTATAAATTTTATTTGTTGCATTAACTGTTATCGTTTAATCATTAACTAAAGTGACATTTTTGTACCTTTAACTATATTGGGTTACTAATAAATAACTTAGTATGACCGACTCGTTTTATGTATCATTTAAAGTCAGTTTTCCCATGACGTCATACTTCCTTGTATATCACAAATTCAGCATGTTGTTAGTTATACAAATGAGTCTGTTTTTAAGCAGCATTCCGATGATTTCAGCACAGGCAGGTAAGGCTATGATTGTTAAATGTTAAAAAGGAAAACTGTCTAATTCAAAACCAGTTAACATTTTGTTAACACATCAAGATTTATTCACTAAGTGTTTAAGTTGTTGTTCATGCCATTCTACCGTCGACTTTTCAATATGTAATTGTGCACATAATTATTATTTAAACCAAAACAGTTTTGATTTAAAAATAGTTTGCTTTTCTTATTATCAAATGCAGTTTCTCAACATTTTCAGTTGGTTTGGTTATAAATATATAGTAGCTTTATGTAGCAAATGAACAGAGATGTCAAATTAGCATCAATCTTTCCAGTTAAAAATACTTATAGGTAGATGCGAAATGTACGATTTATGATTAAGGAAAAATTATGTGAATATTCCATAACTAGAAATTTGAGTTTCCATGTTGAAATGTGCATAATAAGAAAGGCCAAACTGAAACATTATTATGCCAGTTTTTGTTTCCTTTTTGAAGGGTAAAACACTGCAAAGAGTTATATTTAGAATTGATTTTAATTATTCAAAATGAAGTCAATGATATTGATCATTTACTTGTACATTACACGCTTGCACATATAACATGGTCGTGCAATCGCAAAATTGTAAAAACAAGACTTTATGCAATCTTTTTTTAATTATTTACTTTTCAACGGGTACTCCTGTTGCATTCAAAACTGGACGCCATGATATAGCTAAAAATGTGGCATTAAACCCTATTAAACCCAAAAATATCAAATCAATTATTTTATATATATATACGTATATTTAAAACATCTTTGTATTTTTCAGTAATAGAAATGTTTATAAATGTATAGTGTATCAAATGCCCATGACTTTGTTTGAGTAATATTTCTTTGAGTGAGGTTTAACAACAGCAATTTTAACCTATGCGTAGTATAAAAATACTTATATAGCAGATGTAGGCTCACCATGTCAGTTTATTGTTTAAATACCAATTTTGCGAAGTCATAACACAATGTTAAACTTATTATTAGGTCAAGGACAAAAAAAATTGTTCATTTGTAACAGATATATATATATATACATACATAAGATAGAAGATAGAAGCCATGATATAAATAAGTGCATATAAATATTACATAATAGACATTCAAAAACGTAATAAAAATGAATTAAATCAACACATTGGCATAAAGTCATCGATATGAAGTCAAAATAAGAGAAATGATAAGGGTGGTCTGAATTATTGTATTTCGGATTTATATTTTAGTCTTAAGTTTTGAAAATCCCGATTTTGATTATTTTTTTAAATTTTACATCATTTTATTGGATCAATCACTCTGTTTTAGGAAGCTATCAGTAAACTCCTGCGACTCACTCACAAACTAAATAATCTGAAGTACATGAGGTCAAGTTTGTGAGGGTTTCGCCGGAGTTTACACATTATTTCTTAAAACGCAGTGTTTAATCCATATATTATTTATAGATAGCCGTTGCAACGTTTAAAGCTGCAAAACAGTTACAATAACCCATCTAGACCTCAAAATCTTCGGAAAGCGTAGGAATATACAAAACATAGTACCTAATGAATCTCAGTTCTGTAGATATATATTAATAGAAAAAAAACAATAAAATGAAACCCAATAATTAGTTATACTATATTTTATTTGAATTTCAATTAAATTTAAGTAGACATCTTTGCGAAAATCAAAACATCGTTCCCTCTCAATTACGATACGCTAAAAGGACGCCATCTTGTTACATTGGATGCTGAAAGTAGTCAGCCTAGCGGAAATATCGTTTGATAAATTACCTGAGATGACATACTTTAAGTATTTTTATCCAATCAAAGCAATAAGTATAAATATAAATAAATAGCAGCATAAATAGAACTTTTACTAATTATATATGCATGCTATTACACGAATCTGTTTTATTTAATTACGATGTGTTTTTTTTTCAAAGATATAATACTACATGCAACAACAACAGGAGACGAGTTATCTAGTGGATATCTCAAACTTTGCCTCACTAGTATTAACAATTTCGTATTTAATGTTAAAACAGATTACGAAGCTCGTCTTTTATTGATATCTAAACATGAATTTGGTCAAACATATGAACTAACGGTCACCAGTGAGACTTATTGTCTTAACACAAGCAATGTTGATAGGATTAACCAGACTGTTACATGTAACAAATGCTCAGTAAACTGTATTGAACAAAAGTTTTGGATTAAATGGGATAGTAATTACGTGACTGTTGGACAAGAAGCTGAATTAACACGTATTAGCATCAATATAGTTGATAGGATTGCTTTTCTGCATTCGATAGGGACACCAGGAAGTGGAAATACGGGTATTTGGGAATTTAACCCCTTCCCTTTCACACCGGTACCAGGTACCGGTGAAGCGTTTTTCTGGCTACAACGTCAGCTGTAACCCAAATAAAATGGACGTTTTTAATGCCACGGGTATAAACAAGGTATCAAATAAAAGCTCTGAATCTCAGCTTTCTATTTATTTTAAAAGATTATTTATTTGTTGTGTGGTTTGTCCATAGTTTTAATTAGAACACGACGAATGCTACCTGAATTTTTCGCCAGCGTTACGGTAAAATTCGCAAAACCAAACGTTGCATTAAACTTTAATTACTCCCGTAGTCGACATTTAATTGCCATGTTATTTAGTAAATATTTTGGCTATAGCTTTGTCAATCCATTGATATCAAAAACAATATCCAGAGTTCAATACAGTTGTAGAATCTTTTGGGAATTGCGGCAAGAAGACTCTCGGACATAGACATCGAGCAAATTTTCAGTGTAATTTTAGTAATGTGAAAAATTATACCAGACGCAGGTCCAAATAGGGAAAACAAAATTGGCAAGATAACTCTGCGGAATTTATACTTTACAAAACTGCAAAGATGAAAAAAATTGATAACCTATATCAAAAGTTATAATCATTTAAACTGAATGGTCTGAACGTTGGAAAGAACGACTTTTGCGTACGAGTGCGCACAGAGTACGATTTACAAAAATAATGTTAACTTGTTCGCGCACCTGTTATTAAATTAACAATTTGTATAAACTATAAAACAACGGGTTACAAAGTAAAAAACCAAATTTAATAAAATTAGTACTAATCCGGAAAATTAACATTTTCTAACCCGTCTAATTATTCAATTTCTTCGGTGACTTTCGAGTCAAAATCTAGGACGACAAACTTGCGACGACGAATGCTTTTTTTGTATCATGGTGAGGAAATTGAAGACAGTCAGAGAGACGAGGGATGAAAATAAGCCATTAAGATCATGTTTGGTGAGTTTATCGGATATGTAATCCCATGTGTAATACAGAAATGTTCATACGTTGCGACTTGCAATGAAATTGTTTACTTCTTCCGTATAAGGTACAGAGTGGATACTCGCAACGGTGTTGCGTTACCTTCTTCAGTTAGTATGAGATTTTACGACATGCAATGTATTATACATTTGCGGAACCAAAACAAGAAGATAAAAAAAAATGGATCCAACAAATTTAACATTATTAGCATGCATAACAAGTTGTTAAACAACCAATTAGTTTTGTAGAAAATTATTTATTTATTCCATTCTCAGGATAGCAGATACACACAATTAAATGTGCATTGTTTTGTCGTTTAAAAGAGAAATGCCGGAACTTATAACAGGCATTTACAATTGATTGATTGATTGATTAATGGTGTTTAACGCCCGAGCAGCAATATTTCAGCTATATTCAGGCGATGAACATGAAATGGATGATAAAATGAACATGAAATGATGATGAATGAAAATGGGATGGGACACAAGGAAAAATAGGGGTAACGGATTTTAGATTGCCACTGGCAAATGGGAGTATGGATAGTGTCGGGCAATTTAGCCTCCTGTAGCGGGATCGAAATCCCTACTCATAGCGAATACTACAGCAGCGTTCTTTAACGTGCGAGGAACGTGGTATTTTTCCCAACACGGTGCACTAATATGGTTTGCGGTCAGGTTTTCCGTATTATGGCCTGACAACCCCAGCTTGCCAGGGGTACCCCATTCAACCACCTGGGGTACACATCCCAGTCGGTCTTTAGGCAAACCGACCTGACATGCCGGTCAGGGTACTGGGCGCTATTTAGTCGTCTTTTACGACAAGCTAGCGCGACTGCGGTCTATTCTTTTAGCCACCCGGATCCCGCACGGGGCCAGGCATTTACAACAGTGAATTCTAAAACTAATGAAATATAAATATAAATATTCAATTTCTTGTACAATTTTGATAGAAATACATGTAGTTTAAAATGTTAAATGCAAATCGTAATTTTGTGATTGGCAGGTCTTCTTGCAGGTTGCATGTATATTTTTTGAAAATACAAATATTTGTTAAAATTAATAAACATGCAAATTGCCTTCTTCTGTCATATTGTTATTAAGTAGATGTTCAGTCAGTTTTTAATTATTGATTTTATATTAATACATTTATTGCATTTTGAACTGAACTGATCAATATTATATAATTACTGCACTTGAGTGAGATCAATATGTAGTTTTGTGGAACAATAGAATAATATTGAACGAGACAAAGCCGAGTTTAATATCATTGTACCTTGCTCCATGAAACCACATATTGATCAAATTGAAGTGAAGTAATTGTCTTATTACATAATATTGAGTCAAGCAATTGGAATAGACAGGAACTTTTTTTACAATATTTTATTTTCATTAATATTTGAGATAACAATTTATCAGATCAATAATTTAGTAGAATATTAAGAAGAATCCAACAATATTTGGTAATTTAACAGTTATTTCTGGTTAAAATGACAAGCAAAACACCCATTCTGCTCAATAAAAACCCATATTGTACTCTCAAGATTTGATTGGCTATTATATCTTCCAAATTAACATTTTAAAGAATTTTGTTCTATCTGGAGTGTTTTTGTTGCTTTGTGAAATGTTCTTTTTTAATTGCAGGTGGTCACAAGTTGAGGATTAATACCAATATATCACAAAATGAAGATGACATTACCAGACAATTTGGTTTCTTTATATATAAATATACAAAAACATTCAGAAGAATGAAAAACATCATGAAATACTCATTTGTTATAACATTCTATGGTTCAAAGTTTTGTTATATAGAAATACAGTTATTGTTTTAATTATATAATTTTTATTTTTTTATATTTATTCCTTCGTTAAGTTCCATTTTAGGATTTTTGGGGGCTTGTTTTTGTAACTATAAAGTGTAAGTATCCAGTAAGAGTTACATATTTCTAATTGTGCCAAGTTTATATAGTCCTGAAAAATTATAGATCTTGTTCAATGGCAGTGTATGCAGAACCTTTCCAAAAAATGTGCTGCAAGTATATCACATGTATTATATATGTAACATTGTGGTATTAACCCCCCCCCCCACAGTTTGTACTACAATGGCATAGTCTATGACTTAATTAGAGAACCCTTAAATATGGTCAAATCTGAAAATTATGTAAGTTTTCAAACACTAGCGATGTGTACTTTAGATAACTAATGCTGGATTATGGAATACAAGACCTTGGTCTTCTTACATGTGGACACGCACATGATAAAATGGACAGATGGACAAACAACAACTGAAATAATATACTCCCAACTGCATAAACATATCAAAAACATTTGAATACATGTCTTCTGAATTGAATTCCAACAGTAGCACTAAGTACATACACATAGTATATAGAAACACGCACAGTATTTCAAAACATGCATCAATATCGGTTTCCAGTGTTTACGCCAAGGGTAACCATAGCAACCAAATCTGAAATATTTTTGAAACTTAATATATAGGTTTAAACTTACTGTGTTTAACCTCTGTTTTTATGCTAACACAAAGTCATAATTAATAATACAACAACATTAAAAGACAAGTAGCAAAATGTATCCATTATGTCAGAATTATGTATTAGCAAAAAAATGGTTACATGTTACCTGGTAACCTCCCAAAAATACATATCAATAAGATTGGGGGAAATGTGTGTTTTATAAACATTGACACCTGAGGATATTACTGCATTAAAGAAAAACATCTATTTGTACCTAGTAGAAATGTTCTGGTCTTCAACATAGCTGCATGTGAATAAAAAATGTTCAAATTTGTATTTTTTGACCGTCTTTGACCATTGACCACGTGTCCCGTTGCCATGGTAACCACAAATTTCAAACTTTTTATTAAAGCTCATCACTTTATCTTTAATATGGTATATAACATGTATATATATTTAACGAAATAAAATGGAGATTTTTATTGTTTTAAGTAACATACATATATTAGAAAAAAACTGTTTAAAAAATCATGAAAGGGAAAGAGTTAAATTACCAACAATAGGTAAGATTATTAAGCATGACAACTAATGCTAAGAGTGATTGAACGAATTTTTTTAGCTGATTTGTTTGTTTGAATGGTGTTTTAACGCCACTTTCAGCAATTTTTCAGCTATATCATGGCGTCCAGTTTTTATTGGGGGAGGAAGCCGGTGTACCTGGAGAGAACCCCGACCTGCGGTAGTAGAACTGGCAATCCTTGGTCAATCAAGATTGGGAGTCGTGTACACCCTGCCTGCAGCGAGAATCGAGCAAGCAATCTCAGTGTTGACAGACCACGTGATTAATAATAGACGAACTATCTTAACCACTCGACCACCGAGGCCCTCGCTCATATGTATGATAATATCAAATGGAAAATAAGACTTTTATGTACCCTTTTGTAATGCTTGTAATCTAAAGCCATCGTCCTGAATGGAAAGAGCTAATTCTTTGAATAGTGTATTCATTTTTATGCTTTTTGCTCCTGCATTATTCAAAGGTATGTATTTCATGTACCGGTATCTATTTTAATTCATTTTGTTTGATGCCACCACATTTCAGAAAGTACGACTTCAAATTATATTAAATACAGAAGTGTCTAGCAAATAGTCATTATAACATAAATGAAGCTAAAAACAAAATAACGAAAACATAGGAAACTGTTAAAAAAGACAAATCACAAATCAAAGTCCATGAAACCGGCAAACTACAGAACATAATAAAAAACAAAAAATAGTATCTACAGCAATTGTCCTGACCTGTTACAGGCGTTTCAAAAATGTCGGGTTAAAACAAAAAAAATAATAATGAAGACAACTTGAAATAAAGTGTATCATTAAATAAACTTTAACACTAAGTTACATATAATTAAATGTTTGCTACATCACAACTATCTCTGACCGCATCGGGTAACGTGTTCTCCTTACACGTTAATACCATTTTTTAGACTTAAAGCAGGAAGGTCATGGTAGCTGCTTCAAAAGGCAAAATGATTTTCAAGGATAGTCAAACAAATTTCCGTTATTTTATCCTATTTCTCAGTTGATTTATTGTATGTTTACTTGTTCTTGTTCTGAATTTAGCTGAAATACTGCAATAAATCAATATTATTTAGAAATTGAAAATATAATTGTTGTTCCATGTGAAATAATAATAATTTCAGTGCCAATCATAAATGCCAGACTGCCAATATTTGGTAATGTATCAGAAAAGACGCTTTGTGCGATTATGACATGCGCTGAGTCACCACTGGAAGTCCTAGACACTAAAAGCTGCAATAAGTACACAGACTTGCAAACAACCTGCAATCAACCAGCAGTTTACGTTAACCCTGATTGCACATGTAATTATTTTTTGTTAGAAACGAAACATTAGAAAATTCCAAAAACTTGCTTTATTACAATATAATCCCGATGAATAAATAATATATTGTCATCAAACATGTTATCGAATGTTTTCTTTTTATTGCTAGAAAGAATTTATTGAATATGTAGGATCCCATATGAAATAAGGGTTAAGTGTGCAAATACGGATGTAAACAAGAAAAACCACGGTGGGGAACGAAATAAATGTTGTAATCTGGCGTCTAATTATGAAATATAATTTAAAAACAACGCTATTCATACTGAAAAAACGCGAATAAATGCGTGGAGATATAGAGTGGTGTTTTTTATTCTTTTCGCTTGTTTTCCTTTTCGGTATATCATCTTAGCATTTGAGATGAAGAGAAAATACGCGAAAACCTGGATGCTAACTAATTAATTACTCGAGCAAATCGACAGAGGCACCGCTTACTAGTCCGTACATCTATGCGTAACGATGGTTTTATTGTGTCCCGTGCACTAAATTTCTTTTTTATGCGGATTATGTGATTGTCTGAATCCAGACTTATAATTGCTCCTTGACCTTAAGTTATTCTTGGTCAGTCAGTTTCTTTCCTTATTTTTCTACGGTAGCCACTCGCCTTGGATGCCTCGTAAATGGCTCATAACTTTTATTTTGTCCGTTTAAAGCGTTAACCACGCTGTTACACTATACCAAGTCCCTTGATTTACACAACGGGTGCCATATTTGGAACATTAACTGCGTTACCTTCCCGAATACATTCCGACGTTTACCCGTTTAATTTGTTTGAGATTTGTGTTGCTTTTCTTCGGTGTTATGTATTGTTTCTAATATTTGTTTTTGTGAAGGCTGGGTTTTTTATGTGTTTTCTGAAAACGTGTTTGTCCCTTACTAATTTCTTTTATTTACGCTGCGGAATGTTTTTACTTTTCTTTTTAGGTTTCATTGTGGATATATTTTATTCATGGCACTGTAACAATTAATCGTTTAATATTATCTCTTCAGAATTGTTGCAATCGTTATCTGATTGCGTTTATATCTAATAAAGATCTTGCCGTTTTAATCTAAGTTTTGGAATATCTTTTTGAAGTTTTAACTGTTGGGCTCTATAGACAATACTTTTACTCGTTTGCAATTTACCTATACCTTTTTACGTCATTTTTGTATACACATGCGCATTTGCTTTAAGTTACTGTTATAACTGTATGTTTTAACTTTTTCACAGCAAGATCAATCACAGGATGCTCCCGATCAGTCATAACAATAAAGGCATGCTTTCCACCAGCTGGTAATACCGACTGCAGTATATGCGAGATCCGCATGCTTAATATACCGGTTTGTCAACAGGACGTTGATCAGCCGCAACAGATTGAAATTGCTACAGGAACTTCTTGTGATATCAATTGGTCACAGTATATAGCAATTATTCAATATCAAATTCAAGGTTTGTTTATTGCAGCTACTTTGGTTACAGACTTAGACTTTTAAGCGAATCGAGCGTGCGTCAGTAGAGATAAGATAGTGAATAGTTTTAATACTATGTTCACAAAATCAGTTATAAGAAAAACAGCAAAGAACCCCGACCGAACAACAAAAGCCAAACGTCAAAGGATAGTTACAAATCCGGAAATAGACAAACGCAACACAAAAAAGCCAGAAGGAGAGTAATCCGAACCCAATAAAAACCATTGGTGCACGCAGGTATTCAGTGCCTGCTTCTAAGTAGACAACCGTCTAGTTACTCATGGGGATGTCTAGAAAAAAGTCAATTCCAGAAATAGGAAAAATTATCTATGACTCAAGGAAAATGTTGGATCTTATTTGAGACACTGATTTCCCATAACGATCAATCAAGTCATGGCGACGACCTTAGAACTTTTGAATAAGTTAATAATCACAATACTGTTTTAGAAGACGCATAAATCTAATAACTACAAACTAATAATAGAAAACATAATGTAATATATTTTAACGACAAAATTCTTATTTAGTTCAATCAAATGACAAAGCACTATATGTATTGAAATACCACACAATAGAACTTACTGTCTTCTCATATCAATGAAAACTAATTACGATTTGTTTCCAAAAATATTTACTGTTTTTCAAACATAGTGTAATAACAGAATGACAGAATGACTACATAGTTTACATAACCGTATGAAATTTCGAAAAAGTAAACATCCTTTATGCGACAGAAAAAGCTGAAAGTACATAAAACTCGTATGAACTGACCATAATTTGACCTACTATCGCACACTGCCTAATTATCGAAAAACATTTAGCTTAATGTTGATATATAATTGATAAATAGTGTTTTTATATTATTACAGATGTATATACTTCTGATGTAAATGCAACTACAGTATTCAAAACGTCTACATCAGGAAGAGTAACTCCAAATAATCTTTTAGGTATTCAATATAAACAGTTTGTGTGCTTTTAATTGTTCAATAATCTCTTTACAAGCAACAAACTATGTTTGCTTGCAAAAATATCCAGCTTAATGTAAGTCTTACAGTTTCTACAGGATTTATAATTTTACATCGTCTTTTTCATTTATAAATTTTGATGTGCGACGCATCGTTTGTAAACTTTGCAAAATTACATTTGTAAATAATTTTATAAAGGGATAACTCAAACTTTGTTAAGTGTTTACTCAAATGAGTGTTTAATTGTTTATTTGCTCATGAAGAAAAGTTGCACTTATTTATGTTATGTAATAAAACTTTTTAGATGTATAGAAGAAATATTTACATATCTTCAAGATTTGATTTTAATTAATCAATTTTCGCCCCTACATGTCGACTTATAATGCATGTCAAACATGTGTTGTATTCTTTTTTGATAGTAAGCGGAACGGTAAATTTTATTACGCATATTTTTGATAAGTTATTCGTACTTATTATTAAGTAGTGGGATCGACCGAGCTTGATCGTTTAACTATTTTGTCAATATATGTTTAGAACGAGATTCATTGTTTTCCATGAGGATGACTCTTCTGCCTTTTTAGACAATGATCTACGGTCTTTAAATAATAGACAAACATTTTTGTTTATTAATTAAGATGTATTGACTTCAACTACAAGAGCAACAACAGTATTCCAAAGGTCTACATCACCGACAACGACTCTGACGAATCGCAGCACACAATCAGGTTTTTAATCAGTTTGTTCGCTTTAATTGTTCTGTACGTTTGTACTAGCAAACAATCAAAATAACTTTGATTGCTGTACATTTTAAAAGCTTTACATTTCTACTTGATTTACATTTTTAAATGTCTTTGCTCTAAGTAAATGTTGATGTGGGACGCATCTTTTGTAAAATCTGTCTGTGTGTCTACTTAAATAGGTGTTCAATTGTAATTTGCTAATGAAGACGAGGTTTCATGATACACTCGTTTGATTGATATAAAAAAGCATTTTCTGTATTGGAGAAATATTTGCTTAGCTTTGAGATTTGATAAAGAACCATCACTTCTCTCCTCTGCATTATCTTTATTCATGTGTTGTGTTGCTGTTTAAGTAGTAAGAGAAACGCATATTTTTTAAAGTTATTCGTACTAATTATTAAGTAGTAGGAATTATTAGTATTATTATTATAATCCAAATTTATAAAGCACCCTTTGTTACATATACATACGCTCAAAGGTGCTTTAAAACAAAACCATACATTTTAAGAATACGATTAACAGAAATGACTGAGTTTGATCTTTTATCGTAAATATTTAGTTGATGTATGTAAAGAACGAGATTAATTGCTTTCCAATAAGATGCCTCTTCTTCTTTCTTATAAATGATAAAGAATATTGTTACTATATAAATGACAAGTATTGTTTTAATAATTAAGTTTTATTAACTTCAACTACAAGAGCAACAACGTCTACATCGCCATCTAGAACTACACCACTGACGAATCGCAGCACACAATCAGGTTTGCAATTAGTTTGCTTAGCATTAATTGTTCTGTACTGTTTTCACTACCAAACAATCAAAATAAATTATTATGACGTTACATTTATGAAAGCTTTACATTTTCTATTCGATTTAAATCTTTATTCTTCTTTTTGCTAAGTAAATATTAATCATATTTGAAATTAAATAAAACAATTTTGCTGCATGTTTACTCTAAGAGTGTTCAATCGTCTGTATGCTCATGAAGACGATGTTTTCTGTTGCCCGTATTTGTTTCCTTAAAAAAACGCTTTAACTGTATTGAAGAAATCTTTACGTAACTTCGAGATTTGGTTTTGAATAATATGTTCTCGTCTCTACATGTCGACGTTTAATCATGTTAAACACGTGTTCTTTTTCATAAGTTAGCGGAACGGTCAATTTTTATAATGCATATTATTATGTTATTCGTACTAATGATTAATTGGTGGGAATAGAATGAGCTTGATCTAAATCATAACTATGTTGTTTATAAATGTTGAGAAGGAGATTCATTGCTTTCCAGGAGGATGCCGTTTCCGTTTCCGCTTTATACATTGATTTAAAATACGGTAATTATATAATTGACAAGGCCCCGTGCGGGATCCGGGTGGCTAAAAGAATAGACCGCAGTCGCGCTAGCTTGTCGTAAAAGGCGACTAAATAGCGCCCAGTACCCTGACCGGCGTGTCAGGTCGGTTTGCCTAAAGACCGACTGGGATGTGTGCCCCAGGTGGTTGAATGGGGTACCCCTGGCAAGCTGGGGTTGTCAGGCCATAATACGGAAAACCTGACCGCAAACCATATTAGTGCACCGTGTTGGGAAAAATGCCACGTTCCTCGCACGTTAAAGAACGCTGCTGTAGTATTCGCTATGAGTAGGGATTTCGATCCCGCTACAGGAGGCTAAATTGCCCGACCCTATCCATCCTCCCATTTGCCAGTGGCAATCTAAAATCCGTTACCCCTATTTTTCCTTGTGTCCCATCCCATTTTCATTCATCATCATTTCATGTTCATGTTATCATCCATTTCATGTTCATCGCCTGAATATAGCTGAAATATTGCTGCTCGGGCGTTAAACACCATTAATCAATCAATTATAATTGACAAGTATTTTTTTATTAATTAAGTTGTTTCAACTACAAGACCAACAACGTCTACATCACCATCAAAAACAACAACTCTGACGAATCACAGCACACAATCAGGTTTGCAATTAGTTTGTTTGCGTTTAGTTGTTTTGTACCGTGTTTACTAGCAAACAATCAAAATAACTATGATGTCCTTAAATTTATTAAAGCTTTACATTTTCAACTCGATTTACATTTTATCGGTCTCTTCGCTAAGTAAATGTTAACGTGGGGTACATCATTTGTAAACTTTACAAAATCATATTTGTAATTAAATTAACAAACGTTTGTTGTGTTCTTTTGCATAAGTAAGCAGAACCTTCAATTTCGATAACGCATATTTTTTATGTTTTTCGTACTAATTATTAAGTAGTCGGAATTGACTGATTTTGATATTTTATCGTCAATATTTTGTCAATATATGTTGAACAGTGAGATGGTCGCATACGAGTGTACAGGCGCCGAAATGAACGTTTTGCGCAAAACTGAGTTGTAGAAAGAGACATTTTTGTCGGAGGCAGTGTTATGATGTAGGCCGCTATCTCTTACGCCAGGAACACACAGCTGATACACATCCAATGCAATCTTAACGCTGTCAGGTATAGAGATGAAATTATACTGCTGCATTTATTGCCGGTGAATGACATTCAAAGAGAAATGTTTCAACATGACAAAGCCTGACCACATACAGCACTTGTAACAGTAGATTTTTTAGAGCAACAGAATGTCAATGTCAGTGTGTTAGAAGAAAACTGTGGACACAACAGATACTGACATTTCTTGCGTGATTTATTGACAATATGCGACAAAATGTTATATTCCACGGTAAAACTCATGAACAAGAAGTGGGCTAATTTTACATTTTTGTATCAATTATTTAAATGATAAATTGTTAAAATAATATATGAATTAAAATTCTCATTTTTTGTATGTTGCGTTTCTTTTTTGAGTGAATATATATTTGTAATTAATTTGAAACAGAAGAACTTAAACATTTGGTTTATGTTTACTGAAATGAATGTTCTTTTTTGTTTGCTACTGAACAAGGAATTTTCCATTGCAATACTAAACAATCATTTTAAATGTATTCATTTGATGCAATTCATCCGTAAGGAATATGCTGAACACACGGTACTGTATATTTTAATACACTTATTTTTTTAAATTTTATTTTAACCGAGCTTGAATTTTTATCTGCCTATTTGGTGGATGAAAATAGAGAACGCGATCGATTGCTTCATAATTTCGTTTGCATTTCCGCTGTATAAAAATGATAAAGAATATGGTTATTGTAAATATATAGTGCAGATGCCTTATTTTATATTGATGAGGATCTATCGACCCAAGCATTCAAGCAGTTTTTTTTGCTTTTAATTGTACGCGCAAAGAAACTTTATGTCCTTAAATTTCTCTGCTAAATCTAACATTACCTCATGTAATGTTTGCTAAATAAATATTGACGTGGGTCGCATAATTTAGATTATAGCATATTATATACTTTCAGTTGCTTCGACTTCAAAGCAGCAGTCAACAGCTACATCTAATCCAACGGGACAAACAACAACTCGATCAACTATATTAACTACATTTCACACGTCTACATATTACAGTACATCGACAGGTAATCTATTTTGTGATGTGAAAGTATTATTATTTATAACTGGCTAAATTTGGTCCGGACATTTTCACCTATCGATTTAAATATCACTCGATAAGAAAGAATCAGGGAAGTTTTATATCTTACATGAATATGCCTTAAAATGTCTTAAAATGTAAGAAATTAAAGATACAAACAAAAAGTAATAATTATTCTTATTTACAAATTTTAACTTTGAATTTACAACAGCATACAATATAACCAGAAATTTATTACCAAACGCATGATTTTAATTTTCCAATCATATTCCGTAATAGCAATATTCCATTTTTGCCAGCTTATGGATCTTTAATATCTTAATCGTACGGTTTCTGTAGAGAGTTCTCCACGAAAGGTTTTTTGGTGTGTCGCAACTTCTCCCACAATGTTATAGTCAAGATATAAAAGTGTTCCTACCATATAGAAATGCTATGGTTGACTTAAGAGTGTCGAAAAATAAAAAGGTGTCACAAAGTTAATATCTATCATACTTCATTTGTACTATGTTTTCCTTCCATGTGTCTATGTGAATACAACACAGTACGGCGGGTTTTGTTATTGATGCAAGAAACGCTACCTTTTCTTTGTGCCCGGTTTTCATATTATCTCGGGGTTTTTATTAGTTTTTATATTAATTAAATACAATATTTTTTCTTCAGCTCCCCAGAATCTTCGAAGCAAAGATTTATCTGCCAGTTCGCAGACTATAGGTAGATATAATATTATAAAATGTTTATGTATATAGTAAACCTGAGGATATCGAGACGTTATCTTGCGTACAAAATGGCAACGCCATGGCTTACAAACAACTTGCAAATACAAAGATAGGGTTAATTGTCCAAGAACAATTAGAAAGGTCTTTCCCAGATATCTTTATGAAATTAAATTTTCTTCATCTCTTGTTGTGAACTCGACTACATAAGTACATGGTTGTAAAATGACATATTTCAATAAAGTATATCATCCTGATTTTAAAAATATATGGTTGCTAAGAACTTTTTGTAATGGTGACCTGGTTGCTATGGTATGACCTTGACCTGTGACCTTTGAACTTGGGCTCAAATTGAAGGCCTTTACTTGGTGATCATGTTAAACCATATGTTTACTATATTATCTGTAACGGTTTTCAAGTTGTATGCCAAGAACTGATTAACGGAAATGAGTCAAGGGCTCGAACTCGAAAACGGTTCATCGCAGTTTCGGACCAATGCATCAAATGAAGGCCTTGATGAGAGGAGTATTTTTCCCATTTATTGTCTTCTTCTATCTTTTATAGTTTTTGAGTTGTAATGATAACAAGATTCGAGGCCTAAGGTCGAGGTCACTTCTGAACTTTGACTTAAAGATTTTCTTTAAGGACATGTAACAACATCAATCATACGACAAGCAAATAAGTAACATAAACCAGTTTTACATTTTCTTCAAAAGCGGATTTTGCTATTTATACAGCGTATATTTTAAGATAAAATGAAAGAATAACTTATGAAAGTAAATGGATACTTTTTGTTAAGAAAATTCTTGATGATGGCTTTTGTATGTTAAATTTATGGTTTAAAATATGTATTTGTAAAAATGTAGTTTCCTTTGTATTAATAGAAAACGTAAGGATAGATTTTTACAGATATGGACATCTGAAATTGATGTTTTATCTAAAGATCTAAAGATCTAAGTTATAGATTGCTCCAATCAGATATTAAGAAGGAAAAATGTGTGACACATTTACCTTTGAACAAATGTATACATTGTGCAGATTGATAAGGAAATCACTGCCTTTCTATATAGAGTCGGACAGTGGAGAAATATCACTCGAAAGGAAAGAATATGCCATCTTTGTGACTCTAAGTGATGAATATACCTCTAAATGCTATTTTTTCACAATAAAAGAACAAGTTTTTTAATTACATTATTGTCATACAAATGTAAATGTTATTTGTTTTCCACAATCTCGACTCACGAATTGATTTGTTTTCCACAATCTCGACTCACGAATTGATTTGTTGTCCACAATCTCTACTCACGAATTGATTTGTTTTCCACAATCTCGACTCACGAATTGATTTGTTTTCCACAATCTCTACTCACGAATTAATTTGTTTTCCACAATCTCGACTCACGAATTGATTTGTTGTCCACAATTTCGACTCAGGAATTGGTTTGTTTTCCACAATCTCGACTCACGAATTGATTTGTTTTCCACAATCTCGACTCACGAATTGACTTGTTGTCCACAATCTCGACTCAGGAATCGGTTTGTTTTCTACAATCTCGACTCACGAATTGATTTGTTTTCCACAATCTCGACTCACGAATTGATTTGTTTTCCACAATCTCGACTCGCGAATTGATTTGTTTTCCACAATCTCGACTCACGAATTGCAAAAGCTTTGTGCTTTAATAAAACTTGTAGCTGTGAAAGTCATCACTACTGGGTAAGCACTTCATTGTATACATTAATTTCTACAGTCCAATTTATCTTTTTGTAACTGTACGTTTAGAGAGCTTTCAGTCATTCCAATATTCTCGTGCACATATTTTGCAGGTATTGTTGTCGGTATATCAACAACAGTCGTATTAATTATTGTTATAATTGGCAAGACTGTCTTTTGCAAATTAAGGTAAGGTAAAAATGTATAAACGTGTTTCTGTTAACTGTAAATAAAACGAAGTCCAAGATACAAATGTTATCAAATTTGCTACGACTGACGCTTTCGTCTAATTGACTCATCTGTTCCGCTCAAACCCAATAAATATTTTTTTAAAGTCTAATTATTAAGATGTTGTAAAAGTTTTAATCATATATGGTGGCATATATCTGCCACCACATATCACTTAATTAAGTCGACATATTTTCGGAAATATGTCAACATGCTACATAATTAAGTCAACATAATACTGAATTAAGTCATCATTATCAGATTAGAAAAAAGAGGGAAAATGCGCTGTTTGAACAGAATGTGCCATCTACTTTTCCACTTATTTATCGCGCAAGTAGACATAATTATGAATTAAGTGGACATAATTTTCTGATTAAGTCGACATAATTTTATTATTTAGTCAACTTAATTTTCTGTTTAAGTCGACATAAGTTTTTCATTATGTCGACGACTATGTCGACATAATTAAGTCCACATAATCTGTCTGATTATTAAGTCGACATAATTATCTACCATTAACTTGAAAAGGGGGGGCTGGTTTTATATGTTCAAATTCCAAGACCTCAATGAGGGAATCATCGCAGAAATGAGACCCGAGCCAGCAGTATGTCGTGGCTTTTGTTTAAACATATTTTATTTGAAAACAATTTCAAAAGGGAATTAGGACACAAGTACAAAGTATTTATGAAGTCCTCTCCCGTTAACAATACAATACAATAATACCAATGAACATGCACATGCAAATACAAGTATGATGCTAAAGAGCAAAGAGAAATAAACATAAAAATAGTTAAGATAAAATCGTGAATCATGCGTAGTGTGTGTATGTGTTTGTGTATGTGTGATTTTAACTATATGGGGAATCGTTTCGAGTGCAGGATGAATTCGAATACATGATCGAGTACTTTCAAGTTATCTATTTCGGAAAGATACTTGTCACCTGTAAGAAATAATGACAAGTGTCGTGGTATTTGAAGGGACAAGAACAATAGATTTTCAAATAATGTTCGCCTAATTATCGCATTCGAAAAAGAAATGAAATAGAGTTTCTTGCTGATTCCCACATCTGCATGAGGGATCTTGTATAATGCCTACTCTGCTGAGGTCATAATTAAGGAAGGTGGCGCCACATCTCATTTGTGTTAAGATAATGTTTAACTTTCTCGGCCCATAAGAGTGAAATTGAAAGGAACTGTGCTTTAAATTCTGCTTTTTTAAAGCCTTTTTGAATTTTGAAATAGTAGGTATGTTTCTGATAGCGGGATCTAATTTGATCCATAATCTAATAGTTGACGGAACAAATGATTCTGTATTTAACGATAGTCTGCAAAAAGGAATAACAAGATCATCTCTATTTCTTAATGGATAGTCTGATAAGATACTAATACTTGGGGGAGTCAGTCTACAGAGAAATGAGGGAGCAAGATTGTTCACCATGGTATACATCATTTGTAATTTTCTACGATCGCGTCTGGCTTTCAGGGTTTCCCATCCTACTTCACGATAGATCTGTTCTTTATTAGTAAAAATAGGCTCACCTGTAACAATTCTGGCTGCTTCTAATTGAACACTTTCGAGTTTGTTTGAATATACTATGCCACAGTTATCCCAAAGCTCACAGGAATACTCTAGTATTGGTCTTATATAGACAATATATAGTTTTTCTTAGGTAGATCTTGACAACTTATATTTTAGCTTACGCAAAACATTGACATGCTTCATTGCACTTGTTATCAAGTTTTCTATGTGTTTATTCCATTTACCATCGTGATTAAGGGTAACCCCTAAATGCTTATGATAGGTGACAATTGGAATTCTTTGACCATTTAAATCAAAGTTCACATCGGGAGCTTCAATATTTGATATTAATAAGACCTCTGTTTTGTTAGGATTAAAACTTTTTGACCAAAGTTCTAATTCATTTAAGTCGTGTTCGATAACGGACTTATCTGATCATTATTATTACCTGAAAATCCAAATGATGTATCATCAGCAAACAATCTTGTGGCTAGTATAGAGGTTAAGCCCTCTTAAATCATGTTTCATGAAAATCCAATGAGGGGTTTAGGAGGAGTTGAGGACAAGAGATGGTACCCTTATGTGTAACGGAAGGACAGACGGACGCACGGACGGACGGACGGACAGACACCCCTATCACTATATACCCCCCAATTTTCAAGTGGGGTATAAAAAGGGAACTTGAAACTATATTTTTGTATTATATAATAATCCTATGCACACACTTTGTATCCCTTGTCATATTGCGTCCATGGTGAACTAGCTGCGTCTATAATTGTAAATAGCTTCATACAATATTAATTGATCAGAGTGGTGACCAATCTAATGTTATAACTAATATGCATTTACATAGGAGGTTATTTTTCAAGTTTATATTTGTTAAGGTACAATTCCTATTTTGTGATTTTAATATTCAAATCCAACTACTGTCAGACAGCGTCGATTATCTTTTTTAAAGATAGTACTTGATTTTTTATTCGGTGGTTGAAACATGGCATACTGCATGGACATTACTCTTTAGCAGACACGTGTTTCTGTTCAGCAGCGGGATAATCACTTTCATGTTACCTTGGACATTGATATATGGACCTTTTTGACCAGAAGAATTCTGATTTTGAACTCCAATGTTGGTAAACTTTTCATTCCTGATTTACTAAAGAGTGACCGAGCCAGGATTTAGCGCACGATCAGAGAGCCCCAGCATTAAATTTATGAAGTAATAGTTAAATTTTTAATGATTTTGAACCCTTTAAATAATTTATCGGACGCTTTTTATTATCAGGGGTTGTAACCCAAGGCTAAAACCACCATGGCATTCGTAACAGCCTGAGAATCATATTAACAAAAAAACTGGCCGCCAAAATTGCCATAACACTTGTGAAAAAAAATAATTGAAAATCACAATTTGGTCCAATTTTCATGAGGGTTTCTTTTAGTATATTTTTTTTAATTTATGTGCAGTAACGGGAGGGGACTTCTTTTGTTTTGGGCATCACTAACACAGGATTACTAGTTATACAGGTGAAATTTGGTTTCGGCAAAATTGCACTGCTGGCTATTTTGCCGGTTACGGTTACGGCAAAATAGCAACAGCCAAGAAAAAAATGTTATTTTTATGACACGTAGCGATATAAACTAACATATTTTAATGCTTCGCGGCAATTTTTTTTTTCAAAATTAGCATTATTTTGTATGGCAGCAAGTTTTCTTCAGAATATTTTTTTCTTTTGTACAGCTGTAGTAGGTATGATTATGTCCCCCTGTTTAACTTTTTTTGATAATTATTATTTTGGTTCAGAGTATTTAATTTATTTCATTTTCGCTTCATTTTGGAATGGGTAATGTTTTCATATCATTTATATTTGACATATAAAGGTTAATTTGCATTTTGTTCATTGTGACTATTCCTTTTAAATTGATGGTCAATATCTTCAAGTAATTTTCAGTTTTATATTGATCAATGATTTAAGAGAGCTTAAACTCTGTACGAGCAACGACATACTGCTGGCTCGGGTCTCATTTATTTCTGCCATGCTTCTCTCATTGAGGTCTTGAAATTTCAACTTCTAAACCAAGCGCCCCCCCCCCTTTTAAGTTAAATGGTAGATAATTATGTCGACTTAATAATCAGACAGATTATGTGGACTTAATTATGTCGACATAATCAAACACCTCTGTCGACTTAAACAGAAAATTAAGTTGACTTAATAATAAAATTATGTCCACTTAATCAGAAAATTATGTCCACTTAATCAGAAAATTATGTCCACTTAATCAGAAAATTATGTTCACTTAATTCATAATTATGTCTACTTGAACGATAAATAAGTGGAAAAGTAAATGGCACATTCTGTTCAAACAGCGCATTTTCCCTCTTTTTTCTAATCTGATAATGATGACTTAATTAAGTATTATGGTGACTTAATTATCATGTTGACAAGTGATATGTGGTGGCAGATATATGCCACCATAATCATCAAACTTCTGAATCTAATTAGCGAATCCGGCTAAGGCCATCTACAACTTGAAAATATAAAACCATAATAATTTAAATTATTCCGAAATCATTTCGAGGCAGTAAATTTAAACAAAACACTCCTATAGTGGATTTACGTACATGTACTTAAGTTGCAACACAACATCATGAAAGTATATAAACGAATGTATGAAAACGTTTTTCTTTCTATTTACTTATTTCCTTCTTTCTGCTATTTAAAAGCAAGTCTTTGTTACATATTGGGTTTAACATATAGGTTATCGATCCTATCACTACACATTTATTATAGTAATTTTTAATATCTCACGCATGACACTTATATATATCCTTATTGATGAAATGTGGACTTCACGTACACATGTACAGTATCATTTTTTCTTATTTTTAAAACCGTTTAATTTAATTTTAACTCATTTTGCACATTTAATGATCTATTTAATTTTTTTTCAGGTCAAAAAATATTGCAGACAAAATTCGAAGTTCCAAAAAAGAAAATAACTATGCCGGTAATCAGAATATATCAATGCCCAGTACAGAAAATGTAACCAACTACACTGCGTTAGGTCCTCGTTATAGCAGTCATACGTACCAGGATGTAAAACTAATACATTCAAACGAAACTATCGTAACATACGACTATATAGATTATCTCGAAACATCCTGTATGTCGCCATCATCAAGCAAGGCACACCAGCGAAATATGTTAGATCCAGTTAAATATGATTTCCAACGGACAGACAACAATTATTCTATACTAGATCCAAATGACACTGGGTGTGATATATCTACCGTCGCATCGCAATCTACAGTGGTGGGGCGATCTTATGTAATTTTGGTTCCAAACGAAATCAATATTAACCAGAATGTCGAGGAAACTGATATAACTATATCAAATACTTACGACTTGGAGTCTGCTAACGCATACACAGTCCTAGACCCAGAAGAAACTGGCTTCGACAGAAGCAGTGCCAAACACACAGAAAAAGAAACGGATTGCGAGTCATACACCATTTTGGATCCAAACATAACCGGTTATAATCGAACTAAATACCCCCAAAGAAATGGTGCCGATCTTTTTAAGACCACTACAAACCAAGGAAGTGCATTAGAATTTGTTACATTTGATTCGGAAAAGACAGAAAGCAGTTATTCTATCCTAGATTCAAAAGAAATCGGAATTAATATATCTAACCTCGCTTCACAATCCAAGGTGGTGGAAACATCTTACTTAATCTTGGATCCAAACGAAATCAACATAATGCACAGTGTGAAGAAAACTGATATAGCTAGATCTAACACTTACGCCCCGGGGTCTGCTAACGCATACACAGTCCTAGACCCAGACGAAACTGGTTTCGACAGAACCAATGCCAAACACGCAGGCCAAAATACCGATTCCGAGTCATACACCATTCTTGATCCAAACGTAACCGGTTATAATCGAACTAAATACCCCCAAAACAAAGATGAAAGTGTTGATCTAGCTAAGACCACTAGTACTGAGGGAAAGTTTGGAATAACGGTAAAAGCTGATAGAGAATCTGATTTCTTGAGGAAAAATGAGTATGATACCATAAATGAACACCGTAACCCAGAGATAGATGACCATGTTTACAGCCACTCCTCTGACAACTTATACGATAGTTCTACTCACAACAGAAAAGTACCTTTATTCGAAAACACCTACGATCATTTCTGTGGACCAAAGACCGATGGCGACGGTTAATCTAATTAAAATTCGACCTAAATGCTCACCATTGTGATCTGTTGAGTAAAGATCAAATTTCAATTACATATAATGACTTGTTCTAAACAAAGAAATAAAGCTTGAATAATGAATTTATGTAAATAATATTAATCCTATCAATTGTTGTGACAATTTGCCTATTATGTACATGTGTATACATTAAATGTTTCCATTAATAGTAGTACAGAACTTGTGAGGAGTGCACGCTATGTCCCTCTGACATTAAAATTAGAGTTAGGAGGCAGAGCGGGACTTGACGGGTCAGTAACTTTTACGTTGGCTACATCAACCGGATGCAGATTGATAATCTGGTGTAAACATAAAATTATTTGTAAATTCGTATATTACAATGTAGACATGACCGTACAATATACTGATCGTGTTCTTGTTTCATACGCACAATCCTATTAAAATTAATCTTTCACTTGACCAATTCCTTCAAAAGAATGGAAGATGACTGTTAACTTAATAAAAAACAAAAGTATTAGTATTTAATAAAACTGGCAGTAAAAAAAAAGAATTTAAAAAAAAATTAATAACATAATTGAAAATGTCCAACAACACAAATATCTTGGCGGGATAACTTTCACATCATATGGAAGTTACTCCAGTGCCAAGCAAGAATTATTAAATAAAAGTAAAAGAGCATTTTTTTTTAAATTAAAAAACATATTTAATGAGTCAGTTCCAAATGCGAAGACCTTGATGCATCTATTATATCATACAATTAATCCTATTTTATCGTATGGTTCTGAAATTTGGGCGCAATTTGCTCACCAGAAATATTCAAATAACATTGAAAAATATTTGAACAAAATTCAAAATTGAACCTTTAATTATGAAACATATTTGCAATATGGAAACAGAGAGCAAAGAAGACGTTCATCTAAATTAAGAGTCAGTGGCCACTCCCTTGATATTGGAAAGGGGCGTTATTTTAGAATTGAGGTCAACAATCGATTATGTAAATTATGTAATACCAATATCGAAGATGAAAAACACTTTCTATTGGAATGTTCTCATTTAAATGAAGAAAGAACCATATTTATATTATATAAAAAAAGAGTTTAAAAATTTGCAACAGTTGACAATTCAAAATCAATTCATCTGGCTTATATCATCTGAGATATAAATGTTATACGAGGTCTGCAGCAACTAAATACACAATTTCATATAAAAAGAAATGTACATTTGTCTAATTTGGATCCCTGGTCGGGGTCACAGTGCAATGTCATTAAATTAACTTGTAAAAAATTGTATATACCATTATGTATTTAATGGTTTTATGATATTATTACTTTTTTGTGTTTATTATTTTATCTAAATCATACTAATTGTGAAATAATATTGTTAATATTTCATTTATTTGATTTATTTAAATAAATAATTTGTAATTGATTGTCATGTCTAACATTGGACTCCTTGATAGGCTAATAAAGATCTGTATTCGGTATTCTGTATTCCTTCTTTTTTTATTGACTTTAAGGACCGACCTATTATGGTCTTTAGGAATTGGAAAGTCGGTTTAATTAATTTGGTTTGACTTCTAGAATCTACAGTAATGACAGTGACAACAGATTCTAGATAATGTTTATTAAAATTGGGTTTTATTGTGTACCCTGCGTGTAAACGTTTTCGCAATAAGATTCTGTTAAGAAGCCTTTTCGAAATCAGATCATCTAGTTCATTATTCGTTCCGAAATCGCATTTAGTACTGTACGTAGGAACATGTAAATTATCATAAATTTCAGATCGCCTGCATGATAATTGGAGCGTAAAATGAAGTAAGCGCAATAACACCATTACATGTGCATCACGAATTAAATTAAATTTAACAAATAGTTGCGTTCTTTGTAATTTTGGTCTTTGTTCAGAGTGAATTCCCATCTTCAATCCTTATAACACAGCGGTTTTAAAGATAAAAAAAAATGCATTTTTATTTGTACGAAACCAGTTCCAAGACAGAGCTGCAGTTTTTGATAGGTTGTTAACAAATTATGTATACAGTGCCACTAGGGTGTCATCTGTAGTATATATACGAAGTGGTCATGAGATGGGAATGGTGGTCTTAATAAAATATTCGGGGTTAGGTAGACGTGCATTCTTTAAATAAGCATGTTTAATAATAAGTCATAGCTGATCCAGGAAAGAAAATCTAAGAAAAGCTGTATGTTATGAGTTCGACTAGAAATAATGAGTTGATTTTTTGTTTTTGTTTGTTTGAATGGTGTTTTAACGCCACTTTCAGCAATTTTTCAGCTATTTCATGGCGTCCAGTTTTTATTGGGGGAGGAAGCCGGAGTACCCGGAGAGAACACCCGACCTGCGGTAGCGGTAGGAAAACTGGCAATCCTTGTCAATTAAGATTGGAGTCGAGAACACCCTGCCTGCAGTGAGAATCGAACCCGCAATCTCAGTGTTGACAGACCACGTGATCAATAGTAAACGAACTACCTTGACCACTCGGCCACCGAGGCCCCATAATGAGTTGATTAAGTACCCCTATTCCCCAACCGCTGCCTGCTTCTAGTCACAGTGGGCCAAGCAATATATGAGAGTTCATTGTGCTTGACCCACAGAGCTGCTCAGCCGGTCCCAAGGTGGAGGATAGGGAAAAATACGTACAGCCCGACCGTGCACCGCTGTGGGTTGACTCAATGAAGCCGCTACAAAGACTAAAGTGTGTGTCCATACACATACCCCGTACCCCAGTGGCATTCCAAATTTTTCTCGGTGGTCCATATTTCTCGAATTGATTTTTTGTTCTCGTCCTTAATATAGCTAAAATATTTCTCGCTGGACGTCCAATCAATCAATCAATCAATCAATCAATCAATCAATCAATCAATCAATCAATCAATCAATCAATCAATCAATCAATCAATCAATCGAGCAATGTAAACCTGCCCACTATCAAGGTCCATTACTGCCATTATAGTAATATGTTTGCTAAAATAGAACGTTTAACGCAATTTTAATTCCATAACAAGGCGAGGGAACATTACTACAGTGTTGTATATACAAAATCATTCTTTAAATTGATATAAACAATGACAAAACATCATAAGAGTGACATCTACTTAAACAAACTATTATTAGCAATAAAAATACAAACTGTGTGTCAACATGTTTTAATGTTCTTGGTCTGTAACATGTATACACATAGTATGCACATAAATAAAAAAAACACGTGTGTTACGCATGTCAATAAAGACAATTAAAAATTCTCTGCATCGTAAGGCACATGCACAAGTGTTTTTGTTTGTTTTTGTTTGTTTGTAGTTTTTGTGTTTAACGCCACTTTCAGCTATAGGATGACGTCCAGTTTTTATTGGGTTGGAAACCGGAGTACACGAAGAATACCCCCGACCTTTTGGTAGGAAAAGTGGCAATCCGTGTCAACACAGATAGGAGTCAAGTGAGCTTTGTCGTAGTGAGACTTGAACCGCAACCTCAGTGTTGACAGACCACGTGATCAATAATAGACGAACTAACTTCGCCAATTTTCCACCAAGGCCCCCTACACAAGTGTAATACTTGTTTTATTATCACGAAAAACCATGGAGGGAAGGAGTGTACATTCTCTGGCAATTTTACCCTTGAAGTTCTTTGTTTTGATCTAGGACAAGAACCTGTTAACCATTATATTACAGACTTACAGGGTTTGAAATTAGCACTTGCTCACGGGCAAATGGCCCTAAAATTTGCTGTGGGGCTGGGCTACCAGAATTTTAAAATATTGATATGTAGCTACTACAATGAAAAAAAATGATATCAGGAACGGAATGAGGCAGTTTTCTGGTTGGAGTATGCCCAATCTTCCCAATTATTTGTCAAAACATGGGTACAGGTAAAGGTAAAACAAACAAAAACACACATTTGCAGAGTTCACTATTTCTATGCAAAGAAGTTCCAGGTGAGAGCAGAACTCAAATATTTAACACGCGTTTTTTTAATTATTAGGTCGGTTGGCTCAAATTATTTTGCTCTTTATTAAGACCTTTTCCACTACAGTGGAAAAACCTTGTGTATTTCTTATGATTATTATTAAGGTCTTTCCCAGTACAGTGGAAAGACCTTGCTGTATTTGTTTTGATTTTTATTTGTCTTCTTTCGCGCAGGTTTGCCAGAAAGTGTCGCTCTATATTAGCAAAATTAATCGGACATACCACGGGATGACTTGGTTCACCCTGTTTATCAAATCTATTTTACAATCGGATCACCTCGGTTATTTCCGCCTATGGTCGGAAAGTAATCTCGGAGGTAAGTGTATGGATATGGACCAAAAATCGGTCCAAATGTGATACGGTAAGCCTGTTTACACAGCAACATAATTTCAGTGCGAGGAAAAGAATTATCCTTCAATTATTCAACTATACAGATCGTATCGAAGTAGAACTAAATTCGGATAAATGATTGTACTTTATTCCAACTTAAATTCGCTAACACTGCCGAAAAATTCCTTCTCCGACAACGTTTATATGGATAAGTATTTGTTTACAATCTGACGTCATCAATAACAATGAGCTAACCGTCAATGACAAACCAATCAAATGAATGAACTGTTACGTCACAAACGAACTTGTGACGTAACAGATTCATTGATAATGACTGAAAATAGTTCAAAATGGAGACCACTTACCCCCGAACAATCGGATCACCTCGATTATTTCCGCCTATGGTCGGAAAGTAATCTCGGAGGTAAGTGTATGGATATATATGGACCAAAAATCGGTCCAAATGTGATACGGTTAGCCTGTTTACACAACAACATTTTTTAGTGCGATGAAATAGATTATTCTTTAATTATTCAACTATACAGATGTTTATCGAAGCAGAACTAAAAATCGGTAAGAAAATTGTACTTTTAAAACTTAAATTCAATTACTCTCCCAAACAAATCCTTCTCCGACAACGTTTGAATGGATAAGTGTTTGTTTACAATATTACGTCATCAGTAACAATCAACTAACCGTCAATGGCAAACAAATCAAATGAATGAAGTGAAACGTCACAAACAAACTTGTGACGTAACAAATTCTTTGAAATAACTGAAAATAGTTCAAAATGGAGATCACTTACCTCCGAGGTCACTTTCACGACCCTAGACGGAAATGGCCGAGAGATGTTCCGATTGACCTCCGAGGTCACTTTCCCGACCCTTGACGGAAATGGCCGAGAGATGTTCCGATTGATCTATTTTAGTAACAGAGTTATCTGCCCAAACAACGTAAACACTTGTTAGCAGATAAAATCCGAAACCGTAACCGATTCTCATTTCAAAAGTGTACACCATTTCGGTTGAGCTGTGACTTCCTGTTTACGCGTTTTTGACCCAAAAACTGTCGCAACTCGTGATTTTTTTCTCTTGAAAACCTTATGTCCTAGAGAATCAAAACCACCAACATTGATCCTAAGTAACAAATATTGCATTTGAAAATGTCATTGTCAAAGGTCAAAAGTATAGATCTGAGGTCGCCTAAAGATTTGTTAGCACTATTTAAAAAAACCCACAAAAGATAGAAGCAGGCAATAAATTGGAAAACTACTCCTCATACCGAGGCCTTCATCAAATTTATTTGAACCAAATTTGTCAATGAATTGTTTTCGACTTATGACTCTTGACGCGTATCGGTTAATCGGTTTTTGACCTTTAACTTAAAACGGTTATTAAAGATAGAATAGTAAACATATAGGTTTATAATGATCAGTAGGAAAAGGTCACCGGTCGCAGCCACAAGCTAACAGTTACAAACATTCCTTAGCAACCATATAGTTTTAGAATGCAGATGATGTATTTTACTGAAGTATGTTATTTTATACCCTAAAGTGGCATTTTGTACATAGCAAAACCATATATTATTTGACTCAGGACCACTTTCTGTATTCAAATAACTAATTTTTATGTTTGGAAGTGACATTTTGAGCTTAACAACAGCAAGTAACATACAAGTAAAGGTCAAAGGTCGCATTTGGTCTTGTTAGCACTATACCTCAAAACAAATAAGACAGAAGCAGACAATAATGGAAATCATTATCATGTTATCATAACATTCATTTTGGTATATTTG
Source organism: Limnoperna fortunei (assembly GCA_944474755.1). NCBI lineage: Eukaryota > Metazoa > Mollusca > Bivalvia > Mytilida > Modiolidae > Limnoperna > Limnoperna fortunei. The sequence continues at coordinate 83,834,885 of OX104117.1, forward strand.
GTCCGAAACTATATGATGAACCAATTACGAGTTACAGCTATTTTCGCCTTTCGATTATCGGTATTTGGATTATAACTTAAAAATGGTTAGAGATAATATAATTATATTGGTTAAAAGTGATCAATAGGAGAAGTGGTTCAATTTTAGTCCAAGGTCAAAGGTCATAGCAACATAATAACCGTTATAAAACGTCCTTAGCGAATATATATTTTTTAATTAAAATGATTTTATAGAAAACCGTATGTTTTAGAGACTTGGGAGCACCACCATGATATTAAATAACATGAAAAGCATTTGAAAATGTTAAGGTCAAAGGTCAAGGTCAGATGTCACTATATCTCAAAAACCATAACACTTATGATTCATCAAACTGTTTGTTGAGACCGTTTTTGAGTTACAACCTTGAACGTTTTGGTTAATAGGTTTTTGTCTTATACATTAAAAACGGTTAGAGATAATGTAGTTAACATTTATCTTTAAAGTGCATATTATAGCAACAGGTAACCGTAATAAAAAGCCCTTAGCAACCGTACATTTCTGGAATCAGTATAGCATACTTTACTGAAATATTTCATTTTACAACCGTAAGTGACATTATACTTATATTAACAAGCAATCAAGTTATTGATACCATAAATTTTTAAAAATGGGACTACTTTCTTTACTCTAATAACTAACTTGCATTGCTGAAAGTGACATTGTGCTCTTACTAATATAACAGACAAAAAGTTCACAGCATCATATTTATTTGCTGACCTTTGTCCATAACCGGAAAGACCTTGACATTTGTTTTCTATAAGATATGTCAGTTTAATTGTCATATTTCCCACAGGAAGTAGGTCAAATAAACATCAAATTAATAAAAACTACTAAAATAATCGTTACCAAACTACATGTATACAAAATCCACACATTATTTGACCAATGAAGCATTATCTTCGACAGTAAAAGGTTGTAACGTAGTTACTGTAAGTATCTAGGGAAGTAGTAACAATGACTCTTAACTCGATTCAATCTTTGGTTTTAATAGGGTTTAGGTTTCTCACTTTTTGTCATTGTGTTTATGGTTTTTGTTTTATGTTGTATAATTTTGTCTAAATCTGGATGTGTAATCCCCCTTGAGTTTTGACTATTTGTTGTTCGGTATCCTTTCTATATTTTTATACTTTTTTGTTCACTTATTGACACAATGCTTTTATATTTAATAATATATAGATCACTTTTTGGTGATATGCAATTGGGGACAGGTCGTTAACAATTCATATGTCGTATGTTTAAGATTTATTAAACATTAGTGACCGTCATGACCGTGTATTAATTGGTAATGTTATGCGACAAAACTAATACGTTTTACCGGTCTGCTTCCTTTTTGAAACTACTCCTGATTTACTGTAAGGACGGATAATGACGTATTGTTTATTGTATGAGAAAGTAGTACACATATTAGTGATCTATTCGAAAGCATTTTTACCTTTGTAATAACTAAGGAAGAATTTATTATTGAACATAAGATGGCTCTATTGTTCGGATTAATTTTGATTTTGTGTCGAGAAACATTGGCACAACATGCACAAAAAAACACGTACGTATCTAAATTCTTCAAAAGCTTGCACGCTACTGGTGTTAATCACGATCAACTGCGTGAAAGAATAACCACAAAAATTTTTCTGTGGTTATGTTAATTTCAAATAGTATATAGTTCCTTAATATAACAAGCATGTACAACTTGTCCGTGTCTAAGTAGTTATGTTATCGGTGTAGGTGCGTATCCAAGTTATCTTTGTAGAACCATTTTCAATGTGTTATCGATGTAGGTCTTTGTGTATGTTTGTGTATTGTGTTACTGATCCGTCGATTTGTAGAACTCAATTTATTAACGTGGGAACTGTGTTTTATATGGTTAGCTACGGAAATAATTGTCTTAAGTCTTGAGTCATATTTGCTATATATTTGTAGATAAACCTCTGATTTTGTGTGAAAATAATGGCACAGCTTACATTACATGTACTACATCGATTGTTACCGTCGTCAAATGACGATCAGTCTTCGGAGTAAAAGACTCTCTGTTACTTGATTGGGTGATTAACTAAATCTATAAATATTTTTCTCATTCCATTGGTTTAAGTCAGGATCGCACTAGTTTGTGTACTGAAATTTCGATATATTCTTAGGTCGAATCGGGGTTGTAATCAGTATTTTAGTGTAGTAATGTAACGTATGTATGTATTTCATTCAATGCATTGGTCAGTGAACAATTATAAGGTAAACATTTACCAAAATCTCCCTACTTTATAAAGCTGTTTTGGAAAAAATTATATGTTCTATATCTTTATTTTCGTTAATCAGTATTTTAGTGTTGTAATGTTACGTTCCACATATTGACTTCTATTTCATTCAATACATTGGTCAGTGAACAATTAAAAGGTAAACATTGCACCAAAATATCCCTACTTTTAAAGCTGTTTGGGATAGGAAAAAATTATATGTTCTGTATCTTTATTTTCGTCCTGATATTGATGCAAATTTAACAAAACATATTTTTACCGCTAATTTTGAACATGGTTGTTTAGGGAGTCAACTTTTGTTTAATTATTTTTTAAAAAGCACGTGTGAAGTGACGACAGGCACTTAAATCTCTCAAGCAACATTGGATAATAGGTTAGCGTAAACAATGTCCTTACAAGGTACATGTACATTGCTTACCTATCTTACATATAAATTACAAAAAACAGATACTTTAATAAATCCATAAAATTTGTAATGCAGCTAAGAGACGGTTAGCTTTTTAGAAAAGCTAAACTTGTTCTATTATCAGCCGTGTATAGACGTACCGACACCATAACGTGTCCCTCAACAGACATCAAGTCAACAATTGTTTATCTAACACGTCATACTCGATAGTAAACAACATGTGTACAGGCAAAAAGAGTGCAACGTGACAGCAACCAATAAGGTCTATAGATACCCTTGCACAGGAACACACAAGTACTTGAATGTTACTTATAGATGTGAAGGTAGCTTCAATTTATTTAACTATATCATATTAAGTAAATCTTCTGAGGTAACTTTTTCAGACAATTTAATGTGCATTTTTTAAAATTTTCCGTGATAAATTCAAAATTGTAATAAAACCAAACATTCATTAAAAAAACCTTCCTCTAAATAATCTTGTATAGACATTTCTTTCATAATTAAGTTGCATTTTGACATACACATTTTTTTAAATTTTAGTTTACTTTTGAAACTTTCAGCTAAATATTAATAATTAGCATATTTTTTTCTGATAACCAATACACCACTACCCCTGACGAGACCTTTCAACCCTAGGTATGTTGTAAAAAACCTTTTAGTTTTGGATTATTTCGTTTAAAAATTAAAGCCACAAATAAGAATATTATCATTATGTTATACCAAGATGTGAAACAAAGGATTATTATAATAAATATAATATAAATAATGACTATGAAGATTTTCCAATACATTTAACATTTGTATTGGTGCAAAATAATATAATTTGGCATGATCGTGGGTAACACCAACCAAAGGTAGAGAACTATGTATCGTTCGGTTGATTAAGTAATGTGTAACAACACTTTGAGTACATTTTCAACTATGTTATTGCGTCCAGAAGTCTTGGACACCCATTATTACATGTACCGTGCCGAGGATCAATAATAGATAGTCGGGAACTGATCGTGAAATGGAATATTGGCAACTAAACAATTTCTTTTAAAGTTTTGCACTTCTTGAATAAATAAATACATAAATAAGTAAATAAATAAATAAATAAAATATTTATTTATTTATTTATTTATTTATTTATTTATTTATTTATTTATTTATTTATTTATTTATTTATTTATTTATTTATTTATTTATTTATTTATTTATTTATTTTAGGTATAGCTGTAGGTGTATCTTTGCCAGTGTTACTGGCCTTTACCTTAGCTGGCGTTATATTATTCCTATAGAAGGAGGTATGTAATAATAAATATGCGATGTTGTTCGTCCAAGTAATAGAATCTGCGTAATAAATTTGTGTCCTGACCACTGTTGTTGTTTTTGTAATGTTTTACTTTTCTGTACTAAATAGATTTCAAGATTAATTGTAAAACACTCAGACACACATGCCATGAGTAACACGAGGTCATACGGTAAATATTATGTGTACAATAAACATGACATGATACATGTAACAAAGCGATGACATTATAATAGCTAAGAAAGAAAAAATGTATAGAAACACATTAAGTCAAAGAACAGACACTTTTCTGAATTTTTTTTAAAATATTGATGTGTTAGAAAAAGCGATTGCCACCCATTTTACAATAGCTTGGATTGTCTACATAAATTACAAATCTACCAAATATTCGTAAAACATTGTATAAGAAATGTTTTTTTATCGTTATGGAAAATCAGTGTCTAAAATACGATCTGATATTTTCGCCGAGTCGTAGGTAGTGTTCCTATTCCTGGATTTGACTTTTCCCTGACATGAAAATCAGTAACTCGACGGGTGTCTAATTAGAGGCAGGCAATGCTTACTCGTCCGGAGTATCTGTGTGCACCCATGGTTTTATTGGGTTCGGGTTACTCTCTTTCTGTGGTCTTGGTCCGTTTTCTTTGCTATTTTTCTACTATCTTTAGGTCCATGTTTCAATAAGTAGACGTAAATTTGAAGTTCGTAGATTAATAATCCAAATTCTACATGATTCCGGCAGGATTTTTAAATACATATTTAATTGATTACACACGATTTGACTCAACAAGTCCATTTTGTAACATGCCGATTGAAAAACAAAAAAAACTTTGAGAACTCTTTTGCAAAATTTCAAGTGGGTTTGTTGAATACCCCACAGTTTTGACCAATATATCAAACACTAGTTCAACCATTGAATCAAACATCTTCAACTGAATATCTACTGGTATAGATTCATTACGGATTAATTTATAGATACTATATAAAGACCTTTGTCCTTGGTTAACAAGTTTTTTCCAGTTTATAAAAAGTTACCATTAAATTTAAAGTCACACAAAATGTGAATATGTAACAAAATTGTTGAAGCATATCTTCATTTGTTTCTAATAAAATTACAGTGTAATCTGCATATAAGAGAACAAATATTTTTTACAAAAATATCCTAAATTTTCTTCAACCTTTCCTAACGGTAAACAGTCAAATTCCAATAAAATTGTATTCAGGAATACAGAAAACTACGTCAAAAGCTTTTATAAATTCTATAAATGTGCAGTAAATTTTTTCCCGTACCTTGTTGTTGATTATCGGATCGTAGTGAACTTTGAGGGTTTAAAAATTTATATTCTTTGTCATCGACAAAAAGTTTGTAGTATATGAATTATACGTGCCGCTTTTGTTTTTGCATTGTAGGAATTGGTTGTTTTCTTTAGTAATTTATTTCTGGGGGTACTGTTGTTCAAGAGAAATGTTTATCGGCTGGCTGCTTTTTTCACTGTCTCGTCCTCATAGTAATTGACGGACTTTAACACTCTGTTCCTTTCCGTCGCTTCTTTCATCAACGCGATGCACATATTGAAATTTAATTATTCTCATCTTCTGTTCAAGAAACGACCTCATCACCTCCTCTGTGTTTTCGTTAACCAATCAGTACTTTTAATAACAGGGATATTTCTGATTTCTTCACTTCTCATTCCTGGTATAACTCTTTCCAGTCTTCGATTTGTCGTCACCACATCTAGTGAGTCTAATGATTTGTTTCAATGTTTGAAAATATCATTTGAGGTGTAACATTCTGTACACTCATTAGTATGTCAGGGTGATATATTTAATAAATGTAACATGAGCGGGATGTTGGTAAAAACTATGAGATGCGCATGGTTAGGAAGATGCTTTAGAGAACTGGACGCAGATTATTTTGTAGCCGCGGTTGTTGGTGATGATTCTGTCTACATGTATATGCACAAGTTTGGTTATTATTATATACATAGGATTATTGACTGGGATCTATATATAAGAGCTATTCGTGAGCTTGTGTCGAAACATTGGATAAATTGTTTTGATTTGTTACCGCCATCTGTGAACCGGTTTTGTTTGGTCAAACCTAATTTCGAGTTATTATTCTTTCGCCTTTTTTGCTTTAAAAATGAAGAGATACTAGAAAGTTAAGTATCTCAATCTGCAGAACACACTTGATGAAATAAATAAGTTAAAACGCATCTATTTAACTTTTCTGTGCAACCGCCTAAACATTCCCATACCTTCATTGTTCCAATTTTATTTTTTTAGCAGTTTAAGAGTTGACAGTAACTGGTTTCAAAAATAAATTGATAACATTAGTTAGAGTTTTAGTGTTGTCATTTTTGCCTAATGCATGCATTATTTTATAAAATTAGTGCTACAACCCCACGAGAAACAGAAAATGAGTAACGCACGTAAGATGTGTCATGCCGGTGCTGGTATTGCTAGTATGCTATATATTTATATCAGCTGAAATAAAATAATGTCATAAATAGATCATTTGATGCCATTTTTCATATGAGTCCTGGCATGTCTCAGCACATCACCCTTCGCGCAAACACCACGCCCCCCCTCCCCCCACCCCAAATTCGGGACGATATTGGAGTCTATAAGTTCGTAGTGATATAGAAATACTTTTTAATATTTATATACTGAATATCAGCACAGAAATATTTATATGTTTGTTTGTTTGTTTGTTTGAATGATGTTTAACGCCATTTTCAGCAATTTTTCAGCTATATCTAGCGTCCGGTTTTTATTGGGGGAAATATTTATATGTAGGTAAGTACACATATAAAAATTGTATGGAAGACTGCTTTATTTTAATATTTTTCAACAGATCAAAGCTGAATGAAAATGGTAACGAACGAATTATTTCTGAAAATGCTCTGGACCAGGGAAATCAAAATATTGCAATGACAGACGCTGGAAGGTCAGCTGACTACACTGTGATAAAATACCCACGTCAACAGTCACAAACACCAGGAGGTAAAACCAAAATTGTTTCCACCAAAACCTTTGGAAATGTCGAACGACTATATCGATACAACCCAAAACAAATTGTCATCGAAAAATAAAGAAATATTTGGTGAGGAAGAACATAAGAAAACCACCAACCAACAACCAAATGTATTAAAGAAAAACGAAAACAACTTTTTGGCACGTGTTCCAAAAAAACCAATGTCGATTCTGCAATGGCTGCTAAAATCTCAAAATATCTGAATATGATTATGTTGTTCTGGATCCAAATGAAACGGGTTTTGACAGATCCGGAAAAACGACCACACCTTCCAATGAATCATACGTCGTATTACATCCAGCTGTTACTGGTTAAACCGCTCCCAGGTAACGTCAGCTGAACTAAATAGATATGAACTTGCAAAGCCAACATGTATAAAAGAAACTGAGAACGGAGTTGTAAAACAAACCGCTGGTTTCTCTCGGAATGACAAGAATTACCGGCAAAACGAAAATGACTATAATACAAAAAACGTACAAAAACGAAACCAAAAGACAGTAAATATATACAGCCATGCAGTTAATAATGTTTACCACACAACGAAGCAAAACAGAAAAGAAGGAAGCTCTGATTCTACATAAGATCATTTCTTTGTACAAAAAAACGAAGGATTACTACGACATAGTCAAGAAAATATAGCTAGTAAATTTGCTTTTAACAGAAAATTATAAAATATGTGTATTATATTGATTCTGTATAAATGAAATTTATATAAGGCCACACAGAATTAATTTCTTGTTCTTCGGACTCTAACTTAAGGAGCGTGCGAGCGAAATTTTTTTATTAATTTTTTTTTTGAAATTCTGATTTTGTGGAGCGAATGATTTTTTTTAAGGCGAGCGACATGTTTTTAATTTTTAAAAAAGATTTTTTCTGGTTTTCATGGTTAAACTGATGCGAGCGAGCGATTTTTTTAATTTAGAAGAAAATAACTGAAATTATTAAAAAATGTATTTGATATTAAACAATTGCTTGTTCTAAGTGTTTTATGACTTAACCAATTGATTAATAAGTTATATAGCAGAAAAGAATTGTCTTGAATTGTTTTTTCTCTTCTGAAAAGATGTTGCCTTGGCTTTCTATCAATACGTACAGACGGACCAACAGACTGCCCATACCATTATTGAGTTTTGTCTCCAAAACTTTTTGGCAAGGCATAATTTCAAGATTGATTAAAAAGAAATAATAAAAGACTACCTGCCTTTATTAACAATAACAAACAGTAAAAATAACACATATATTTGTAAATATTCATAAAAAACCAATAATATATTGAAAGCACATTCTTATATGCACATCCCTGTCTAGAATAATGCTAATATATTCTTGTAAAAAATGAGGTATTACAAAAGCATACGGAGATAAAATAATACAGTATTTTAATGTTATTATGTACAACATATTTGAATAGAAGGTAAGATGGCGCTTGATATAAAATACTTCATTAAAATAATGTTGCCAAGAATAATAAATGAAACAAACTTTCATTCCTTTTGTTGAATTAACAAAATGTTCAAATATAAATTAAGAATTCAGTTGCCCATATAATGGTTCATTGATGTACAAAATGAAAAGAATGATGTTTTTTAGTAATATAACTGTTACATGAATCTTGGTCTTATGAAGCTGCCCAGATTGAAACGGTATTTTAACCTTCTAAGTTCTAAATGAATCTCCAGCTATCGGAGCAATTGGATGAAAATCGTAAAACGCGGAGAAGATTATTTTTTTTTAAAAACAACTGCCGGTTCTGGACGCGGGCGGGTTTCCTGTTAATGCGGGCGGAAGAAATTTATATATGTTACTTTCTGAAATAATTTTACGTGCGGGCGGTCCGACGAACAAGTAATTAATTCGGCGTGGCCTTAATTAAAGGTTCAAAGGTGAAAGCATTGAAGTTAATCCACCCGTGAACGACTGTGGTCGAAATCTGGAACACACTTTGAATTAAGCATTGTTAAAAACAGGGTAGATTTTCACGTGCAAATCATGGGTATTGTTGAACTCAGACAATCGGTATAAAACCCCGCTATTTCTTTTTTTGATTGCATTAGTAAAATAAAATTCTGATGAGGTGACGCTATGCCAAGATTAGATGCTGCTACCCGGAATATCGCTATCGGTCGAATCGAGGCCGGGGAATCACAGAATGCTGTTGCCAGAACGTACAATGTTCATTGTAGCACAATTTCACGCCTTTGGAGACGCTACCAGCAGGTTGGTACTACGACAGACCGACTACGTTCAGTACGTCCGCGTGTTACAACTCGGGTGCAGGATCGTTACATTAGATTATTCCATCTACGGAACTGGACTATTGCTGCAACAGAAACAGCTGTAAACGTCTCTGGGTTGCGCCGTATATCACCACAGACAGCTAGTCCGCAATCGGTTACGCTCTCATTGATTGCGGACAAAAAGGTCTTACGTCGGATCAACACTGAGACGCCAACACCGCCGAGAAAGGATTGTGGTTCATCGACGAGTCACGTTTTTAGCTTGAACAGTGAGATGGTCGCATACGAGTGTACAGGCGCCGAAATGAACGTTTTGCGCAAAACTGAGTTGTAGAAAGAGACGTTTTTGTCGGAGGCAGTGTTATGATGTAGGCCGCTATCTCTTACGCCAGGAACACACAGCTGATACACATCCAATGCAATCTTAACGCTGTCACGTATAGAGACGAAATTATACTGCTGCATTTATTGCCGGTGAATGACATTCAAAGAGAAATTTTTCAACATGACAAAGCCCGACCACATACAGCACTTATAACAGTAGATTTTTTTAGAGCAACAGAATGTCAATGTCAGTGTGTTAGAAGCCAACTGTGGACACAACAGATACTGACATTTCTTGCGTGATTTATTGATAATATGCGACAAAATGTTATATTCCACGGTAAAAGAACTCATGAACAAGAAGTGTGCTTATTTTACATTTTTGTATCAATTATTTATATGATAAATTGTTAAAATAATATATGAATTAAAATTCTCATTTTTTGTATGTTGCGTTTCTTTTTTGAGTGAGTATATATTTGTAATTAATTTGAAACAGAAGAACTTAAACATTTGGTTTATGTTTACTGAAATGAATGTGCTTTTTTGTTTGCTACTGAACAAGGATTTTTCCATTGCAATGATTATTTATACTAAACAATCATTTTAAATGTATTCATTTGATGCAATTCATTAGTGAGGAATATGCTGAAGACACGGTACTGTATATTTTAATACACTTATTTTTTTTAATTTTATTTTAACCGAGCTTGAATTTTTATCTGCCTATTTGGTGGATGAAAGTAGAGAACGCGATCGATTGCTTTATAATTTCGTTTGCATTTCCGCTGTATAAAAATGATAAAGAATATTGTTATTGTAAATATATAGTGCAGATGCCATATTTTATATTGATGAGGATCTATCGACTCGGGCATTCAAGTAGTTTTTTTGCTTTTAATTGTACGCGCAAAGAAACTTTATGTCCTTAAATTTCTCTGCTAAATCTAACATTACCTCATGTAATGTTTGCTAAATAAATATTGACGTGGGTCGCATATTTTGGATTATAGCATATTATATACTTTCAGTTGCTTCGACTTCAAAGCAGCAGTCAACAGCTACATCTAATCCAACAGGACAAACAAAAACTCGATCAACTATATTTACTACATTTCACAAGTCTACATATTACAGTACATCGACAGGTAATCTATTTTGTGATGTGAAAGTATTATTATTTATAACTGGCTAAATTTGGTCCGGCCATTTTCACCTATCGATTTAAATATCACTCGATAAGAAAAAAATCAGGGAAGTTTTATATCTTACATGAATATGCCTTAAAATGCCTTAAAATGTAAGAAATTCAAGATACAAACAAAAAGTAATAATTATTCTTAGTTACAACTTTTAACTTTGAATTTACAACAGCATACAATATAACCAGAAATTTATTACCAAACGCATAATTTTAATTTTCCAATCATATTCCGTAATAGCAATATTCCATTTTTGACAGCTTATGGATCTTTAATATCTTAATCGTATGGTTTCCGTAGAGAGTTCTCCACGAAAGGTTTTTTTGGTGTGTCGCAACTTCTCCCACAATGTTATAGTCAAGATATAAAAGTGTTCCTACCATATAGAAATGATATGGTTGACTTAAGAGTGTCGAAAAATAAAAAGGTAAATGTCACAAAGTTAATATCTATTATACTTCATGTGTACTAGGTTTTCCTTCCATGTGTCTATGTGAATACAACACAGTCTGGCGGGTTTTGTTATTGATGCAAGAAACGCTACCTTTTCTTTGTGTCCGGTTTTCATATTAGCTCGGGGTTTTAATTAGTCTTTGTATTAATTAAATACAATATTTTTTCTTCAGCTCCACAGAATCTTCAAAGCAAAGATTTATCGCAGACTATAGGTAGATATAATATTTATAAAATGTTTATGTATATAGTAAACCTGAGGATATCGAGACGTTATCTTGCGTACAAAATGGCAACGCCATGGCTAACACACAACTTGCAAATACAAAGATAGGGCTAATTATAAAGGTCTTTCCCAGATATCTTTATGAAATTAAATTTTCTTCATCTCTTGTTGTGAACTTGACTACATAAGTTACTGTACCATTTTTAGGTGGAATAGACTAATTCTGTGGTCCTGAATAAAAAAAAAATACATGGTTGTCAAGGACTTTTGTGGTAATTGCTAAGGACAAAATGCCACTTCCGGTTGTAAAATGACATATTTCAGTCAAGTATATAATCCTGATTTTAAAAATATATGGTTGCTAAGGACTTTTTGTGGTTGCTATGGTATGACCTTGACCTGTGAACTTGGACTCAAATTGAAGGCCTTTACTTGGTGATCATGTTAAATCTATATGTTTACTATATTATCTGTAACGGTTTTCAAGTTGCCAAAAACTGATTAACGAAATGAGTCAAGGGCTCGAACTCGAAAACGGTTCATCGCACAGTTTCGGACCAAATGCATCAAATGAAGGCCTTGATGAGAGGAGTATTTTTCCTATTATTTTCTTCTTTTATCGTTTATGGTTTTTGAGTTGTAATGATAACAAAATTCGAGGTCTTAGGTCGAGGTCACTTCTGAACTTTGACTTATAGATTTTTACAACATCAATCATACGACAAGCAAATAAGTAACATAAAGAAGTTTTACATTTTCTTCAAAAGCGGATTTTGCTATTTATACAGCGTATATATAAAGATAAAATGAAAGAATAACTTATGAAAGTAAATGGTTACTTTTTGTTAAGAAAATTCTTGATGATGGCTGTGGTATGTTAAATTTATGGTTTAAAATATGTATTTGTAAAAAATGGAGTTTCCTTTGTATTAATAGAAAACGTAAGGATAGATTTTTACAGATATGGACATCTGAAATTGATGTTTTATCTAAAGATCTAAAGATATCTGTGTTATAGATTGCTCCAATCAGATATCAAGAAGAGTCGGACAATGGAGAAATATCACTCGAAAGGAAAGAATATGCCATCTTTGTGACTCTAAGTGATGAATATATCACTAAATTCTATTTTTTCACAATAAAAAAACAAGTTTGTTATTTGTTTTCCACAATCTCGACTCAGGAATTGATTTGTTTTCCACAATCTCGACTCAGGAATTGATTTGTTTTCCACAATCTCGACTCACGAATTGATTTGTTTTCCATAATCTCGACTCACGAATTGATTTGCTTTCCACAATCTCGACTCATGACTTGCAAAAGTTATGTGCTTTGATAAAACTTGTAGCTGTGAAAGTCAACACTACTGGTTAAGCACTTCATTGTATAAATTAACTTCTACCAATCCAATCTATCTTTTTGTAACTGTACGTTAAGAGAGCTTTCATTCATTCCAATATTTTATTCTCGTGCATATTATTTGCAGGTATTGTTGTCGGTATATCAACAACAGTCGAATTTATTATTGTTATAATTGGCATGACTGTCTTTTGCAAATTAAGGTAAGGTAAAAATGTATAATGTATGTTTCTGTTAACTGTAAATAAAACGAAGTCCAAGATACAAATTTGCTACGACTGACGCGTTCGTCTAATTGACTCATCCGTGCCGCTCAAACCCAATAAATATATTTTAAAAATCTAATTATTAAGATGTTGTAAAAGTTTTAATCATCAAACTTCTGAATCTAATTAGCGAATCCGGCTAAGGCCATCTACAACTTGAAAATATAAAACCATAATAATTTAAATTATTCCGAAATCATTTCGAGGCAGTAAATTTAGACAAAACACTCCTATAGTGGATTTACGTACTTAAGTTACAACACAACATCATGAAAGTATATAAACGAATGTATATGCTAATAGATTAGATACGTGTGTAAACGTTTTTTTTTCTATTTACTTATTTCCTTCTTTCTGCTATTTAAAAGCAAGTCTTTGTTACATATTGTGTTTAACATATAGGTTATTGATCATATTACTACACATTTATTGTAGTAATTTTTATTATCTCTCGCATGACACTTATGTATACATGTATCCTTATTGATGAAATGTGGACTTCACGTACACATTTACAGTATCATTTTTTCTTAATTTTAAAACTGTTTAATTTAATTTTAACTCATTTTGCACATTTAATGATCTATTTAATTTTTTCTCAGGTCAAAAAATATTGCAGACAAAATTCGAAGTTCCAAAAAAGAAAATAACTATGCCGGTAATCAGACTATATCAATGCCCAGTACAGAAAACGTAACCAACTATACTGCGTTAGGTCCTCGTTATAGCAGTCATACATACCAGGATGTAAAACTAATACATTCAAACGAAAATATCGTAACATACGACTATATAGGTTCCTTCGAAACAGCCTGTATGTCGTCATCATCAAGCAATGCACACCAGCGAAATATGTTAGATCCAGTTAAATATGATTTCCAACGAACAGACAACAATTGTTCTATACTAGATCCAAATGATACTGGGTGTGATATATCTACCGTCGCATCGCAATCTACAGTGGTGGGGCGATCTTATGTAATTTTGGTTCCAAACGAAATCAATATTAACCGGAATGTCGAGGAAACTGATATAACTATATCAAATACTTACGAATTGGAGTCTGATAACGCATACACAGTCCTAGACCCAGACGAAACTGGCTTCGACAGAAGCAGTGCCAAACACACAGAAAAAGAAACGGATTGCGAGTCATACACCATTTTGGATCCAAACATAACCGGTTATAATCGAACTAAATACCCCCAAAGAAATGGTGAAAGTGCCGATCTTTTTAAGACCAATACAAACCAAGGAAGTGCATTAGAATCGGTTCCATTTGATTCGGAAAAGACAAAAAGCAGTTATTCTATTCTAGATTCAAAAGAAATCGGAATTAATATATCTAACCTGGCTTCACAATCCAAGGTGGTGGAAAAATCTTACGTAATCTTGGATCCAAACGAAATCAACATAATGCAGAATGTGAAAAAAACTGATAAAGCTAGATCTAACACTTACGCCTCGGGGTCTGCTAACGCATACACAGTCCTAGACCCAGACGAAACTGCTTTCGACAGAACCAATGCCAAACACGCAGGCCAAAATACCGATTCCGAGTCATACACCATTCTTGATCCAAACGTAACCGGTTATAATCGGACTAAATACCCCCAAAACAAAGATGAAAGTGTTGATCTAGCTAAGACCACTAGTATTGACGGAATTTTGGAATAACGATAAAAGCTGATGGAAAATCTGATATCTTGAGGAAAAATGAGTATGATACCATAAATGAACATCGTAACCCGGATATAGATGACCATGTTTACAGCCACTCTTCTGATAACCTATACGACAGTTCAACTCACAACAGAAAGGAACCTTTATTTGAAAACAACTACGATCATTTTTGTGGACCAAATACCGATGGCGACGTTTAATCTAATTAAAATTCGACCTAATTGCTCACCATTGTGATCTGTTGAGTAAAGATCAAATTTCAATTAAATATAATGACTTGTTCTAAACAAAGAAATAAAGCTTGAATAATGAATTTGTGTAAATAATAGTAATCCTATCAATTGCTGTGACAATTTGCCTATTATTTGCATGTGTTTCCATTAATAGTAGTACAGAACTTGTGAGGAGTGCACGCTATGTCCTTCTGACATTAAAATTGGAGTCAGGAGGCAGAGCCTGGACTTGACGGGTCAGTAACTTTTACGTTGGCTACATCAACCGGATGCAGATTGATACTCTGGTGTAAACATAAAATTATTTGTAAATTCGTATATTACAATGTAGACATGACCGTACAATATACTGATCGTGTTCTTGTGTCATACGCACAATCCTATTAAAATTGATCTTTCACTTGACCAATTCCTTTAAAAGAATAAAACATGACTGTTAACTTAATAAAAATCAAAAGTATTAGTATTTAATAAAACTGGCAGAAAAAAAGAATTAAAAAACAAATTTAATAACATAATTGAAAATGTCCAACAATACAAATATCTTAGGATAACTTTCACATCATATTGATGTTACTCCACTGCCAAGCAAGAATTATTAAATAAAAGTACAAGAGCATTTTTCAAATTAAAAAAAAACCATATTTAATGAGTCAGTTCCAAATGCGAAGACCTTGATGCATCTGTTTTATCATACCATTAATCCTATTTTATCGTATGGTTCTGAAATTTGGGCGCAATTTGCTCACCAGAAATATTGAAATAACATTGAAAAATATTTGAACAAAATTCAAAATTGAACCTTTAATTATGAAACATATTTTCAATATTGAACAGAAAGCAAAAAAGACATTTATCTAAATTAAGAGTCAGTAGCCACTCCCTTGATATTGGAAAGTGGCGTTATTTTGGAATTGAGGTCAAAATCGATTATGTAAATTATGTAAAACCAATACGGAAGATGAAAAACACTTCCTATTGGAATGTTCTTGTTTAAATGAAGAAGGAACCATATTTATAATATATAAAAAAGAGTTTCAAAATTTTCAACAGTTGACAATTCAAAATTCATCTGGCCTATGTCATCTGAGGATATAAATGTTATACGAGGTCTGAAGCAACTAAATACACAATTATATATAAAAAGAAATATACTTTTGTCTAATTTGGATCCCTGGTCGGGGTCACAGTGCAATGTCATTTTAATTAACTTGTAAAAGTTGAATATACCATTATGTATTTTATGATTTTATGATATTATTGCTTTTTTGTGTTTATTATTTTATCTAAATCATACTAATTGTGAAATAATATTGTTAATACTTCATTTATTTTATTTATTTAAATAAATAATTTGTAATTGATTGTCATGTCCAACATTTGACTCCTTGATAGGCTAATAAAGATCTGTATTCGGTATTCTGTATTTCTTCATTTACTATTGACTTTAAGGACCGACCTATTATGGTCTTTAGGAATTGGAAAGTCGTTTTAATTAATTTGGTTTGACTTCTTGAATCTACAGTCATGACAGTGACAACAGCTTCTAGATAATGTTTATTAAAATTGAGTTTTATTGTGCACATCTTCGTGTAAACGTTTTCGCAATAAGATTCTGTTAAGAAGCCTTTTCGAAATCAGATTATCTAATACATAATTCGTTCCGAAATCGCATTTGGTACTGTACGTACTAGGAACATGTAAATTATCATAAATTTCAGATCGCTCTCATGATAATTGGAGCGTGAAATAATGTAAGCGCGATAACACCACTACATGTGCATCACGAAATAAATTAAATTTAACAAATAGTTGCGTTCTTTGTAATTTTGTATTTGTTCAGAGTGAAGTCTCATCTTCGATCCTTATAACACAGCGGTTTTAAAGATAAACAAAAAAAAAGTATTTTATTTGTATGAAACTAGTTCCAAGACAGAGCTGCAGTTTTTGATAGGTTGTTAACTAATTATGTATACACTGCCACTAAGGTATCATCCTTTGTATCTATACGAAAGGGGTCAGGAGATGGGGAT
Organism: Limnoperna fortunei; assembly: GCA_944474755.1. Classification (NCBI taxonomy): domain Eukaryota; kingdom Metazoa; phylum Mollusca; class Bivalvia; order Mytilida; family Modiolidae; genus Limnoperna; species Limnoperna fortunei. The sequence continues at coordinate 83,851,917 of OX104117.1, forward strand.
GGTAGTCTTAATAAAATATTCGGGGTTAGGTAGACGTGCATTCTTTAAATAAGCATGTTTAATAATAAGTCATAGCTGATTCAGGAAAGAGAATCTAAGAAAAGCTGTATGTTATGAGTTCGACTAGAAATAATGACTTGATTAATTACCCCTATTCCCAAACCGCGGCCTTCTTCTAGTCACAGAGGGCCAAGCAATATACTGGGACAATACTTTGAGAGTTCATTGTGCTTGATCCACAGAGCTGTTCAGCTGGTCCCAAGGTGGAGGATAGAGATCCCCTCTCTTTTTTTTGGGGGGGGGGGGGGTTTTCAGGTAACAAAATACGTAAAGCCTGACCGTGCACCGTAGTGGGTCACGTGTTGGAAAGCGCCACGCTCCCTGCAAGATAAGGACACCTATTGTAGATGTCGATAAGAGTTGACTAAATGAAGCCGCTACAACGACTAAAGTGTGTGTCCATACCCATACCCCAGTGGCATTCAAAATTTGTCTTTTTGTCCAAATTTCTGGAATCGATTTACTGTTCTCGTCCTTAATATAGCTAAAATATTTCTCGCTGATCAATCAATCAATCAATCAATCAATCAATCAATCAATCAATTGAGCAATGTAAACCTGCCCACTATCAAGGTCTATTACTGCCATTATAGTAATATGTTTGCTAAAATAAAACGTTTAAAGCAATTTTAATTCCCATAACAAGGCGAGGGAAAAGTTATACAAGAACATTGCTACAGTGTTATATACAGTATTATTCTTTAAATTGAAATTGAAATAGACAATGTCAAAACCTCACAAGAGTGACATCTACCTAAACAAACTTCAAACTATTATTAGGAATATAAATACAAACTGTTTGTGAACATGTTTTTATTTTCATGTTCTGTCACATGTATACACATAGTATGCACATAAATTTAAGAAAAAACATGTGTGTTACGAATGTCAATAAAGACAATTAAAATATCTCTACATCGTAAGGCACATGCACAAGTGTTTCGTTTGTTTGTTGTTTTTGGTGTTTAACGATGGCGTCCAGTTTTTATTGAAGAGGAAACCGGAGTACCCGAACTTTGGTAGGAAAACTGGCAATACTTGTCAATTAAGATTGAAGTCGAGTGCACGTCGCCCGCAGTGAGACTCGAATTACCGCAACCTCAGTGATAACAAACCACGGGATCAATAATAGACGAATTACTTTTACCACACGGCCACCGAGGCCCCAATGCAAAAGTGTAATACTTGTTTTAGTTCTAAGTATCACGAAAAACCTTTAAAATTGTTTGAGAAGGATGGACAAAAGTGGCATGACGTCTGCTTTGTAAAATGTTTAGAAGGTGTATCATCCTCGTGAAATATCAAGAACGGAATGGGCCGTTTTCTTGTTGGAGTAAGCCCCAATCTTCTCCCGTTAATTGTCAAAACATGGTGAAGGTAAAACAACAAAAACATACATTTGCAGAGTTCACTATTTCTATGCAAAGAAGTTCCAGGTTAGAGCAGAACTCAAACATTCAACACATTTAATTATTAGCTCTGCTGGCTCAAATTATTTTGCTCTTTATTAAGAACTTTTCCACTACAGTGAAAATACCTTACTGTATTTCTTATGATTATTATTAAGGTCTTTCCAAGTACAGTGGAAAGACCTTACTGCATTTGTTATGATTGTTATTTTTCTTCTTTCGGAGAGGTTTGCCAAAAGTTGTCGATATATATATTGGAAAAATTAATTGGACATACCAGGGGATGACTTGGTTCGCCCTGTTAAACAGATCTATAGTAATAACAGAGTTATCTGCCCAAACAAGGTAAACCCTTGTTAGCAGATAAACTCAGAAACCGTACCCGATTCTCCAATTCAAAATCGTACACCATTTCAGTTGACCTTTGACTTCCTGTTTACGCGTTTTTGACCCGAAACTATGGCAACTCGTGATTTTGTTATCTAGAAAACCTTAAGTCCTAGAGACTTGGGACCACCACCATTGATCCTGAGTGACATATATTGCATTTGAAAATGCCATGGTCAAAGGTCAAAAGTCAAGTTATGAGGTCATCTTAGGATTTGTTAGCACACATATCTTAAACAAACATGAAAGAAAGCAGGCAATAAAATTAGAGAAATACTCCTCACACCGAGACCTTCATCAAATTTATTTGAACAAAATTGGTCAATGATTTTTTTTCGTCTTATGGCTCTTGTTGCCTATCGGTTAATCGGTTTTTGGCTTATACCTTGAAAACTTTTAAGTATAGTATTATAAATATATAGGTTTATTATGATCAGTAGGAAAAGGTCAAAGGTCATATCATAGCAACAAGCTAACCGTTATAACATTCATAAGCAACCATATATTTTTTCGCCGTCATAGGTTGTGTTTCTTATTCCTGGATTTGACTTTTCCCTAGACATGACAATTAGTAACTCGACGGGTGTCTAATTAGAGACAGGCACTGCTTACTCGTCCGGAGCACCTGAGTGCACCCATGGTTTTTATTGGCTTCGGGTTTCTTTCTTTCTGTGTTTTATATTTTTGGCCTTTGTGTTGTGTCTATATCCGGATTTGTAACTGTCCCTTGGCTTTTAGTTCGGACGCGTGTAAATTTTATACGCATAGTGTGCAAAAATTTAACACTGCATGTTCAAGAAGTGTTCATCTTAACACATAGTGTCCAAGTTTTAAACAACTGTGTTTAAAACGTTCACATTCAAGTGTTCAGTGTACATACCGAGGAAAATGAATTTGATCTATGTTTTTGTATACTATTCTGATATAACACGTTGAAAGAATTTAAAAAAAAACATACATAATGATTATTATTTAAATGCCTTAAAATAGATATTCAAAGTCACATTAGTGTTCTCTGTCTTGTTTCCTACAAATGTTTCAGTGAATAAAATAATGTGCAAAGGTCATGTCGTTCCGTTTATTAATTTATAGTACACAAAATACTTTTCTTTCAGATATTTGTATTTATGGTTTAAAATCATAAATGTCATAATCTGTTCTGTTATTGAACACTCTGTGTTTATCAATTGTTCTATCTCTGAACACTGGTGTTCACCATTTCCCGCGTAATATAGTACCAGAATGCACCACGGAACCTGCCTGTTTAAGTTTTTGGGCAGTGAAATTCAAAGATACAGACGTAAAATATACAAGCATTTTTCACGGATAATGGTGGATTACTTTGAAATCTTTGTTCATTTGCCACTGTTAAAAATTCATTCAAATGACAACCACTGTGTAGATTGTGGGTTTTGAGAATATAACATGTGAATGTAAAACCCGTGTCATGCCAGATTTACCCAAAGCAAATTCTAAGAAACAGGATGAATTGGTAAGTTTCCTACTATCTTTAGGTCCCTGTTTCAATAAGTAGACGTAAATTTGAAGTTCTTAGATTAATAATACAAATACTACATGATTCCGGCAGGATTGTTAAATACTTTTTTAATTTCAAAACTCTTTTAAAACAATGAATAAAACAGAATACGTGGTATTTAGAGAACTGAACTAGTGCTTTATAAATTAATATCACACGATTTGACTCAGCAAGTCCATTTTGTGAAATGTCGATTGTTGTGTATAAATAAGCCTATAGCAGCATCATTTAAAATATATCTGCTTATTTAGTCCTCTTAAAATTAATTTCGTGTCTATGTTTTAGGTTAAGCATAACTCTATACAACCTACTATTAAGGTGTGTTTCATTTAACCTACCAATTTCTCCATACCCCCCTTCCCTTAAAAAAAAATAAAAAAAAAAAACAAAACAAAAAAAACTTCGAGAACTCTATTGCAAAAGTTCAAGTGGATTCGTTCAATAATTTTTAGATTCTCTAACCCCACAGTTTTGACCAATTTGTTAACACTAGTTTAACCATTGAATCAAACATCTTTAACTGAATATCTACTGGTACATTGTATAGATTAATTACGGATTAATTTATAGATACTATATAAGCACCTTTGTGCATGGTTAACAAGTTTTTCTAGTTTATTTAAAGGTACCATTAAATTTTAAAGTAATACCAATATGAATATCTATCAACAATTCCTTATAATTTACCTTGTATTGTAAAATTAAAGTCTTGTTTTGATTATCTTATGCGAAATATAATAACCTTTGTTTAATTAACGCTGGCTTCTAGTTATCGAATTTGCAATATTTTTCGAACATGTCAAATGCATGTTGAAGCATATCTTCATTTATTTGTAATAAAATTACAGTGTAATTTGCATATAAGAGAACAAATATTTTTACAAAAATATCCTAAATTTTATTCAACCTTTCCTAACGGTAAACTGTCAAATTCCAATAGAATTGGTTTCCAAGTCATTTAGGAATACAGAAAACTACGTCAAAAGCTTTTATAAAGTCTATAAATGTGCAGTAAATTTTTTTCCCGTACGAAAAATACAACTCTATAATTGAGTGAAGAACAAATGTAATGGCAGCCGTTTAGTAACATTTTCTAAAACCAGCTTGGTTTTTAGAAAAAAGACCCAATTCATTTGCAAATATATTTAACTTACAGTTTATGGCCGAGGTAAAGAATTTTCCTAGACAGCTTCAGGATCAGACGTGTTACCTTTATTTTGAAAAAACCAGGTGTAATTATTCGACTGGTCCAGCCTGCTGGAATAATCCCATTATCTATCACTAAGTTAACAGTTAAAAATACCCAGTAATCAAAAATTGATGTGAATATCTTGGGTGCTAGTTCACAGTTTTATCAATTCCCGATGCTTTATTGTTTTTAGCCCATTAATTGCATGCTATCTCTAGCTTGGTAATTTTTCTTCCATATAGTGGTCATAAGAAAAATTGTTAATTTTAAAGTTTCGTTCCATTACCATCTTCTGAATTTTAATTTATAATTATTCATAAAATGTGTCAAACTGACCGAACACATTTAAAACAGTACTTAAAAGTGCATTTCCTATTTTATTTATGGTTTGTGTCCAGATCATAAAGTGTACAATTTATTTTCCTCAATATTCTCTGCTATCACCCTCGAACTCTTAAGTAAATTTGTCAGCTTTACGTTTATTCCATTTCACTTTAGTGTTGTTATAACTTGTGTGTTTTTCAATCAGTGAAACATTGCGAAACTGAGCTTAAGAGTACATTTGATTGTACACACCTGAAAACATAGATTGTACTAAAAAAAATACCCACGTCAACGTCACAAAGATAAGGAGGTAAAACCTAAATTGTTTCCACCACAACCTTTGGAAATGTCGAACGACTCTATCAATACAACCCAAAACAGATTGTCATCGAAAAATAAAGAAATATTTGGTGAAGAAAGACATAAAAAACCACCAAACAACTACCAAATGTATTGAAGAAAAATGAAAACGACTGGTTGGCAAGTGTTCCAAAAAACGTCGATGTCGATTCTGCAATGGCTCTAAAAATCCCAAAATATCTGAACATGATTATGTTGCTCTGGATCCAAATGAAACGGGTTTTGACAGATCCGGAAAAACGACCACACCTTCCAATGAATCACATGCCGTATTAGACCCAGCTGTTACTGGTTACAACCGCTCTCATAAAAGGTCAGCTGAACTAAATGGATATGAACTTGCAAAGCCAACATGTATAAAAGAAACTCAGAACGGAATTGTAAAACAAACCGCTGGTTTCTCTCGGAATGACAAGAATTATCGGCAAAGCGAAAATGACTATAATACAAAAAACGTACAAAAACGAAACCAAAAGACAGAAAATATATACAGCCATGCAGTTAATAATGTTTAGGACACAACGAAGCAAAACAGAAAAGAAGGAAGATCTGATTCTACATACGATCATTTCTTTGGACATAAAACCGGAGGATGACTTCGACATAGTCAAGAAAAAATAACTATTAAAATTGCTTTCAAAAGAAAACTATAAAAAATATGTGTAGTATATTGATTCTGTATAAATTAAATTTAAATACTAGTAAGTAGATATAATATTAATATTATACCGGTAATATTTTAATTAAAAAATAGTTATGGTTGATTGTTAAAAATGGATTGCACAAGCACTAAAACACATTACATCAAACCAAATGGAAACGCGTGATATTCAAAGACGAGTTCCAGTTCTGAACTTGTACCGATCAGACAGACTTTATCGTGTCGAGGCAAATGATATTCATGTACAAAATCCTTTGTTTATGAAAGTGATAGATTTTGTTAGGGCCCATAATGAGTGTACCTGGTGTCAAAATCAAACCTGTGATTATCCGTGTAATCCTTCTGCGGAAAGGTACCAGGAACACGTCTTTCAAAAGCTGTTTTTGCTACTTCTTCGAAAGCGTAACGTGACATTGCAAGAAGAGAACGCCAGACCACTTGTTGCGAGAGTTTACCGCTACTTTTTAAACCACCATAAAATAATCCTGTAAATAAAAGATGTCACCCATAAAATGTCAATTAATGTAGTACACTATTGATCAAGTGGTCTGTCAACACGGAGATGGCGGGTTCGAGTCTCATTGCGGGCAGGGTGCACTCGACTCTAATCTTAATTGACAAGTATTGCCAGTTTTCCTACCGGAGGTCGGAGGGTTATCGCCTGGTACACTGGCTTCCTTATAAATACTATAAGCAATGATATAGCTGAAAATTGTTGTGGCGTTAAACAATATTCAAACAAACAAACAAATAAAATGTCAAAATATGCGATTCCTTAAAATATTTAGCAGGCTCCAAATCAAAGTGAACTTTAAGGTTAACATATATATCAGAAGATTTTGAGTTTGAAAATAATCTTATTGTAGATATTAAGCAGCAAAATGACAATAGAGTTATTTATTGTTTGATATTAATGCTCCATTTAATATTTCGTAACACCGAATCAAAGACTGGAGAGGAAACAAAACTGTTAATTATCACCAAAAATTAGCGCATAAAGTATCGCAATAAATAAAAATGTTACAAATCAACCGCCTTATAGCTTTAAGAGTAGCATTTTTTAAACGGAGTTTACAATATTTTGGCACTTAAATAGTGCGCAAAGGATTCTGAGTATCCTACCTCCAGTTATGTTCTCTGTGCCGGAGAGTGTACTTGTAAATGTTTTGTTTTCATTCTCTTCATAAATAAAATATTTCCATTCGGAACGATAAACGTGAATCAATCAATCAATCAGTCACTCTGTCATTAATTAGCAAATCGGACAATCAATCAATAAATCAATCAATTAATTAAAGCAAGCAAAGAGTAATTTTTCTAGTTTATCTAAATTTATACCTGAGGTATATATATACAATATTAGTACATTGTCAGAAAATATACAGTTTATTTGTAATAGCCTTAGAAACAGGTAGAAATGCGAGGCTCTGCCGAGCATTTCTCACCTGTTTGCGGCGAGCACAAATAAACGTTATATTTTCTGACAATGTACTAATATTGTTTTTATTCTGCAACCAGAATATCGTTAGAAGTAAGGACAATGGTATCAGGAGTGACGCCATTATTTACAAATGCTTTATTCGTAGGGTCGTATTTGTATAGTTGAAGCAGTAGTTGCAGAATAAAAAGAAACACAAACTTGCAATAGGTGTATTGTAGGTATTCTCCGTGAATTGTTAAAAACGTTTGTGAAATAAATGGAAAATAATTAGTAATACGTGATGTCTGTAAAATTTGAACATTAAAAGTTTATGGTAGTTCGATCATGACTGTGGGCAGGTGTGCTCGACTACTATTTTAATTGCCGAAGATTGTCTTTCGAGGTTCCACGGTTGTAACCGTAATATTTGATTTCTTCCCTTATAAAACTTATCGCCATATTATAGCTGTAAAACATATACAAACAAAATTACAAATAACCTTTGTACAATAATGACTTAAAAAGTTTTAGTAGATACATGTTTTTTTCTAGAAAAATTAACCAAATTAAATGTATTAAGATAAAATTAGTTTATCTGTGGCAAAGTAAGATAAATGACATGGCTAATATCTGTAATAATTTGAGGAATTGTGTTTATAATTTAGAATTATTTATACATTTGTGTTTCTTTTAAAGCCAGGTACTTCGAACCTTAGGCCATATATCGTTTCAACATAAAATGGGAGATAATTACGACTTTTACCTGTAGCAGAAACTGTTTCATTTCCTTCGTGTGTTTTTTTACACTTAAATGATGTTGCATGTGTTGCTATCAGTTCTAGCTCGGATCTAGCTGGGGCAGATATAAGTTTTGTTTATATAAGTGTATTTTATATAAGTGTATTTTATTGTAATTAATACTGTTTTTGTAAACAAGTGATGTCCAACACTTGGTTCTGCTGGAAATTTCCATACAGACACTGGATTTTCCTTTGCTGGCCAGAAATTTGTTACCGGTTTATATTTTGTTAGTCTTCTGGCATTAAAAAACTAATGCCATAATATAGGTGAATTCAAACAAAGCCATTTAATATATGTATTTGTAAAATATTATAATAAACTTGACTGCTTCTAGAAAATAAAGCAGCTATGAGCTACGTACTCGCTAAGCTTAAATTTGTGTTTCGTTGTTATTTGTAACATGGAAATTTATAGAACGATTACGGTGAGTTGTATTTCATGAATAAGAATAGGTAAGGAATGTTTATCTTGTTTATCTTGTTAATCTCATTTTTCAATTTCTATCGGTATTAAATGCTTCATGAAATCTATGCTATTAATTAAAAGCCGTAAAATATACCTGAGGTATAGGTACATGGCATTTAAATACGTGTGTTTTGTACACACAATAGCACACCACGTCAAATTAATTATAACATAACACTGTTTGTGTAAACAGCCGTAGAAGATATATACGTCACCTAAAATGGACAAGATGATCATACTAATTCTAATATATATTGGTAGTCATACAGCTCAGGAAGCCGGTGAGTTATTACTCGAGAATTTTATAAATTACTGTTTTGAGGAAAATATTTAATTTCTAATTTATATTGGTAGTCATACAGCCTAGGAAGCCGGTAAGTTATTACTCGAGAATTTTATAAATTACTGTTTTGAGGAAAATATTTAATTTCTAATATATATTGGTAGTCATACAGCCTAGGAAGCCGGTAAGTTATTACTCGAGAATTTTATAAATTACTGTTTTGAGGAAAATATTTAATTTCGGAATTCCAAACTTGCAGTTTGTTTTCCTGCCGTTCATCATTGTAGGTTAATTTAAAGACGTCCTCCCCGACTTCGTTTGAACTAACTGCGTAAATACTTAAGTGACAGTCTCAATTAAGTGTCATTAGTTGTTTCATTTTGTCTTGTTTTGTTTTATTTTATTTTATTTTCTTGTGTTTTTGTGTTCAGTCTTACATCTAAACCCAAAAATTTGCATCAAAATGATGTTGGGGCTTATCAGTATCATTTGGTCACATAAGCTGTATGACCAATTAAACTGTCGGTCCAATTATAATTTTTGCTGGTGATAAATACCATATGACTGTAAAACAGTAGTTTCAAATTGTCAAACATTTTAAACTTGAAGACGTTTATGGAATTCACTTGGTTATTATTGTTTGTTGTTTGTAAATGATTTTATAATTAGACAATGTCCAATTTTCATTGTTTTAATTTTTTAAGGGAAAATCATCTTGAACAAATCCATTATTTTATTTATTAAATTATGTTGTTAGAAATTAATACAACAAAGAATATAATTTCAGGATTTCTTACAACTGAATACGAAAAGACAGGGTTCTGTCCACTAGTACCTGTAATATCTTGCACATTTAACAGTAACAGTAGATAACCTTTTTTAACCTGGTATTTATCACCAGCAAAAATTATAATTGAACTGACAGTTTAATTGGTCATACAGCTCGTGTAACCAAATGATACTGATAAGCCCCAACATCATTTTGATGCGGATTTTTGGGTTTAGATGCAGGACTGTGTTGATTTTTTTCATTGTTGTAACTTTGTTCCTTGCAATCGGATATCACCATTAACTCTAACGAAAATGGCCGAGAAAAGTTCCGAATGGCTATCTGTGTATATTTTAGGAGTATCTTTGTGGTTTTCTACCTATTAATACCGTCCGACCAAGGGCATTAAGTTGTCGGTGTAGGACGTAAAAAACTCCCCAAGTCAAGTACCTATTAATAACAACACCAATGATGGACATTTTAAAGGTTAACAACTAGTCACAATCTATTTAAAACATCCTGGTCTTGTACAGTATATTTTTAATTCTCATTGTATGATCATCACGACATCAACGGTCCAATAAGTCTTAAATTATTATACATGTTGGATATAATATTATGTTGTTTTTAACCTGTGATATCAATATATTGTGGTATTTTCCTAAAATTGAAATAGAACACATTTTTATTGTTTATACATAAAGTCGGAGACGGATCGTCCTTTGTGCTAAGGTTACATATTATTTCAATTACTTAAAAGCAGTGCTTAAAAGATGGTACATTTTGTTTGATATTTTAACATGTATTCGATGTCATAAGAGAACGTTGCCTGAAATATAATCTAATTTAATAATACAAAACTGCAACCATAAATCGGGAAATGAGTTACACAAATGATAGAAAATTCATTGTAGACAATTTAGAGTGCCATTGTGAAAAAAAATAGTGTTGGTTATGGACGGAATATTAAAATACAATGCGCCTAATTAAAAAAAGCTACATAGTTGGCCTTCAACAGGAAAATAGGGTGGCGTTATAATTCCAAGGAAACTTTTTAGGATTAGGACAGGGTAGTTTGAGGCAGGGAACGAGGGGGAGGAGTAAAAACTAATAAAAATAAATGGAGAAGCTCGAGGGAGAAAGGAAAGAAGACAGCTACTGCTTTCCACAAAAAACATAGTACCTTCATATATATGATTATCATATTACAAATATGATCATAAGGTAGTTATGGTATTCTATAATCCTATTGGAGTTTGTTTGCCTTTAGACGAACAAACCACAAACGAAACATAACAACAGTGGCTAAAAACAATTGAAAAGTGGGTTAATAATTGTCTATTTTCTTTAAAAAATCAATTCCAGATAGAACAAATCTTACGAGATACAAATGCAAAGAATGTAAAAATTGCAGTTGTTGCCCATTTATTTGAGCATTTTGTGTATTTACTTTTAAAGAGAAATAAATGAAATAAACAAATAAATGATCGGCAAAGCCAGATCTAACGAAAACATAATCGAATTTACAACTAACAATTTTATAAGCGTTATTGCCCTTTGATAAATATTTTTAAATTCACACTTTTCTGCATTTTTTTACTGTAATACATGTAAATAGAAAATGTGAACATCACAAAAATAAAAGTAACAGAAATATTAGATTCCGCTTCACTGTTTGTAGTCTATTTTGGAAGAAAACTGTGCAGCAGACAAATATAACAATATTTTGATGTGATGCAATTTTAGTTATGTTTCAATTTTACATGGCTGTGTGCCGGAATGCCAACATTTTGAAAGATCAAAGAACATTGTAGGCTATCATTAGTGAGGCTTAAGGGGTCCCCCATACAGGGTATTAATTAACTGTAAAGGTAAAATTGTGTAATATTGTACTGGTGTAATAAATTATATTGAGTGATAGTATTTGTATATTTGCATAGTGAATTTTAAAATTCTGCCTTCAGTCAATCAATATACTTTTTAAAACAGATTTTAAGAAATATAAGGTATAAAAATAATATAAATAATAAATAGATATTTGTATATTTTCAAAGAATATATTTTGAATACTTTTATATCATTTTATTTTATCATTATAAATACATTCATTTATAGCAAAATAAAACAAACAGGTAATAATAAGGAACACTACATTTCTCATTAAAATTATAAACACAGTGCAAATAATTCAGCACAAGTAAGTCTATTAAGTTTTTATCCCACGGCATCCACATAGTCCATGAGTCATTGCTGTTTGCAGTATAGGCGGAAAAATCTTCCGTAAGTTTGTTAGTCTTCCCTGATAGTACGGCATATACAACTGGACATATAGACCTTCAAGCTGGATGTGGATACTGTATATCAGGTCTGGTTGAAAAGTAATTGGCACGTGTAGAAAGGTACCATCACAGAAGATGCAGTCTGAAGCAGAAAGATGAGTCAGGTTTTCTGTCGATGCGCAGGCAAGGATGCGTTGTCCTTGTGTGGTGTCGTCGAATAGTGGGAATCGGTCTCAAGCTGTAGTCTGTGTCCACGTTGCCATCAAGCTAGATGTATGTAATAGTGGTGGGTAACTTGGGTGTCTGCCTGCTCTGTACAATATTGATTTTGCAGAGTTGAATGTCGGTATCTTCTCAACAACTTCTCTCTAATCGTCGCCCACATGTCATGCTTTGACTAAACTTCTTGGTAGATAGCTGGTATTGGTTCTTCATGGAATTTTGTCGATATCAGGTGCATGATGTCGGGGGCTACAATTTTTGCTTGGTCTGCAGAGTGACTGTGATGTTGCTGTCCTAGTCCAGTAATAGTGTCATTCTTAGTGTTGTTACTGGCTGTGCATGCTGGTATATTTCATTTTTAGTAAGTTCTTTTACCACGGGTAGTTTTTACCCGGAAAAAATAACCATTGAAAGTGGAAAAGATAACCATTGAAGGCTAAGTTGTTGCCTTCTAATCTGTTGCATCCTAAAGTGTAAGCAATAGTCACAGTTTAATATTCATGAATTAAGCAGCTTGGTATACTTACTTACTATACTTATAATTATAGTAATCAATTTGTTAATTTTCACATTTTTAACAAAATTAAGTGTAATAATTTAAATATTAATTAGTTAATTTATTATTCCTTTTTATCTAAATAACATAATAATAATAAGTTCTAAATACATGTAATTTTACAATTTTAAAATTAACCCTTTTCTGTAAAAAAAGGGTTATTTTACCTATGATAATTTAAATATTAATTAATTAATTTATTATTCCTTTTTATCTAAATAACATAATAATAATAAGTTCTAAATACATGTAATTTTACAATTTTAAAATTAACCCTTTTCTGTAAAAAAAGGGTTATTTTACCTATGATTATACCTACACCCCTTGTTGTACCCCCTTGTAACCACTAAAACAAAAAACTTAATTATGTGATTTTAAAAATTTTGGCATTCCGGGAACACCCCTTTTACATGAGCCGAAAGTTCTACACGCAAAATTGTATTCATGTAATAATACTCAATATTAGGTGATTTATTAGTCTTGTAAAAATAAAATAAAATAAAATAAAATAATAAAATAAAATAAAATAAAATAAAATAAAATAAAATAAAATAAAATAAAATAAAATAAAATAAAATAAAATAAAATAAAATAAAATAAAATAAAATACATAAATACAAAAATTAAATAAAATTAAATAATACAATATTATTACATAAAATAAAATATTATAAAATAAAATAAAATAAAATAAAATAAAATAAAATAACATATAATAAAATATAATATAAAATAAAATAAAAAAATAAAAAAATGTAATTTTGATTACATCTTGTTGGAATATTTGAGCAAAGCCAAGTAACAGCACGGCACGTCCGCGGCAGGCGGACTGAGAAGCAACTATTTTGGGTTAGTTGGAAATGAGAAAGTTTAAGATCAATATGTTATGACTTGTTTACGTCATTTATTTATATTGACATTCAAAGACTAAGGCCATTCGTTGGTCAGTCTTTGTCTAAATTTTTGACAAGAAACACCGTCATTTGTATCGTTGCATCATCTTCTAGACTTGTATATTATTTTTTTGTTTATTTAATGTCTTCCAATCCATAAAATTGGTAAATACGTGATTTTTTCCAAACTATTGCTAGTAGAAACAAATTTTATAAATTGCAAGATTTTATTCTCTTAGACAATTTTTTAAAAGTTTTTTGTATCTGTTGTTGACATTCTCTTCGTTAATTACAAGCGGTTTTTTATGTTGTATTATCCTTAACTTTATATTTTACTCACAAACTCAATATGCTACGTATTATGGCGAAACCTAAAATTACACTTGTAAAGTCACACAAAAGACTGGTATATAATTTGCTTCATTCTGTTGTACTTACTACTGTTTGTACATAAGGAAATATCTTGCATACAGGTACGTTGATTTATATACTTGCTATTTTAGAAAAAACAGTGGTTAGAGAAAGGTTCAGGATTCAACGGAAATAATATTACCATGCAGCTGCCTTTGAAGTACCTGTCGAGTTTCGTGGCGACTTGAATTGCTAATTTTTAATTATTTTTTCTATTTTAAATTTATTTTTTTAAATTGTTTTGTTCTTCCCTTTAATACATTAGGCCCGCAGGCAGAGAATCCCGCAATAATACAATATCAAGAAGTAACAGTGTGTACAGTGGAAAAAACGAATATATTGCCTGGTAATTTCAATTTAGAAACCTGCTACCGCACAAACACATTCTGCGAACCTGGAGATTTGCGAAACAAATTAAGTGAGATGTGTATACTGCTATTGAAAGGTACAGTAATTGTAAATCGAATAAGAACAGGTCAACTGAAACATGTGAAAGATGGGCAAATATTCGCAATTATATGAACTATTTCATTATTCGTGCTAACAACATAAGCAATTTTTCATAAATACACAAACAGAGTCTTTTTTGTCATATTATAATACATATGTAATACGGCGGTATTTATAACACAGATGGTGAATTTGTTAGGTAACTTAAAGGTCTTTTTGACATGCACATGTACTTATGCACACTTTTTATACGACGTTTATAAAGTTTCCAGTTTCAAGTTAATATAATTTTTTCCCAATATGATGACTATTTAATTGTTTCAATATGTCATTTGAGAATAATTCATTACTGTAAACACGCACAATAGCTTGTCTACATAACGCAGCTGATCTCTGCTATTCGTTTTACAGCATAGTTTTGTCTTTCCATGTCCAGAAGTCGACATTAGCCATACATATGAAAAAAGGATGTTGTCGTTAATAGAGTAGCAGATATAATCTCTGTCTATGGAGTTTCTGTTAGATTTCCCGTGTGTGGGTTATATTTTTTCTTAACAAATAAATTGAAATTAAATCCATACATATTGTTCTGAATATTACAGCTGCTTGTGTGAAGGAGAGACGTTATATTAAAATGTGTGTTCCTGTGGCTGAACCAATTGAATGTCAGGATTGCGTCCCCATGACAATTACAACTTGTTCAAGTACCGAAGTTATGTCTGGTTTTAAAAAATGTGGAAACTACATGATGTGGATTTCATTTGTATATCAACCAGAACTAAGTATTAGTAATCATATTTTTTAACATTCTAAAAAATAATATTAGAAAATAATATTCCAAATAAATAAGAACTCTTTAAAAATTATAAGTTAACAATGTCACGAAGGTCAGTCAATATATATTTTTCAAAAATCTAATGTTGAAAATAATTATTAATTTCTGTTTGCACCTTTTTGGATCTACAAAATGAACACAAACTCGACT
This sequence comes from Limnoperna fortunei, assembly GCA_944474755.1. NCBI lineage: Eukaryota > Metazoa > Mollusca > Bivalvia > Mytilida > Modiolidae > Limnoperna > Limnoperna fortunei. Next base: position 83,867,378 of record OX104117.1, read on the forward strand.
ATACGCTGTAAGCAGTTTTTTTTTGTCACTGAAAAAACGCCTGACATAACACGCTAACTATAGATATATAATTAAAGCAAAAAAATATAATAAAACTGCTAATAGTTCTCCTTAATTTGTATAGACAAAGATGGTTCATTTCTACAGTCTTTTACTTTCTCTTAGAGATGGCGTTTCTAATGTTTTAATCCAAAAATTATCTTTTTCGTTACTTTGCTTGTTACTAAATTGAATATGTAGATGCGTACCCGCCTGGTGACAAACAAACAACGGCTTACATTATATCAACAATGCCAGTGATAGAACCGACTACGAAAAATACGATATTAATGTCTACGGTAGAACCACCCACTGAGATTACTACTAATTTTAATGCTAACACAACACGTGGTAAGTAAACTAAAATACAGCAAGGAGCTTTCTCTCTCTGGCGTGTGGCTTTTTAAACACGGAACTGCTCTATTGGAGTTATTGTTACTTATTGCTGTGTTGTCTTTAATATTTTCAGCAACAATACTGAATCCGCGAATGACGGCAAATTTGTATTGTAAGGAAAATACCTTTGGTCACTTTCGATTTTTGTCTTTTGTGTGTTTTGAGAAAATGTACACTAAGGGTGGTCAGAATTTAGTTGTACATGAAACGTTTTGATCCGCTTTTAGTTTTTGCCATCACTTGGCGTTCACCTTTCGTCCTTAGTAAACGTTTATAAATGATCTTCTCTTCTGAAACAAATGAACAATTTTTGTTTCAAACCACAATCATCCTTAGGGTACCTAGTTTCAAATTTATACAAAGGGCGTTGATCAACGGACAAAGATTGCCGCTGTTACTTAAATATAACGTAGGTGTCAACATCTCGAAAGTTATAATAACCGTTACATCAAATTTAGCTCTAAAATAGTTGCTTTTTGTTTAAAGTTGGGTAATAGCGTTGTCATTTAATGAATGCAGTTGGTAAAGGCGGTGCAGGAAACTGGCAATGAAAGATAACTAAAAAATAACTTTTTTTTGGAAATCTAAGTATCAGATTTGTTTTAATATTACCATCTATAATTTGTTATAAAAAACTCATGAAATACCCACCCTAGAAGTACATAACTTATATACCTGAGATTATGCAAAATAAGAAGTAGACATCTATCCACAATGGTCATAGCTCTAGCATAACTTAGAAAATAAAATTTAGATAATGATGTGATTTTACCGTTATTTCAATTAAAATATGGGATATTTGAAAAAATGTTTTGTTTGTGGCCATCTTTTAGAACGATGTCTGATCAACCGACAGATAAAACATTACATCGAGATCTCCCTGCCGTTATTACGTGTTAAAACTTATGTTAAAAAAACGTCGTGCCCAATATAGCTGTAGGCATGCGTTTGACAACACATATTGGATTTTAATTTGCTGTATCATTTGATCTGAATTCACAACAAAGATGTATACATTAAATAAGACAACTTTGGCGAATTATTACACAGTTTAAATCGAACAAAATCACTTTCATCCAGATATGTTTTGCGAAGACATTCATAATGTCATTCCGCTTACATACGTAGAATAAGAACCCATATAAACTAGAAACAAATGCATCATATCCAGAAATTATGTGAAATTATGCACGAAACAAATTATATTACCGAGCAGTATTACAACTACGTATATTCTGCATAAAAAAGTCAGTAAAAATCCCTTGTTCTCAATTCTAAAAATAATAATTTTGACGTTTGTCATTCGGAACAGTATAAGATTTATTATAAATATCAATTTTAACAATTTCTACAGACTGCTCTTAAAGTGACATATGCTAATTTTCTGCATGAAGTTGGACGCCTGGCATGTTCAGAAACGTTCTCTATATTTAATAAATATAAATGATAGGTCTCCAGCGGCTATTATTAGACCTGCACCCCCGCCATGAATAAACCGGGAGATTTTAATTCAAAGATATTTTGTAAGGTTATTAGTCAAAATCTATGCTGTGTCTAATTTAATGAAAAGTAACCCAAAAAAATTGCTACCGATTTTTATATTAAAAATTATACTTTTGGCATAAATACTGCGATAAATGGACACTAAAATGTGGTCGTTATATTACCCAATTTCGGATCATGTTTGCCGCACAACAAAGCAGTTATAATTTGTTTATGGGATACTTTTCAGCTTTCAAATATTTCGGAGTAAAAAATACACTGTTTTTTTTCACGATGGCATTTTATTTCTATGGTAAAAAGTTGAAGAAGCGATATAATTCTATAAATAAATATTTTTTTTAAGAACTAGTTTTATTTATTCATATTTGCATATAAAGTTATAACCATAATAATGATTTACACTTTATTAGTACCCGGTACGGAGAACGCAAGTCTGAATTCTGGACACACAACAGATATAGGTATAGTATAATACGGTTCTTTTTTTTTGTCTTAACACTTTCACCTGCGTTTCTGTAGTTTTGTAGCATTTAGTGTTTGGTTTTCCTTAAAGCATTTCTTTACTTTATATATATCTTAATCGCTTGTCTTATAATACTAATAAATGGGTGTTTTCATAATGGCCCTGTTATATGTTCAAGGTCTGCAATAATGAGGTGTTTGTAATGGCCCGGAGCAACGCTGAGGGCCATTACAGACTCCGATGCATGGGTATAAACAGGGCCATTATGAGAAAACTGGGCATTATTATGAAATAATGCCCTGTTTTCTCATAATATATAATAATGCCCTGTTTTCTTATAATGGCCCTGTTTATACCCATCGATGTCATTTTTTATTGACATTTTGTTTGCCTGTATGTCCATCTGTCTGCCTAAAATACTCTGTAATTACTTGTATACATTTCAAATCTGAAATGAAATTTTTATGTACTACTTAATTTAGTACAATGGACATGTAGCATTAAAAAAGTTGCTTATCCAAAATAAATGTATGTGCAGATTTGTGAAAAATAATTAAAAAAATACAAAACACAGCAGATGTAAAATTTTTTGAAAATTGATCTGACTTTTAAAATACACACTGGCTCTGACTTGTTATAGGTCCTTCTTAGTCTGAAAATATGGTTTTTTGTGGGTGTACCTGGCTTATTTCAGTTAATTGTCAGTTGGTTAATAAAAGTATTAAGAAATAGGTGTATTCATTATGGCCCTGGCATATATTCTCGGTCTGCAATAATGGCCCTTGGCGTTGCTCCGGGCCATTACAAACACATCGAGGTCATTATTGCAGACCTTGAACATATAACAGGGCCATTATGAAAACACCAAATTGTCAATACTATATTATTAGCTAACATTACTACTGCGAATTAGGTATTTTGTTTGTGTCTCAGTTTTCACATAATAAATATAAACTTTATATTGTACGATAGTGTAGTAAATACATGTATGTGTTTGTCTCTCTGAACATTTCACGTCCTCAAAGTTTATGTTTTTATTTATTTTCATTTGGTTTTGTTTGTGTTTTTCTGTTTTTTTGTCTTACTGCACCGACAATCACAGATATTATCCCGTCCGACAAAGGGCATTAAGTTTTCGGTGTTTGACGTAATAACTACCCCAATCAATCAATCAATCAATCAATCAAGATAATATGGGTTACGGAATTTCATGGTAAAGCATGACCACACATGTACAGTCTAATACACACGTTGGAATATCACGTCATTTCATTACCAAATATATAATGTGTAACACACACGATGTTTTCAAAACTTGTAACAGCCCTCACTGTTAGCTGTTGATATTTTTTACGCTTGTATTCTACCAAGAGATCTGGCTGTTTCTAAGGTTACTAAAGAGCAATTATTTGAAATGCATTTCCCATATGGTACCTTATATAATAAAGATCATTTGTGCTAAAAACATCTAAAATTCCTTACCACCCGAAAACAGTTTTTATGCAGGTTGATCGTTAAAAGCGCTTTATTCCAGGCTCTTATAATTGTCCTCCTGAATTTCGAACACTTTCAATCAACAATGTTTATAGTTTTTAATTTTTCTACTTTCAGAACCCCAGCATCCAATCAGATGCCTTCGTGTAGTTTCTTCTGCATACTATATTGTATTAAAACTGTTCCAGTGTCATGTAAACAAATAATTAGGCTATTGAAAGCTATTACTTTCCTCTACCAGATCCAACACAAGAATAGCCTCTGAAAAACATATTTTTTACCATTTGTTTTATTTGCCATATATAACTTTTTGCACTTTGAAATTAGAGTGAAAAAACTTCACTGGTTTTAACACAATTTACTTTCAAGTATCTTTGTTTTATTTTGAATGTATAGCAGTCGGAACAGCTCTTGGAACAATAATCATTATCTGCATTGTAGCGGCTGTTTTGATTGTACACAGAAAAAGGTAATTTACATGTTATATCATAGTTTATTTTTACCAAAACAACTTCAGACCCTCGTTAAGGTGGATCGTTTACTATTTATTACGTGGTCCGTCAACGCTGAGGTTGCGGATTTAAGTGTCACTACGTGCAGGGTGTACTAAACTCCAATCTTAACTTACAAGAATTTCCAGTGTTCCTACCGAAGGTCGGACATTTTCTGCTGGAACTCCGACTTCAGTTCGCTACAAAAAACTTAATAATTGCCGAAACATGAATGCGTTAAACATTAGAAAAAACAAACAAACCAATACAACTTGAGGGTTGTTCCTAAGGTATATTTGTTTGTTTGAATTGTGTTTTAACGCCACTTTAAGCAATTTTTCAGCTATGTCATGGCGTCCAGTTTTTATTGGGGGAGGAAGCCGGAGTACCTGGAGAGAACCCCCGACCTGCGGTAGTAAAACTGGCAATCCTTGTCAACTAACTAAGACTATATATAAGTATATATATATAAGTATAACTAAGACTAGACAAACATCAAAATTAATATAACCACGTGCCTATATGTATGTTGCGTTAATTTATGGTTGATCTTGCAATAGAAATCATTGTGTATTTATTGGCTACAATCGAACGCACTAAAATAAAACGTTCACATAAAAGTAATACAATGTATAATACTGACGTAAAATAACAAAACAAAAAACGAATTAATTGTTGCGTTTGCGAGTTTAGAATAAACTAATATATGTATGATTTATAAATTCCAAAGTTAAGCTATTTACTTCCAGGGCAATTTATAAGAAAGATATTGTTGGAAAGGATAAAAACCATGAAAATTGTAATGACTATATAGGTGACCAAGAAATTGTATTGCCACAGACTGACACCTCAGCGGAATATTGTGAACTAAATACCCGTTACAGCAGTCACAAGTACACAGAAGTGAAACATGTGCCTATAAAAAATCCGGAAACGACTTATGACTACATTGACGACTTAGATAGAAAACATTTGTCGTCAGGCAATGACGCAGTGACTAAAACTTCAAAATTTGACCCCGAAAAACATTTAAATGCTAGTAAACCAGAGGCCAATGAGAATGATGGTAATTACACGATTCTTGATCCGGAGGACGTATTTACAGATTTATTGACTACAACTGATCCCAACAAATCTGTACCAGATTATGCGGTCCTAGATCCAAATGAAACTGGTTTTAACAGATCCGAAAACGGCGCTACACTGTCCAATGAATCGTACGCAGTTTTAGACCCAGCTGTTACTGGATATGATCGCTCTAATGTAATGACTGGACACGACCATTCAAAAGCTATAACCACGGAAAATGACAACAATGTTTCTGAACAATCAACTGAGGACAATTTCGCAAACATAGAGACATTTAGTCAAAATGAAAACGATTACAGCACGACAAAACAACAAAGTAAATGCCAATCCAAGGAAAACTTATACCACCATTCCGTCGATACTGTGTATGACACTGCTAATCAAAACAGAGAAAACGAGACACCTGATAATGCATATGATCATTTCTTTGAACACAAAACAGTCGATGACTTCAATATGCTAAAACCTTGACTACAAATACATCTACTGTATGTGGGTGCAACAATTGTAATTTACCTATACCACTAACAAGACATTAAAACTGTACAGAGGTAGTAAGGTAACAAAAACATCATAACAATATTATACATTAACTTATTATTATTATTTGTCTTAAACGCTGTCAATACCTGTGTATTTTTAAGCCATGTCGTTTCTTGTTATTGGAAGATCTTCTAATGTCGATTCATACATACACTTGTTTCAACCATAAAACATAATTCTAAAAACAACATTGGTTTTAACAAATAATATTTTAATATTTAATCCGTCTATACTAATGTTAACAAATCTTGCTGTAAAATAAAATGTTATCACATATACAAAGGTGATAAATTATACTACGCCAGACACGCGTTTCTAACCAAGAGTCATCAGAGTCGATTAGACCTAAAATACTTAATATATATATATATATATATATATATACAAACGTCTATGTATTGTGACAACCATATAATATATCTATCCAGCGGATTTCTGAAACATCAGAAATACAGGGTTAATATCAAATATATATATATACGTCTACAAATTAAGCCCAACACTGTTTGAATTAGATTTTTAACACTGTCAAATTTTTGCTTTCCCTCAGCGGGATTCGAACTCACACCGTTATGAAACTGTGGCACCAATTCGCCTGGACTATGTCCAGCGGTCTAGACCACTGGACATAGTGCAGGCGTATATATATTTATCATCAAAATTCCAAGCTCCACTTGAAAATAGAGAAAGCATTAGAATCTTAAATCGTTTTCGAATTTTCAGGCCAGTAAATTTAAACAAAAACGGTATCACTAAAAGGATCAACGATATTCTTGTCAGCACTTATATTCTTGTCATTAAAGTGAAACTACAGGTCTGGTGATACCCTCGGGACTAACAATCAACCAAAAGAGACATCGAATGTCTGTTTGAAATGTGTTTCTTTGAGACTTCTGACAATACACTTAGGATAGATGATCTCTACATTGGCTTCATTAAAAATGTAATTGCGTGGCCGTTATAAATATCCGACATTTTTATTCTTGATAAATCTTTCAAATGTCTCCTTTTAATAATAAATAAATATATCTAGTTTTACATTATACTAGACGATGTATAAGATGTATCATATTTTGCTCATTTATCTAGTGTTTTATGTGGCATATCTATCTTTCATTTAATTCATTAAAAATACGACTACATATCACAACCGCACGTTCTGTCTAATCAAGATTTTTGAGTGGCACACAAACCAAAAAATAGTGCAACTGATTGAAATTATATTTTCTTAAGGCGATCTATGCATTGAGCATAAGGAAAATCGTTTTGGATTAAAATATTTCTACAATATTAAACATTTAAATTTACACAATGATTATATCTGTGAACGTATACTTCTTCGTTCATGTAAATAATATAAAACATTAAAATGTCAATGAAATGTCAGTAAAAAGTCCGCCGTGCCTATCATATCTACAACGAAGACCTCGACAAACACAAAAGGAACTACTAATACTGTGTTGGGATGCTAACACAAACGTCGTCCAAATTCCCATACATATAGAAATAAAATTTCATTAAAGTCGGGCAAAGTTGACATTTTTTGGGAGATTGTGATAGAATTCCCCCCTTTACATAATGGCGACTTTTGTGTCAAATCTTTTTACGTACATTAGGATAGCCAACTGTACATGTATCAATGTACCAATGCCTATTAAAATCGATCTAGCCATCCCAGAGATCTGAGAAATGTACTTTTACTTTTTAATTCGACCATATTTTAAATGGCGGCTATCTTGAGACTTTTAAAAAGTTGATTGCGCAACATTAGGTAATTTCCATCATACTCACAACGAATTTGTTTTTTGTTTGTTTGTTTAAATGGTGTTTAGAGCCATATTTAGCCATTTTTCATCTATAACATGGCGTCCAGTTTTTTATTTGGGTAGGAAACCTGAGTACCGGGAGAAAACCCTTGACCTTCCATGTCAATTAAAATTGGAGTCTGGTGTAGACGAACTACCTTAACCACTCGTCCATCGAGACCCGTAAAAGAATTGTGATTATCAAACAGTGATGCCACCGGTACGAGTTGTGATAGCATAAGTCATGTCATAGTCGTTCTCTACTGACATTGTCGATGATGTGTTATTGGTAACTACGTAATTTGAAACCAGCATTTGTATTATTGACATTATTGTCGCCGCTTTCTGGGGTCAAATGTTGTTGACCTATATCGTGTTGACCGTTAGTTGTTAAAACTGGTAGATTGTCACGTGATTGTGTATAAGGTTCTGTATTATTATTATCGATCACTAGTACTCCGCTTTACAGAATGTAACTACACTGAAGTACGACTGTATACAGTGTGATTTCTTTTATTACATGTGTCATGTATGTGAATAGTTTATCGTGACGACTGAGTTCACCATCATTTTTATTCGACAGTTATTGCACTAATACTATTCAAATTTTAGAAACATCTTTTTCTTTTGGTTGAACATGTTATTAATTGAATAATTAAATTAAAACATAAATTATTATTAAGTATTTGCAATTATTAATTTCGGTTGTTTGACATGAAACAGTAGCTTCGTTAATCAATGTCACATTGAATAAATTAACGCAGTATCTTTTTTCAATATTATAGCGCTACTAACGCTATCTAATAGATCAAACTTTACAGATACAGTAAAAGGATTGTTTAGTCAGGGCGAAAAATGGCTAATCTATAACATTGAAAATGATTGTTAACTGATCTTTACTGGAAAACGTCACTTTAATTTTCACCTTAGCCTCATTTTGTACCATGAGAAACATGATCAAGAACTGTTTCACAGATGATATATTTCCAGTCGACCGGCAATATGTTGCACAGTACAGATGTATATACTAAAAACCCACAAAGTTTTTCTCAGATTGAATTATAAAAACGTTCATGTGAATAAAACGATTGTCCGAACATGTAAATTGTAGTTTCAAGATTCCTACTTCGTAGTTCTAATTTTCACTTTTTATTTTTTCTCTTTCTAATTTTAGTACTTACAGTATTAGGAATACTGAATCGGACGGAAATTTTGACATAAACATTTGAGATAACATGTTTTTGTGAGCAAGAACTAGCATTAATGTAATGTGGAATAAACACTCTGTAGAATGCAGCAAAACGAAATTTAAAATGTAAAAGATGAATGTTGACCCTGATTTGTTTTTTTCATATACCACTTGTTTTTCCGGTGTTTTATAAATAAGGTTTACAGTTTTTCTTCCAAGAATTTGTTTATTCTATATTTAGAATAAAACACGACGTATGTGTAGAATGATGATAGAAATAACAATAATTTTGAATTTATGACAGAACAGAATGACACAAACTATACGTGCCTATATATGGTTAACGAAGTAGATATATACAATGTATATCGTAAAGAATTTATAGGTCTTATTTGAGAATCTTAGTTACGAAGCAGTATTATGAAGAACACAAAAATGCTAACATATTATACGAAAGAAATGTGCAGATATTGATGTCACATTATCTTGTTTACTTGAATAAAAATATATGACAAACATATCATTAAATAACTTAAAATATGAGTCCTCATCGCAAATGAAAAAAAGACGCCAACGTCAAGTCTGTGATGAAGTCATTAATCCACAAAATATATATGAAAAAGTAATGTTGTTCTTCGTTAAAAATAAAGTAAGTGTGGTAAATAGATTTTTGTTTGTTTGTTAGATTGGTGTTTAACACCACTTTCAGCAATTTTTCAGCTATATCATGACGTCCAGCTTTTATTGGAAGAGGAAGCCGGAGTACCCAGAGAAAACTCCTGACCTGAGGTAGGAAAACTGGCAATCCTTGTCAATTATGACTTGAGTCGAGTACACCTTGCCCGCAGTGAGACTCGAACCTGCAACCTCAGTGTTGACAGACTACGTCATCAATAGTAGACGAATTACCTTAACCACTCGGTCACCAAAGCCCCTGGTAAATAGAAATTAATAAACAGAGCTTCTATGAATATTCATTGGCAAAAGATTGTTTGAGCTGAAGTTATATAAAGTTGTTTATACACTTGTCGCTGACTAATTCACTATAAATATCTGACAAAAATGTGTGTAAAAGACAATAATGTTAACTATGAAAGTCACTTAATGTATGTCACGGACAAATTTTGTTTGTCATAGATATTTCTATTCGTTGACCTTGTCACAATTTGTCTTTTACAACTTACGGTGTGTCTGTTTTATCAATCAAAAAATGTATGTGTGTTTTTAACCTTGAATCAGTCGAAATTCGTCCGATATATACGGAATTTCCGTTGTATCAGTCAAAAAATACATTTTATTCGTTGTATCAGACACCATTCGACTGTCTAAACGCCTTAACGCCTGTAAATCATTATTTTTTAATGTTTAATGGCGGTCGATTAATATTTTTAAGATATCAAATAAGTTAATAAAAATCGTTGAAATTAAACAAACAAATCTCTATTTGAAAATTGTACGACCAAACTCTTCGATTACAAAGTTTATGCAAAAGCTAACGTTACAGACATAAGTGTAGGTTCAAATAAATCGGTTTCTTTAAATTAAACCTTCAGAAATAAAGACGGACAACCGAAATTGTTATCTTTTTTTAAATGATCCCTTTAATTACATTAAAAATTTTAATTGCTACATCATAACGTTCGACTGTTCCACATTTCGAAAACGGTGAAAATATTTGTGAAAGTCATTTTTTGTCTTCTACAACAGAAGCGCCGTTGCAACAGATAAATTTCAACTCAGTCAACGGAGGATAAATGTCTTTGATAAACACAATATTCCGTGACAGGCCTGTACCAAGTCAGGTCCATTGCTGTAGTTCCTTTTTGGTTTTAGAGTTTGCCATTTTGTCGGACCGGTGTTCTGTATTTTGTTATTACCTTCAGGCATAACACGACTGTCACAGTAGATATTGGCTGACTTAATGTTTGCGGCTTTTACACATGCATTCATTAGAAGTCTATATATAACTGATATTTACAATTGTTATAGCCAGTAGTGGATGTTGAGGGTTTCAGTCGTAATGCGGGCTTGGTGTGCTTTAATCTTAAGTGACAAGAATTGCGAGTTTTAACACCGTAGGAGAGGATTTTCTCCTGCTACTCAGGATTACCCAACCATATAAACTAGACGCCATGGTATAGCTGAAAAAATTGCTATTTGCCTTTTGAAATATTGGACTACAAATAATGTCTATTTTTAATTTTCGACAACCAAATCGAATAATCTTTAGAGCAAAAAACGTTACCCTTCTTCATTCTTTTTTCTGCTGGCATTTGGTTCAAGTGAACGAAGAAATGGCTTTAGTTGCCTTAATAGGCAACTATACACTCATATAAATCAATATCCCAGTCTGATCCGTAAGCTTTGTAGTGCCCCTTTTGTGTTAACGCATTCTTATCTGAAAGTATTCGGTTCAGTTTTGCGTTTGATATTGTTTTCTATGTGTTCTATTTTTCATTATTTATGCGGCCAGGAATCCTGGTCCATTCACCCTAAAAATGTTCGCCTACCGGGTTCGTACGCCGTAATAACTGTTTGAAAGTTGTAAATAGACAATATTTCTAGTAACATAATGTGTTATATAATAATGATTATTGTAAAAGCTATTAAAGTGTCTTTCGTAACATTGTAACTGTTTACCTTGACTATTTGATTTAAATCCTAGTATCCCTTGCGGAACATATAGGAGGACAAAACGGATTTCCGTTTTCTTCTGTCATGGGCAAGCTTTTCCGCATTTCTTGCCAAGTTGGTGCCTCTCTTAATTCAAGTATAAAGACGAAATTGGAGCTGGATATGCCATACATTAAACAATGCTATGGTACATCAAGGACATCAAGAGGAGAGGTAGACCAAAAAGCTCTTGGCGAAGGTCGATAGAAGAAAGACACCCAAGTGGTAACCGTGGTAACCACTGTTTTGAATATTTGTAACAACACCTACTCTGGTCTTCAACCAATACCCGTGTAAGAGCTCAACAATAACCTAAATACAATTGGGTGTCCCTATCCTCTAACTGTGTACCATCTTTACACGAGTGCTTTATTTGTGAAGTCAATACTGGTCCTAACAACAACTCGGTTTATAAAAACAATGATGGGAACAACTGTATGTCTGGCCGTTGTGAACAAATACATGTTTGATTAGATATTTCCTAATAAGTGTTTTTAAACTAAAATAATATCATTGTTTGTAATGTAAGGCGGAAATGAAATTTAAAAAAACCCGGACAACTCATGATTAAAAGCAAAGTGCATTCTAGTTATATGTAGATTATTGTCGATGTGTTGATTTATTTATAAGGTTGGCCCCTGTGCAACATAAAAAAATATATATGAACGCAGAAGTAATTAAAAATTGAAAAGTAAGCGAAATATAGAAACAATGTTTTCTGTTCTTGTTTACTTTTCAAGTTGATAATGTATATTTTGAATGTTTGGATGCATCCCATAATGATTGATATATGTTGAACACATGTAGAGATTCAGGCAAAAGTTGATTGTTTGTTTGAATCATGTTTAACGCCACTTTTAGACTTTTTCATCTTTATCACGTTTCTGCTTTTAATGGGGAGGATGTCGGTGTACCCGCAAAAAGACTGAAAAACGATCACCCAATGCCAATTAATGTTGCCTGCCTGGAATCTACCTTTCCATACAAAGGTTTCAGTTATCTCCAAAATGCACAGCGTGCTAATCTGACTGCTTTTGTTGTGCATTTGTTAATTCCCACTTCTTTCTATGCCCATATAGGTTCATCCCGCAGTCCTTAAAAAATTCCAACAAAAGATTAATAAAAAGCATTACTGAATGTACTCGAGTGTAAACCCCCACAATGTTTAACTTGTTATAAAAAGCGTTATAAAGTCACGTTATATTGAATATTTCCTCAAAATTTGGTCCACTTTTAATATCATTTCCTGTCATTGTTTTGTTTTCTCCATTGATTAATCATCCTTTCAAATGAAATAATTAATATATATTTTATTTTGACATTTGAACATGTTCAAATGGCAGAAATTGAAGCATTTATTCTTCCTGTCTTTTGTCTTTCAGATGCAACAATCTTTGTTTCTGACTTCAAAGGTAAGTTATTTATTCAATTATTATATTTAAAATGACATTTAGGTATACAATATATGGATAATCTAGATTTAATTATAAATAACAATGAACTGTTGTCATCATATGAAGATACATGACATGCAATTTTCCTCTAGAATCATCACACTGGGAACATACAGGGTTGGTTTCCCAGTGTTCAACCCACAGGTCAGCTCAGCGCGTCCCCGAGCGGCTGATAGGGGAGAACCTCTCGTTTGGGGGGAGGGGGTTGTCAGGTCATAATACGGAAAGCCTGGCCGCGGACTAAAGTGGATAACGTGTTTGGAGAGTGTTCAGTTTTGGTTTTAGAATACTATAAATAGGGTATGAAATGTAACAAATATTTTAAAGTTAACTATATGTAATATTATTACATACGATTTTTGAAAACAAAGCTAAAAAATATCAAATGGAGTATTTTAAAAATCAACGGCAAATGTAACTAAGCTTAATAAAAACAAAATTGGCACATACACACACCTAACATAGAGTAAAGAACTAAATATTCTGACCCTCAACTGTGTAAAGGCTATAAAAAATTAATATTCTGAAATGTGTCTAACTGTAAAAAGAAAATCTGACACCCTTAGATGAAAATAACTATTGTGACTTTACCCAATTTGGCAAGCTCCGCTCAAATGTAAGTCCCATTAATAAATAAATACAAACCTTACTTGTCATTATTGAAATTGTAAATCGCTAGTCTTACCTTTATAGTATCGTCATATATATGCAACAAAGTGCGTTCGAGTCAATAACGTTGAGATTTGTATTAGCAAATAAAACATTATTTTTATTTCAACTTTTTTTAGAGATAAATGATAACAATACCAGTTCACTATGAAATAAATAAATTAAATTAATTTAAATTTGAAATTATATAATTGTAAATTTAACATCTTCTATGAAATATTGTCGCATGGCAGTAGTGTCAGAAGAAGAATTATAATGGTTGAAGAAGCAAACAATATTCGAACTTTTCATTATTTAAAACACATGCATGCACTATAATTGTTGCAAATTATTTAAAACATTTTCAATTTAGTTCTAAATACTTATATGTTGCATGTATTTCGTTTTTCCATCAAATTTTAAATACAGCAAGAAATATCAGCTGTGTAACCTTTTGTGGCACTAAGGAAAGGTCACATGATTCCTAATTATCCATATGATTTGCTAATCTAATTAGATGCTCACTGTGTAAACTGTATATATCATTTGTCAGCACAAAGTGAAATCAATGACACTGGCAGAAAATCCTTTTCTTGAATTATTTGTCAATTTCGTTCCAAATACTTAGGTACATGGATGTATCTCTTGTTCCCATCAAACTTAAAATACATCATGGAATATCTTTTGTGGCTATGAAATAGGTCACACGAATCTTAATTTTCATACTAATTTTCAAGCAACATGTATACTTAGGTTTTCTGTACAATTGTAAAACTGTATCACTGTCAGCACTTTTCTAGAATTTCTATACTGGAATTTGTTTCGTTTCTATACTATAATGCATTTGCTCACCTATAAATTGCTTTACCTTAAAATAAACAAACAACCAACTTATAATCATGCAATAAAATGTATTTATGCTGTCAAGATATCCAATTTATTTTTAAAAGTCTTATCTTTGGAGATCTGGATAATAAAATTAATTAATGGTTAATGAAGTGTAATTTAGTTTATTGTACTCTGGATCCATCTGTCCATTTATGTATATTAAAAGTATTAAAATATTGTTAAATACAGACAATTATGTAATTTTAAATTATGCTGCTGAGAATGAGTTATATAAATAAAATACCTCAGACACTAAAGCCAATTTCTTTTTCATAAATTAATTCATACTGCCATGACTCTCAATCAGTGAAATCTTTCACTTCTAATTTCTACACCAGAATTGGCCAGTAAATGACGAATTGATAATGTTTATATAAAAAAAAAACAATTTATGAGTTATTTCTAGTATTTGATTCAATATCAACTAAGTACAAATTCGTTTTAACTTAAACAAGGTATATTATATAACTGTTTGGGCAACAACATACATTCTATAGAGTATAGTATTTCTGCGTTTTCTGCTTTAGGATTTAGCATCAAAAGTGTGATGATGTAATCTTTGTTCAGTTATGCCAAATATATATAGTTATTTTATATTCACCTTAGTTGACCAGGTTTGATTTTCGTCTGTTGTGTTGGTCTGTGTATTTTTTTAGGGGTGGGGGGTAGTATTGGGACTGTTATCACATCGATTCATATTGTTAAACAGTTATTTTGCTAATCGATATTAACCACACTGGTTTGTAACATATTAAAAAACAATTTAGGCCGGAATGGGGCAGTAACTAAAAACAGGTACATTGTCATTCCTGAGCACGTTGTTGGCAACAACTCTTAAAGAACATATGTACAATTATTTTAATGTCAACTTAGCGTATTTTCATAGACATACCTTATTGTTCATCTCTTTGATCTTCGCTGATTTTAACCAGCACGTTAAACTTAAAGCCATGGCCATTAAGCATATTTGCTACGTTAAACGTTACCGGAAACCACAGTAGTTTACGTAGTTTTATCATAAATAAAGTCAACACGTTGGCGAAATTGGAATAAATAAAAACATTCAAGTTGTGTTTAGTAATCTGCAATTTACAAGAATGCAAAACAAAGTAAAATTTTAATACAAGAACACTTTTTCATGAAAGTTCATTTTTTCCTAACCAAAAACAATTGACCAATCCAAAAACTGTAATAGAAATGAGTGTTGTTTGTAGATTGCAATGCAATAATCAAAATACATAATAAAGTTGCCTTAACCTATCTACGTCGTTCGTTACCTCGAACTGATTTTGACCAATGACCAGTGTGACTATTGAACACGATATTGTCCTTTTGGCCAGAGTGGTTTGTATAAACTATTTTGTAATGTTTGGAATCTGTGGTCCTTGTTTTTAAAAGTAGTTTCTTACATGGATTTTGTTCTTTTGATTACACCTCAGTATTTTCTGCATTACGTAGCTTACTTCCATATTATATGGACGCCCAGTGCAAAAAATAAATATTATATATTTTACACATTGGCATGCTTAAAATAAATGTTTGACTAATACTGCAGGTATCGAAAATGGTAGTATATGTCAAAACCAATAAAATAAAAAATAACATGATATCATCAAATAAATAACGAGTAACTTTGTACTTCGTTTTCTTGAGCTAAACGAAGAAGCATCGAATCAATTGGGTACAACAAAACAAAAATATATGTTTTCCTATGTGAAATAATCACATAAAAATGTAATTATGCAATGTGTCTTGAATTGATTGATATAATCTATTTCATGCTTTTTAAGAGACAGATTTACATATACTATATACAAGTGTATATACAAATGTATAGTATGTCTATGAATACAATTAAAAAGGTTAAAACCATTAACAAATTTGAATATGGCATAGCAAACGTATGTTATTGACATATTTTTATCGGAATATAATTATTCAAACTCCGTTTTCAAAATGACTTTTGGACGTTGTATGTTGTACCATACAAACTCTACATATTGTTCTGAATAAATTAAACTATTTTGTATTATTGTTCTGTTCTAAATGTAACACTTCAGTTTTACCCTAAGTCCTAGTACATTGGTCGTTTAATGTTCTATTTCCTGTTTTGTTTTACGTAAAGTTTTAGATTTGTTAGCTGTTAGATGACCTTCATATTTTCTAGTGTGTGTTTGTCTATTGTTTCATTTTCCGTGTTTAGTTTCCTTAACTTTTAGGCACTTATAATTAATTGTGTAAGGATATTTAATCGCGTGTAAAACTTTTCTGCATGTTATGGTTTAAAAAACTTTCTAAATAAAGCGAAAATAATGCTCCTTGTATATCTAGCCACCGTTTATTTAACTATCTGACATAAAGTACATATGCATTTCCTTACGAAAAGAATTTTATGATAGCTCCCTAACTCAATTTCAACTTGTACCCTAGTATTTAAAACGTTGACACATTTATCGTAGATTTAGGTGCAAATTATGAACTTTATTATACCCCGATAAACTGGCAGTAAGTAAAATATTTCGAGACACAAAAACACGTGATGTATGCATAACTGGTCATTTGTTTTCATATGTTGCTTTCGACAGTAATATTGTAAAAGAAAAGAAAGACAAACATATCTCAAAGTTTCAAAAAAAATCCTTACAAGACGTTAACAAAATTCATGTCAACGAAAATTGAAAAATTGTTCAACTAATACTTAGTTAATAGATTGTATGTATTTCGAACTGTCTTGTACAAGAATTGCCAGTAGAACACGGGATGCCTTTCTACTTTTGATGTTGATAAAATTGTTTGTATGAGACTGATTATACCTATAAATATGTCAGTAAGTGCATTAGCTGTGTATCCTCGATTGTTTCCTGTTTTGCAAGTGTTAACTGAGTTTCCGTTTGACGTCATGGACTGTTCTATACTTAATAAAACAATTCCGCGTAACCTCAATGATGATCAATAAGAAACACGTATTAAAAATATTTTCCCTATTACTTTAAATGAATGCTTTCTAATGTTTAGTACGGTGGTAAAAGTGCTAACTGGAAACAGAATGTTGTTGTATTTTACAATATTAACTTGTATTTTTGTCGTTTCCTCAAAATCTGTTGCGAATATCACAAAAGGTAAGCTGTTTAAATATATATATATATATATAGATGTCTACGTGTAACATAAAAATGAATCTGTTCATAAGATTTTATTTTTAACAACCAACGTGTGATAGCTAATATCAGAATAACTAGTAAGCAAGGAGTTTAGTGAATATTTTTTTACCAAATATTTGCTTGCAAGACTTTCAATAATATGCTGTGCTGAAGACCTTCATCGCTTTGTCGCGCACATTTGTTCGGTCGTTGTTTACAACACTTTTTAAGTGATGATGAAGGGCTGGTTACTTTTTAGATGTGTTAATTTATTGTCCCTGGCCAAATGATAGAAAGTGCATTTTATCAGTTAAGAAACGATAAACAGGCCCTGTTGATATTGTTTTGTTGTTAAGTTCCTACACTTACCCGTCAAAATCAAGGCAGCATATCTTCAACAAAACAATGTGCATCCGTAAAAAATGTGATTCACCTGTAAGAGTATGTTCTGAAGTTATAAAATTCATTAACAAGATGCCATAGTTCACGATTAGCTGCTATAAGTTTTCATCTACGTGTAAATGGAGAAAACAAGTTAACGTTAATTTTTACATTTGATGCAAACAGAAACAATGATTTAATATGGACTTATCTTGGGAAAATTTCCAAATTCCCCGCACAATACACACATACTGGGATGATTGCAAGTATTTGAACAACTAAGCTAGCCCCCGCTTCCCCAGATGGCGGATAGGGGCACCCCTTCGTTGGGGAGCTCTCAGGTAATACGAAAGCCTGACCATGGACCGTATTGTGTGACGTGTTTGATACCTTAACATTGAGCATGTGTGTTTCGAGAATCAAAATCAGCAGTTTTCAATTTGCATAATGGCAATTGATTTAATCTGAAGGTTTGATAAGTGTTGCTTTATACGTGTGCTTTATATTAATTATACGTTTGATGATAAATTAGGTCTTTTCGTATAACGGTCCTTATATAACACGCAAATACGCTTAATATGCTTTATCGAGTTTCATACTTCTGTTCAGGATATTAAGAAGTTAAAGACAGGCTGAGCCATCATGTGTCTGACTAATGTAAACATGTTTATGAACCGTTATTTTTTAAAAGGCCTGTAAAATGATCCAAAACAATCTATAAAATTTGTTTGGTCATACGCATTAAATGAAATTATAATGATCGCACATTTACATTTGTAGGTACATCAAATAATACAATTTCAAATGAAGAAACTGTTTCTGTAGCATTAATCGAAGTTGCCAAGTTACTAATAAATATTGTAATATGGCGCCCCTCAAACGCTTTGAGAACATATAAGGGTTCTAATAAGTATAGAGCTCGCTATGACGTCACAATTTAAATTCCTTCGTCATATACGCTCCATTGAAAATTTCAAATTAGAACAATGCAATTTTGTTATGATTCTCAATAATTTTCTGAAATCGTACGTATATTAAATAAAATGACGACCATAAATGCCAATTTTATTTGCCCGAACATACTGGTTTTTTTGGATATATCTTATTAGTTTCGAAAACAATATTACTATTGAAATTTTAAAACATAAGTTATGCATATTATAATTGAAATAGATTATTTCATTTGGGCTCTATGCGAATGAGACAAGGGCTGACCTTATATTTGTCTTCATTTTATACATCGCTATCGATCGGTATAAAATTTTGACAAAAATATGGTCTGACCATGTTCTAATTCGCTTCGAGAATGCTCGCAATAATATTTGTCTTAAACATCGAAAAGAACATTTAAAAAAACAGTATAAGATATGAATTGTTTTTGTGGAGAATATGGAAACACTACACAAACTGATGTTGAATATTTAATTAAATCTATTAGTCGTACTGTAAAAAAAATATACCAATACGCTTGTTCGAATGATGTAGAAATTATCGGTTTTTCACTCCAAAACAATCTCTAAATTGAAAGAATAAGTTTTGTTCTGATAAATCAACAAACAATATAACATTTTCAAGATTGTATTTGAACACGTTCTTCACAAACCCGGTGGATTCACTTAGTTATCTTGATTATTTGTCTTTCTTCTAGTACCTGTTAGGCACTTGTCAGGACGAATTAATTTTTTAATACAAATTTAATTCTGTGAGGTTTCAAAAGTCGTTATGAAAACATAATCACCCCGGTAACTAACAATTATGTACTTCTATGTACTTATGCCTGACATGGCCATAAAGGTAAAACGGTTCACTTCACAATTTGTCTATTCAATACGTGCAGTAATGAGTTGGTTATGCAAAACAACTTTTGATCATTTGCTGTTCTGTTTTCATAAATTAAATATATTTAGTAAACACACCAAACTGCGTGTGCTTGAGTTGTTTTCCCGTCAATCAGTCAGCTATTAAAATAGATTGACAAAAAACTTAAGACAGCTGAACAACTTCATTTATTGTTTGCCATTTTTCTATAAAATGATCAGTAGATCCGTGAATGATTATTTTCAGTGATGTCAATTCCGCGAACGTTTATATCCGCAAATCATACCATTGAATGAAAAACGCAAAAGTTTTCATATGCGGATAAAAACTGGTTTACAGTAGTCAGGCAATAGAACATAATATGTTTTCTAATGTCCTGTAAAGAGATTATTGTTTTCTGGTCTATTGCCTTACTACCAATTAAATAATATAAACTGTTTTATTAACCAATTTATACGCATTTGTATAGAGCAGTAGAATGAAAAAAGATAATAATAATTTTCTTTCCAATCAAGGACATTTATATTGGTCTCACAGAAGTCTAAAGTAGACAAAGCGTCAAAACATCAATACATGTATGTGAATAACTACACCATTTCAATAGTTGTAAATAAGTTTATTTTGAACACTATGAATTAATCATGTAGCATAGCGTATTTGATAAAATTGACTGAGTACGTAAAAATGTTATACACATGCTTTTCAAATTTATATTCGAAATGATAAAGAAAACAATTTTGAATAAGGTATGAATATTCGTGAACTTCGTCTAATCAGGAAAAATTGAAAGGTTATAGGGAAATAGATCGTTCAGGTGATGTAAAGGTTTGGTTGTTATGTGTCTACCGCCGCTATCAGCAATTTTTAATGGCATCCAGTTTTAATTGGGGAGAAAACCCCGACCTGCGGTCGGAAAACTGGCAATCCTTGTCAATTAAGATTGAAGTCTAGTATACCCTGCCCGCAGCGAGACTCGAACCCACAACCTCAGTGTTGGCAGAGCACATGATCAACAGTAGACGAACTACCTCGTAACCAATCGGGCACCGAGGCCCGGTGAGGTAAAGGTTAAAACTAGTGTATGAAGTTTACTTCAATTTTAGGTAATAAAGAAATATTTTATAAGAAATGTTTAGTTGCAAATATATCTCGACCCGACAGATGTCCGCTTTTTTTCATTCCGACTTTATCTGAACTGCACTATCACTTTTACTTCACACGTGTTTGTACACGGCAATGTGGTGCTTTTAGTAATCTAAACTTTATATGGCGATTGATGCATTTAGTTTAAACATATTTTATTAAATAATTATATATACAAGTACAATATTGATACATTACATTACATTATATTATATAATAATAATTAATAGTATTGGGAAAGTAGTTACAAGAACTTATATAAATCCTTATCCAATGTGAGTTAGTGGTATTAGTAGTTATGAATTACTCTTGGAGGATGCCCACTAGCTCGATTAATAAATTATGTTGTGTAATTGGGGTAAGGTGGGGGAAGGGGTGAGGTGTGATCATAGAAGAAAAAGAAATTTAAAGAGGTTTAGTATTGCTGAAGTCTATGATGTGAAACGTTTACTGCTGACTATAAAGTTTTGTACAATTGTACAGTTTTTCGTTTTGATCGTCCGTGAGATCAGGTGATCCAAATAATAGACGATCAACTGTCAAATTCCGAGAAATATCAATCGAGTGGATGTATCAATTTCTCGACTCATTAAATCGAGGACAGTGAAAAAGATAATGAGAAGTTGTTTCGGGCACATCTTGTTGACAGCTACAGTTGGGCGAATTAACAATGTTTTTAGGAATAGATGATGATTGAGGGAGCTAAATAATGTTCGCAGTCTCGTGTGGTGGATTTGACCGAGTCGGGTTCCAGAATAGTAATAATTAGGTATTTTGATACGACTGGACTTGAGGTTGGATTTGAAAAATGCTAGGGAACTACTTTCTTTTAGTTCACCAGGCGCCTAATTCCATAACCTAACCGACGACGGCAGAAAATAGTTCCGGTAAAGAGAAGTTCGAGCTCTAACTGGTGGTATACATAAGGTTTGTCTAGTGTTATAATCGTGGATGTTTCCAAAATTTTGAGGGACTATGTCACTAAGATATGTGGGTACCAGACCGTTTACCATTTTTTAAAAATATGTTAATTTGTGATGTTCACGTCTTATTTGAAGTTTTTCCCATCCCGTTTCTTTGTACAACTTATCAACAGAAACTAGACGAGTCGCCCCAGTAATGATTCTAGCAGCAGCTATCTGAAAGCTTTCCAATTTGTTTATTAAGAAAAGAGTTTTGCTGTTCCAAACAACATCGGCATACTCCAAAATTGGTCAAATGAATGTTAAGTAAATTTTCACTAAGGTTTTTCTATCAAGAGTAAATTTAAATCGTCTAAGAATATTAACTCTATCAAACGCCTTTTGGTTATCAATTCAATAGGTTTTTCCCAGCTGCTATCATGCGAAACTTCTAAACCAAGATGTTTACGTTTTGTAACATTTGTTATTATGGTTTTATTCATAGTTAGAGGAGGATGGGAGGTTTTTTGTTGTTCTCGGTATTGTCATAGTTTCTGTTTTTTGCGCGTTAAAGTTTACCAGCCACTTTCTCGACCATTCATGAATCGTTGACAAGTCATTATTCAGTATTTCTGCACAATTTTGCGGGTTGTCAACAATAACATACAAACTTTTGTCGTCTGCAAATAACATTATTGACGAATGATTTTCGCTAACAATATCATTTATGAAAATTAAGAAGAGTAGAAGCCCTAAAATCGATCCTTGGGGGACACATGCGTTTATAACGCGCCATTGTGAATATTCGCTGTCTAAGACTACTCGTTGTTTCCTGTTAGTAAGATAATTTTTAATCCAAAATAGCAAAGAACCACTTATCACAATGTTTTCAAGCTTGTTAATTAAGCCCATGTGCCAGACCCGATCGAAAGCCTTGCTGATGTCACAGAAAACTTCTCGGATTTCCTTTCCATCGTCTAAGGCTTGATTGATACATTTAAGATATAGGTTACACATTTTAAACTAAATTGAAAGCGTGATTTAAAAACAGTAAGATTTGTAACGGTCTGGATTTTAAGTAATCTAACATTATTATAATGAACTCCATACTAATATAACCACTATGTACATGTATATACGTTTACTTGACAGTCTCGCATACTTAATCTGGGTATGCCTTTTTACGACAACACTATAAATTTTCAATTACCAAATACTCGGGCTTTGGTAAAATGTTGAATAATGTTGAAAAGTCGAGTGCATGATACATGCAAGGAACAATGTGTTCTTTAACTTAATGTTTTTCATTTTATATGAATATTTTTTATGAAGTCTGAGTTGATTAGCTTGAGTCCAACAACCTACTACTGATTTATAAATTTATGTAACAAAAAGCCGAACCACATGTTTTACTCATTCTGTCCTTTAATTTATTGCGAGTAAATTGCTTAATATAATCTAAGGTTTTGAAGAGTGCAAGAAGTAAATTTTTTCAGTGATTAAAACTAAAACTGTTAACCTATACATCTAATAGATTTCTCCCTATACTTCCCATAAATTCCGAGCTCATTGCGATTGCTCTGTGAAAATGATATCATACAATTAGAGTTAAACGGAGATACTTTACAACTGTAAAGTTAAAATGCGAAAGCAGCCCCAAATCTATCAAAACACACAATTCAAAGTTTGAAAGTTTAGATTTGAATGAAATTAGTCTTTATATTTCTTTACATATGTATTGAACGTCATTTTATTAGCATATGCTGACGAATGGTACTTACACACGTGTACGCCTACAATAACAAATACAACTATATACAAGTATGAAAAGTACAAGCGTGTCTCATCGACCACAGTGGTTTCTGACTGGGCTTATTTCAAAGGTAAGTTTGTATGATTTATATACAACACTACTCACTAGTAGCTGGTGGATCCACGGCCACTACGATGATGAATATTTGAATTTTTAAACATATATATATAATGTACCTGGTATTAACGATATTCTTTTCTTATACTTACTATACATTTGTATTAAGGGTCTAAGAACTTTTGCATTTATTTGATATTTTAATATGGCCTTCTTAGAGTACACATTAGTTTTTTCATAAACGTACAGCCACGTCACAGTAAGAAATCAAACGTCTCAACACTACACACCTTTCCAGTGTTGGTCTGTTAGGCCTATTTTTCCGCTGATATAATTTGTGTTACAAGATATTGTCTTAAATATGGCTGACATACTGCTCCCTTAACGTTTTGTAAACAATCAAACCATCTAACTTGATTTTACATAATA